>LQNS02277813.1:2939946-2952702 GCA_001587735.2 Parhyale hawaiensis | reverse complement strand
TTCAAAGGTTAAACATTTTCATTGTTCCGAGTGTCAGTATTCAACAGCTCTAAAATACAACTTGCGTGTCCATTTTGCTACCAAGCATTCAAATGTTAAGCCATTTCAGTGTTCCGAGTGTCAGTATGCAGCGGCTCAAAAATCCCACTTGCGTGTCCATATTGCTGCCAAGCATTCAAATGTTAAGCCTTTCCAATGTCCCGATTGTCAGTATGCAGCCGTTCAAAAATCCAACTTGCGTGCCCACATTGCTGCAGTACATTCAAATGTTAAGCCTTTCCAGTGTCCCGATTGTCAGTATGCAGCGGCTCAAAAATCCACCCTGCATGAACATATTGCTGCTATGCATTCAAACATTAAGCCTTTTCAGTGTTCCAAGTGTCAGTATATAGCAGCTGATAAATCCACTCTGCGTGACCATATTGCTGCAATGCATTCCAATTTAAAGCCTTTTCAGTGTCCTGAGTGTCAGTATGCAGCAGCTCAAAATTCCCACTTGCGTGCCCACATTGCTGCAGTACATTCAAATGTCAAGCCTTTCCAGTGTCCCGAGTGTCAGTATGCTGCAGCTAAAGAATCCAACTTGCGTGCCCATATTGCTGCTAGGCATTTAAATATCAAGCCTCATCAGTGCCCCGCTTGCCAATATTCTGCATTTCGTAAATCATACTTGCTTAAGCACATTGCAGCAAAGCATTCAAATGTCGACCATTGAAATGCTTAGATTGTATCCAGGCGATCATTAGTCTTAGTAAGAGCTGTGCCTCACAAGTTTGTGGTTATTTTTTCTCTTGCAGTAGTAGTACTGTTTGTCAGCTCTTTATTTTAAGATGAAAATTCTCATTGTATTGTTTACACAGTTGACCTTGTGCCGCACTTATCAGAAGCTTATCATTTTACTAAGGGCTTTAGACATTTGCCGGCGTGACGAGGTCTCATAATCTTCTATTCTGCCTGGTATTTCCTCAGTCATCGCACTGGTGTGGCGGATACTCTCTCAGCAGCTCATTCACTTCACGAAATACCGTAGTGCCGAGATGTCCAACCTTGCCCGTCTTGTTCCTCTATTTGACTGAGTATTGCTGCCTGCTGTGGAGTCCCTGTGCAGTGGGTGAAATTCAGAAGCGGACACTTCAACATAGTTTGCCTCTTGAAAATAAGTAACAGTGCTGTCGGAATGAGGAAACCAATCAAATCCAAGGTGCCTGTTTAAATCCAATGGCTGGAACTGAAAGTTTTGGACTTGTATAAAAACCCATATAGATACAAGCACGATGTATGATGAGCACTGCTGTATTAGTAAAACTACTTGCATGGGTGTCCGAGGATAGGCATTGATACTCAAGCGGAGCAAAAGCACACCGGACGCCCAGAGCGGTGTTACGAATAATCATATCCATGATATATCGGGTTGACTTGAACGCCTGCACCCCAACACGATAGGATACGGATCCCAACCATGAATTCCATCCCTACACAAATACAAGCATAAAACAGTGGCTAAGCTAACCACTTGAACACCTTCCAGTTCGAGCGTCCCAATGTCAATTTGATTTTTCATGTTGCGGCTAGTCCACTTGCAATATGTATATGCAACCAATCTTACACTTTGCGTAAATATTAATGGAGGCGACGTAACCAACCAGCAGTGGGACTATCCAAAAGTTTGTGGCTGCGTTTTTGAATGCACGGGCTCTCTCAGTTTAATCCCAGGAATAAATTTAGTTGAGACGACACATCAGCCGGCAGCCCCCATCTTCTTGCTCGAGCTGGCTGGCGGCACGTGTTGGCTGAAATGGCTTGCGTTACGGCCTCGGAGTAAATTGAACACATTCTCTACTGGACTTTTTAAAATTAGTTTTTGCGAAGGCTGCTTGCTCGTGTAAATAGGATGGATAGCTATACAGTAAAACTGTTAATACGAAAACACGCATACTGTCTCATTTTGGGAAGGAGTCTGGATTTCTCGATAAGGTTTGCAACATGCTTGTTTTTCCAATACTCATAATACATTATCCTTTAGGTACACCATAGGCAATCGTAAAATTGCACATTGGAATATATTCAACGAGTTGCTTTCGTCTATACTTTTCTGTTCGTCTCTCCTTATAGCGTCAACTAGTCTACTATTCGCGAAACATAGCGCCATATACAGTCAACGTTTCACAGGATTTCTCCATTCTCGGGCATCCCCCTTTCAAGATTTTCTCTATTTGAAGGACCTGTATTTGAGAAACTGTACAGATTCTATGCGAAGCCAGATCGTGTTCCATTTCAGCCAGCGTGCCTGTGCCGCCAGCCGGCTGGTGCAGGCAAAAGTGGGCCGCTGGCTGATGAGGCGAAGATCCTTTGTGTCACCTCCTCACTAAGCCGGCAAGACTTTCTTTTCTGGCAGGAATAGCCAGTGCCGGATTTATAAGGGGCATTAGGGTACTTGTCCTGGGCCCCCACTAGCAAAGAGAATATTCCATACCATAAAATTGTGGTATATTCAGTAACGGTTCGTGCCCTGTGTTAGGTAGGCCGTCGAATTTTTTTTTTCGAAAACTATTAGGTGGCAAACCTATTTTATATACTGAATTCAACTTTTCTCCCTTACAAGGCTTGTTGAATTCAGCATAGAAAATAGCTTTTCCACCTGATAGCATGAAAAAAATTAATAAAATACGACGTGTCCCGCCAAACACAAGGCACGAGCCGCAACTGAGTGTATCAATACATATATATATTATTATGCAGCCATGATCATGCCTTGATATTTTCGGTAGTCATAATCTTAATAAACCGTTGGTCCTCTTGGTATAATTCACGCCAAGCGGGAAAATTGGTAACTAATGATTGAGGAGGGTTCTTGCGATTACCAATAAGCACAGAAAACTTGTGCCAATGCGCGGAATATCACAAGCAAAATTTTGCTGTCGTGTTCACTCACACAATGTCAGAGTTATGTCATCAGACTGGGAAGCTCTACGCAGCAGCCAGCGACCTCTCCAGCCTGTCCCATTTCTTGTCAGGGGGATCAGTACTTTGCCCCGCAGTAGCATCTCAATGAAGAATTCTGACGCAGCTAAGCAGTGCGAGAGCTCGTCTTCCCAGCAAAGCCTGCTCGAGCTGCCAACCTTGCACGCGAGAACCTGCCTGGCCGGAACATCAGTGTGTCATTCACCATTTTGTTTGGGATTAGGCCTGTTTTGGTTGGGAATAGGCCTGTTGCACGGAATGGACCTCTTGGTTGGGAATGGGCCTGTTGGTCAGTCTATTGCCAGCTATCTACTCTATATTGTTGTGATGCTCTACAGCAGATGTACTGGACCATAGGTGCATCACTAACTGTATTGTTGAAACAGTTTTTTACCACTTGTTTATTTAATTGAATTACGCTCAGTAAAGCAAGATAGGAAATGAAATTCGCCATTTTGCTAAAATTAAGTGAAATCACAAGCTAGTTAGGCAGAATTGAAAGAACGTTTCGGACACATTTTATCCATCATCAGCAAAGATTCTGAAATCGAGAAATATAAAGTCAATAAGTAAACTAAACAATTTTTCAGTATACAAATTTGATATTTTACTTTAAAAAGCTACCTAATTTACTATGGACCTGTAACACAGAGCGGTGTTGCGCTTTGCATGTCTTTCAATTCTGGTTTATTTTGGAAAATGAACAGAGATTCTATTATGCGTAAATTGTGAGCACCTTCAGTAGAAGAGAGAATTTTGAAATCATTTGCTGTAACTGGAATATTGCACTTATAATCATGTTCACGAATGGAGGAGTGAACGGGAGTACACAAGGGGCGACCCGTCATGAAACTAACGCCTTTATGCTCGGCGACCCTGGTACTAAGGCTACGTGTGGTAGAGCCCGTTAAGCGCATTTCACATTTGGAACAACTGTAGTTGTACACCAGGGACGAACGTAGAGTCAGGCAAGCGATCTTAATGGTGAAAGAAAGAACCAATTCTGTTTTTGTTGATTAGGATTTCGTTAAAGTTTAAAGTAGGGAAATACTTTGTGAGATGCTTCATGAGTTTTGTCCTGAGTTTACACAATTGTGGTCCAAAAAAAGGAAATACCAAATATGCAAAATTTTAGTTGGTTCCCAGTTGTTGTCTTCTGAGTAAATGTTTAAAAAACTATGTTGATTTTATGATCTATGAATTTAGCCGGAAAGCCATTGTAAATAAAGAACTGCTTTAAAAAGTTAAATTGCAAATATAAATTTGTGAAACTAGAGCAAACCTTCCAGGCACTGTTTAAAAGGGTCATTACATTGCTAAACTTAAGTTTATTATCACAATAGCTAAAAAAGCTAGTGCCTAATCTGGAGAAAGTGGTCTTGCGATAAACAGAGGTACTAAAATATTTGTCTACACCTTCAATGGAAACATCTAAAAGATAATTTGCTGTTTTGCTCTATTTCACGGATGAATTTGATACTTCTATGTTTGGTATTGAGGTTGTCCAAAAATATTTTTACGTGACATGGATGCTTAAATAAAAGAAATGTCGTCAACCTACCGCTTGTAAAGAATTGGCCTAAATTCTTTAGGACAGTCATCTAGCCAGATTTTTTTCATAAAAGCCCATGAAGATATTCGCGAATGTCGGTCCCAGAGGTAATCCCATGCCCAACCCATCACGTTGTGAACAGTATTTGGAATTGCAAATAAAACATGAATCCACAGTAGCTAATTCTAAAAATTTCTTGAATAAATGTCTAATATAGCCGGAAAAAGTATCGTTCATAGTGTGGAACAGTTGAGTAATTATGATATCGATAGTTTCAGTCAGAGGAATATTTGTAAACACTTTCAATATCAAATGACGCCATGGTAACTTGATCCACATTATTAATCCCGGATAATAATTGACAGAAGGAACTAGAATTTTCAACTGTATATTGATTGACAGTAAGAGGTTGTAAGACAGGCATCAAATACTCTGCTATATTGAATAAAGGTAATCTCTTTTAAACCGTGCCTGGAAGGTTTGCTCTAGTTTCACGAATTACATTTAAAATTTAATTTTCTAAAGTAGTCCTTTATTTACAACGACTTTTCGGCTAAATTCATAGATCATATAATCAATAGATTTTTAAACAACATTTACTCAGAAGACAACAACTTGGAACCATCTAAAAAGTTTATATATTTATATTTGGTATTTCCTTTCTTTGGACCACATTCGTGTAAACTTAGGACAGAACTTCCGAAGCATCTCACTAAACTTTGACGTAATCCTAATCAACAAAAACAGAATTGGTTCGTTCTTTCACCATAAAGATCGCTTGCCTGACTCTCTACGTTCGTCCCAGGTGTACAACTACAGTTGTTCCAAATGTGAAATGCGCTTAGCGGGCTCTACCACACGTAGCCTTAGTACCAGGGTCGCCGAGCATAGAGGCGTTAGTTCCAGGACTGGTCACCCCTTGTGTACTCCCTTTCACTCCTCTATTCGTGAATATGATTATAAGTGCAATAGTCCAGTTACAGCAAATGATTTCAACATGCAAAGTGCAACACCGCTGTGTCACAGATCCGCAGTAAATTAGCTGGTTAAAGCAAAATTTCAAATTTGTATACTGTGAAATTGCTTAGTTTACATATTGACTTGAAATTTCTTGATTTCAGAATCTTTGCTGATAATGGATAAAATGAATCCGAAACGTTCTTTCATTTATGCCTGACAAGCAAGTGATTTCACTAAATTTTAGCAAAATGGCGAATTTTATTTCCTATCTAGCTTTATTGTGTATAACTATATTGTTTTCATGTATAACTCATAAGCTATTCTCTTTCTTTTATAATGCAGTTTCAAGTTTTTTTTGGCCTAATATCAGTCTGTTAATCTTTATGCTGTCGAAGTCATACTATTTATCGTACTTTTCTGTTGAGGCAACTTCTGTTATATCGTCTCTTGTGAGTTTTTATGTTTTCGGTGCAATATTTAAAGTTGGTCAGAGTATAATGCTGCGTCATGAAGGGACGATGTCATGTCTCTTCTAGATTTGCATCTTACTGTTTATAGATCCCTCATAGGAGTAATTCACTAGTAATAAGCAGCTACTTAAACATAGAGACTAAGTATGGTATTAAAGTTATAGACAAGTAAGGTAGCTACCCACCCGGTAAATGTTGCTCATGCTTACAAGGTTCATGTTTTTGCACTGGATAGCTTTCGGTAAACACTTCTACGATTTGGAAGCCGGCCTGCTTTAGTTGACAGTTTAAGAGCCGGAAGTATAAAAAATCACCCGAGACCGGCAAGCATGCGATGCGAGCCTATGCTTGTAACAAATGTTGAGTGACAGCCTAATGATAATGGCTTCTGCCGGACGTATCAATAAAGAGCTTGCATCGCCATGCTAAAATCTTGGCTCGGTATGTTACCTGAGACAATGCATGCATGTACGACCTTCCCTTTAGTTATTGCGCAGTTATTGCAGCTCCATACATCCTGTCTTACATGGGCTAGCAATGTAGGTAGCAATTCGTTTTATCTGTGCCTACATTTATATTATGTTGTATGTGCGTGAGAACCGTGGATTGGGGTATTGTTATTTGTTTGGACCTTATTGTAACTTCAGTGCCAAGATAATTTTTTAGGTCTTTAGATATGCGATACCTCAGTGACTCGTTAATTGCGACGCTTGTCACTATAAATTCTGAAGTGTACCCATTATTATCCACCAGATTCTATGTACAATTTCTCATGGCGGAAGAGCTCTGAGGAGTTACAATTTAGAGTCAAGTTTTTTCCAGTTTCTATGGTGCATCCTTCAGTTTGTATGATTTTCCATTGAGTTTTTAAGAGTTTTCTCGTAAGATCAATCAAAGTATTGTCGTTACACATCCTCTAGGCATCGGTTCTAAGGTTTTCGTGTTTGTAAAGTCATTACGGTAGCTACACTGCAAAGTATGCCATTGTCTTTGATTGTGAAGGCATATGGAAACGAAAATTACTTTTCTTGGAGTTGTCTTACTTGTGCCAGCGAAAACTTTCTAGCATTGTTGGCTCCTACAGTAGCGCGCTGATATTTATGAGGCATATTCCTTCTGTCAAAGGTAACAAATACGAATAATCTTCCAGAGTAACAGCTGTTTTATGCTAAGAAAGTTCATTTCATCTTGTAAGTCAATGATAAAATAAAATGTGAGACTGTCTGCCTGTGAGATTCATTCTCTTAGTGAACCGCTAATGTGTAGGCCGTCAGAGTTAAGTCTACAGGGGGTTTTGTTGCAGATGCTGTTGCCGCGTCAATGGTGTGCACGCTCTGGTTACCACTGCGTCAGCAACTGGTTGGTGTAGTGCTGAATCCGCTCTCAGAGACTTGCGTATTATGTGTTTACTAACGATATTGTAGTCATGCTCTACAGCAGGTGTGATGGAACATAGGTGTATCACTCACCATATTGAAGTCATGCTCTACAGCAGGTGTGCTAAAACATAGGTGTATCACTCACCTATTGTAGTCATGCTCTACAGCAGGTGTGCTGGAACATAGGTGTATCATTCACCATATTGTAGTCATACTCTACCGCAAGGGGCGAAACTTGGGTTTTGCTTGGGGCCCTGCACTCCCCCGGTGTTCCTGACGCAAATTTTCATACGAATCGTCAACAAAACGAATCCAGAGATAATATTTTCTATTTTGAAAACTTTGGGGCTACCTTCATTGGTGCAAAAATGCATCCAGTCCTACTGTCTACGGTGAAAGTTTCTGTTCCACAGAACTGGTAGCCGGTGACAGATAGCCGCTGTTGTGAAGCCGTATGGGCGAACTCTAAAGCTTTGCTGTCGGGAAAATTCTTGAAGAATATTCACGCTTTTTCTTCAAATTCTGCGTTGGGCTTTTTTGTTTTTGAATGAAAACTTTTAAAAAACTTTCGTAAGATTTCATGAGCTAATTTCCTCGCAATATGCTGTGCACAGGGCATAGATGGGACAAGGCCTTGGTAGGAAAAAGTCCCTCGCCTAGCACCTACTGCTTATTATCTCTGCTTATTTCTTTTGAAATTTTTCATAATAAATTAGGTTAAGACATTTGTCTACATGTTCAATGGGAACGTCTAAAAAGGATAATTTGCTATTTTACTTCATATCACTGGTGAATTTGATATTGCTGTGTTTGGTATTGAGGTAATACGATTAAACTGTACTATGCCTTAGGTAACCAAACATAACCTAGTCGAGTCTCCTCTAATTCAACATAACCTAGTCGAAGTGAAGGTAACTTTGCCTAATCATGCCTTATGTAATCTAAACTCATCTAGCCTAGTCTCGCCTCTCATCACCTAATCAAACTCTATCTAACATAACGTCGCATAATTTAGTAACTCTCCAGCACAGTGGCGCCTCCACCATCACATAAATCCCCACGACAGCAATATCCACCCGCCCCGCCGTACCAAACAAGGCTACTGCCAATCACACAACTCGTCACTTAACAAACCTAATACCCTCGCATGGTAACTAACTCCAATATATATTCGTGACTAGGGCTGTAACAATATGCTCTGATAGACAGAGAAGTCAGTGATAACTCCTAAACAACGACAAAAAGCTCAAATTTACAACACAACCTGCAGAAGCAATTCTCTGTAGGAGCTTATACCTAATGCAATTTGTTGCTTTGAAGTTATCATCGACTTTTCTGTCCATGAAAGCATATTGTCACAGCCCTTTTTATTACCAACAAGCCTGAGAAATCCGTATTTGGCCAACAAGAAGCTAACTCATACACAAATATTTGACATGATCAAACAATGCATCCCTCAATTGACAAGCAAGGCGCCCCTTAAATACATTCAAAGACTGAGAGAACATAACTTCCTCCAGTAAATAGTTCCCAAGCCGCGCGCGTCTAGATGGATGCTAAGTTCAAAGGATGGCCTCGTGTTCCGCCATGGATGGCAGTACAAAACAAGCCGTGTATAACAGCACAGCTTATTTACCCCACATGCACTTTACAGCACTTAATCAAATCTGCACGAAACTCCCTATTATAATAAATATGGTGCCTAACGACTCCAGGGGCAAACCAGAGCACCTTTTCAGCAGGAGATATTGCATCTGGCCGCAGTTCCCACTAACGAAGTTGTTTATGTAAAATAGGTAGGTTATCTATTTCCTTTTCTGCTCCGCGAGGTGGGCTGCCGATCGAGTATCGTACCTAGTCTGCGGGACTTCTCTCATCTCTCTCGTGTGGAAGGCCGTAAAAGAGGCCGACTACTCGAGTGTCTCCTACTATGCTTTGCGCCTTGTTTCCTGCCCGTAGTAGCACACGTTGGCCACGCCTACCCATTATGCGGTATTTGAATACTGCACTAGTAGTTTCTCTGTTGGAACGCCTGAGTTGCGGCTGTGGAGGTTAAACGAAGTAAGTGATAATAATAATCTGCGTGAATCTACCTTCCTCTCGCCGAGAAAAGATTCAGCCACTTCAACCTCTCACCATACTTGAGTCCGCTGAACCTCTCAACGTGCCTCGTCCATCTACGTTGAACAAACTGTAAAAGATGCAAGTCCACCTCATAGCCTTTATTCCTAATAACTGAACAATAATAATGAGAGGCCTGATATGGATCATAAAAAGAGCCACCATAAACTCAGGGTCTCTACACACCATAGACTACAGAAGACTGCCAGCCAGTCCAGCCACCTTCCTAACCAACTGTCTTATATGAGTATCATATTTTATGTTACTACAACTATACATCTAAGTCACAATGAGAATCAACAAGGCTAAGGACCGTATCTCCCACAAAATACGGGTGCAAATAATAGTCCTCAGTGTGATAAGGATGACAAAACTCCTTTCACTGTTTACGACCAAATTCCAATACTGCATTCACATCGGCCAAAAGTAAAACATTACGGTCACCCTGAAGAGAAATGGCATTAAATAGTGGAAAAACTGCATATGTGGTACCTATATCTTTAGAACGCCACAAAACATTCTCCACTTGTGCATCAAGACAATAATTGCATCTTCTGATTGTGAAGCAAATTACTTGTATTGCTAAGTATTTGGGCTGCAAGTTTCTTTGGTATTACGACTATGTTAGTGAATCGGGTTTTGCTTATTCATAAATTCTAATCCTGTTCATTGTCAAAATTTTGTTCTGCTCCTGTTGCGAAAAAATATGATTTTGTACTCATTTTCAAATTATGCTTTTGAATTCCTGTAAATAGTCCTGCTATTTTATCTATTCTTCATTCATCATTTATTCAACATTAGTTTGGGTGATAAATTAATGTTCAGGACTTTAAATTCTAGTTAAATATTCCCTGCAGTAGAACGTGAGTGATGCCTGCTATGAAAATTTCTGAATAATAGGTTTGCGAGCAAGATTATTTTATCACTTCTAGCACCTTGTAGGGCTTAGCTGTAGCTACCTTTTGAGAGAATTAAAATTATTAATTTCTTGTCATTACTTTCTGAATATATATGGTGATGTGACCAGCTAATGGTCAAGTGACCAGTGTTGCCTTGTAACTGACACTTTAATTTTATACCAACAGTCATCACTTTTAGAATATTTTTCATCTATTAAGTGTATTTTATGGTATTCTTCATTGCGCTTTATTGCTGTGTAACAAATCATATATATATGTATAGCTAGCAACATTAGTTCATCATTATTTAACAAAAGACCTAGTTTGGGGCTTATTTATCCCTTAGCTATACAGTATTTGTGTATCGAGGGCTTAGAGCCAGAAGTGTTTCCTATGCCCATTTTTGGCGAAATTGAGTTTTACTCACGAAGTGGGTGCTTGTGATGTATATTTTTAGTGTCACAAATGTCTATACCATATCTCTTCTTAATGAAAAGATATGGGATAGACACTTGTGACACTAAAAATATACCACACAAGCACTCACTTGGTGAGTCAAACTGAATTTCGCCAAAAAGTGACACAACCACTTATAGCTCTAAGCCCTTGTATTATGTTTTGCAGGCCTCACTTCTACAATAATGGAACTCTTTGTTTCTTCTGAGTTGCCGGCTGTGAAACAAGAGCGAGCCTCCCCAGATCATTGTGAAGTGAGTTGCAATGCCACTGTGTCTTAACTAAATATGCCTGCCCTTATGTAGCTTCTTTAATCATAAGTGTGGCTACAAAGGCCCTCGTGTTGTTTATTCTCGAGCGCTTCTCAGTAGTGGTGTTTGGGAGGCAGAAACACACCGAAATGGCTCTGCTGGCCAGGGTCGGGGAGCAGTTCCCTTTCTGCAGTCCAATTTGCTTAGTGTGCAGACTTGAGCGGAGCGCCATTTAGAATACGCATGCTGATAGCTAATTTATGACTGACTCAGTTAAACTTGAGATACTTTAGCTGCTGTATTTTCTTGCTAAAATTACCAGCCTTTCTTATCTGACTTAGTAGTAGCTAGGGGATGAAATATCTGCATTTGTGTGCTTTCAATTGGAACAGAACTACCAAACCTAAGGCTTTCCATATTATTTTAATCTTTTACTCATGAATTACAGTTTTGCTGCTCTGACTCCATGCTTAAAAGCCGGAATGCAAATAATGCCCCGTTTAGCATTGATGTTAATTCAATTTTTGCTGCTTAGTACTGAATATAAATGATGGTGTTGACTATTGTGATATTGTCTTCACTAGGCGGCTAATGATGGTGTTTTCTGCGAGCCTGGACTGGTTATTGACCCTGCCGCCCCCACTTCCCTTGAAGGTACGATAAAGGAAGAATGTTTCGACGAACTCCCAACTGATGCGATGCAAGAAGCCGTGGAGAGCTCAGATACTGTTTTGTATGGAGGGTCTGATACCACTGCCCCCACAGGTAGGGTATGAAGTGGACAGTGGAGTCTCACTCTAAAATAATCACTGTTGTATGAGTAAATTGTTTTATCAGCCATTTTTATTGAGTTTATTTTTATGTCAAAATAGGTGTGCAAGTCACCAATGTAAGGGGGCTTCTCTCTAGCTGTAGCTGGACTTTCAAAGCAATTATGGTACAGACAGCAATTACCAGTTATACCTGATTAACATCGCTATTTCCTCATGATCCGTTAAGTAAGGCATTGCCTTCTGTGACCCGTTATGTAAAGCATTGCCTGCTGTGACCCGTTATGCAAGGCGTTGCTTAAGTTTGGTGTAGAGTTTCATCAAACTTGACCAAGACACATGGAAGAGTGTGCTATCCGCTCCTCTGGATTATCGTGTGATTTCATTCTAGCATTTTAAGTGGAAGTCTGAATTGTTAACCAGTTTGCATCATTATATTAAGATAAAATAGACTGCGATGTTAGAACGGATGAAACATTTGCTGCTTTATTGTGAAACATGTGTAAAGTTACGTGGTGTAATGAGCACTTCACGCTCATCCAAAGATATGATAGATAAGACACAGTCTCGAAAGTTACGTTGGCTTGCCAGTATCGTGAATCATGCCGAGTTGTGAAATTTTTAACTTTTATTGCACAGAACTATAAGTCTTTTCATGCATTCAAGAGTTTGCATTGAGGTAGTGTTTGGGGTGGGTGGGTCAAAATTTTATTTTCTCTATTTATTAATGAAAAGTGACATCGACGGTGGAGTGTATCTCACAAGCAGACATATTATGTAGCAGACGGGCCCAGCTTCTAGACCAGTAGTAGGATTACCTCTCTGGAAGAGTTAGCATTTCATCAAGATGTAAAATTCTAGAGGAACTGGACAAAATAAGACTGAATAACCCAAAAATAGTGGAAAAATTTCGCCATTTCTCTCGCGGAGAGTTAAG
>LQNS02277813.1:2906285-2927103 GCA_001587735.2 Parhyale hawaiensis | reverse complement strand
AATAGCTAAAAAAGCTAGTGCCTAATCTGGAGAAAGTGGTCTTGCGATAAACAGAGGTACTAAAATATTTGTCTACACCTTCAATGGAAACATCTAAAAGATAATTTGCTGTTTTGCTCTATTTCATGGATGAATTTGATACTTCTATGTTTGGTATTGAGGTAGCCCAAAAACATTTTTACATGACATGGATGCTTAAATAAAAGAAATGTGTCGTCAACCTACCGCTTGTAAAGAATTGGTCTAAATTTTTTAGGACAGTCATCTAGCCAGATTTTCTCATAAAAGCCCATGAAGATATTCGCGAATGTCGGTCTCAGAGGTAATCCCATGCCCAACCCATCACGTTGTGAACAGTATTTGGAATTGAAAATAAAACATGAATCCACAGTAGCTAAGTCTCAAAATTTCTTGAATAAATGTCTAATATAGCCGGAAAAAGTATCGTTCATAGTGTGGAACAGTTGAGTAATTATTATATCGATAGTTTCAGTCAGAGGAATATTGGTAAACAAACTTTCAATGTCAAATGACGCCATGGTAACTTGATCCGCATTATTAATCCCGGATAATAATTGACAGAAGGAACTAGAATTTTCAACTGTATATTGATTGACAGTAAGAGGTTGTAAGACAGGCACCAAATACTCTGCTATATTGAATGAAGGTAATCTCTTTTAAACCGTGCCTGGAAGGTTTGCTCTAGTTTCACGAATTACATTTAGAATTTAACTTTCTAAAGTAGTCCTTTATTTACAATGGCTTTTCGGCTAAATTCATAGATCATATAATCAATAGATTTTTAAGCAACATTTACTCAGAAGACAACAACTTGGAACCATCTAAAAAGTTTATATATATATTTGGTATTTCCTTTCTTTGGACCACAATCGTGTAAACTTAGGACAGAACTTCCGAAGCATCTCACTAAACTTTGACGTAATCCTAATCAACAAAACCAGAATTGGTTCTTTCTTTCACCATAAAGATCGCTTGCCTGACTCTCTACGTTCGACCCAGGTGTACAACTACAGTTATTCCAAATGTGAAATGCGCTTAGCGGGCTCTACCACACGTAGCCTTAGTACCAGGGTCGCCGAGCATAGAGGCGTTAGTTCCAGGACTGGTCGCCCCTTGTGTACTCCCTTTCACTCCTCTATTCGTGAATATGATTATAAGTGCAATAGTCCAGTTACAGCAAATGACTTCAACATGCAAAGTGCAACACCGCTGTGTCACAGATCCACAGTAAATTAGCTGTTTAAAGCAAAATTTCAAATTTGTCTACTGTGAAATTGCTTAGTTTACATATTGACTTGAAATTTCCTGATTTCAGAATCTTTGCTGATAATGGATAAAATGTGTCCGAAACGTTCTTTCATTTATGCCTGACTAGCAAGTGATTTCACTAAATTTTAGCAAATTGGCGAATTTTATTTCCTATCTCGCTTTACTGTGCATAACTATATTGTTTTCATGCATTAACTCCTCAGCTATTCTCTTTCTTTTATAATGCAGTTCCAAGTTTTTTTGGCATAATATCAGTCTGTTTATCTTTATGCTGTCGAAGTCATACTATTTAAATCGTACTTTTCTGTTATATCGTCTCTTGTGAGTTTTTATATTTTCGGTGCAATATTTAAAGTTGGTCAGGGTATAATGCTGCGTCATGAAGGGACGATGTCATGTCTCTTCTAGATTTACATCTTACTGTATATAGATCCCTCATAGGAGTAATTCACTGGTAATAAGCAGCTACTTAAACATAGAGACTAAGTATGGTACTAAAGTTATAGACAAGTAAGGTAGCTACCCACCCGGTAAATGTTGCTCATGCTTACAAGGTTCATGTTTTTGCACTAGATAGCTTTCGGTTAACACTTCTACGATTTGGAAGCCGGCCTGCTTTAGTTGACAGTTTAAGAGCCGGAAGTATAAAAAATCACCCGAGACCGGCAAGCATGCGATGCGAGCCTACGCTTGTAACAAATGTTGAGTGACAACCTAATGATAATGGTTTCTGCCGGACGTATCAATAAAGAGCTTGCATCGCCATGCTAAAATCTTGGCTCGGTATGTTACCTGAGACAATGCATGCATGTACGACCTTCCCTTTAGTTATTGCAGCTCCATACATCCTGTCTTACATGGGCTACCAATGTAGGTAGCAATTCGTTTTATCTGTGCCTACATTTATATTATGTTGTATGTGCGTGAGAACCGTGGACTGGGGTATTGTTATTTTTTTGGACCTTATTGTAACTTAAGTGCCAAGATAATTTTTTAGGTCTTTAGATATGCGATACCTCAGTGACTCGTTAATTGCGACGCTTGTCATTATAGATTTTGAAGTGTACCCATTATTATCCACCAGATTCTATGTACAATTTCTCATGGCGGAAGAGCTCTGAGGAGTTACAATTTAGAGTCAAGTTTTTTCTAGTTCCTATGGTGCATCCTTCAGTTTGTATGATTTTCCATTGAGTTTTTAAGAGTTTTTTCGTAAGATCAATCAAAGTGTTGTCGTTACACATCCTCTAGGCATCGGTTCTAAGGTTTCGTGTTTGTAAAGTCATTACAGTAGCTGCACTGCAAAGTATGCCATTGTCTTTGATTGTGAAGGCATATGGAAACGAAAATTACTTTTCTTGGAGTTGTCTTACTTGTGTGAGCGAAAACTTCCTCGCATTGTTGGCTCCTACAGTAGCGCGCTGATATTTATGAGGCATATTCCTTCGGTCAAAGGAAACAAATTTGAATAATCTTCCAGAGTAACAGCTGTTTTACGCTAAGAAAGTTGATTTCATCATGTAAGTCAATGATAAAATAAAATGTGAGACTGACTGCCTGTGAGACTCATTCTCTTAGTGAACCGCTAATGTGTAGGCCGTCAGAATTAAGATTACAGGGGGTTTTGTTGCAGATGCTGTTGCCGCGTCAATGGTCTCACGCTCTGGTTACCGCTGTGTCAGCAACTGGTTGGTGTAGTGCTGAATCCGCTCTCAGAGACTTGCGTGTTCTGTGTTTACTCACGATATTGTAGTCATGCTCTACAGCAGGTGTGCTGGAACATAGGTGTATCACTCACCATATTGTAGTCATGCTCTACAGCAGGTGTGCTGGAACAATGGTGTATCACTCATCATATTGTAGTCATGCTCTACAGCAGGTGTGCTGGAACATAGGTGTATCACTCACCATATTGAAGTCATGCTCTACAGCAGGTGTGCTGAAACATAGGTATATCACTCACCATATTGTAGTCATGCTCTACGGCAGGTGTGCTGGAACATAGGTGTATCACTCACCATATTGAAGTGATGCTCTACAGCAGGTGTGCTAAAATATAGGTGTATCACTCACCTATTGTAGTCATGCTCTACAGCAGGTTTGCTAAAACATAGGTGTATCACTCACCATAGTGTAGTCATACTCTACCGCAAGGGGCGAAACTTGGGTTTTGCTTGGGGCCCTGCACTCCCCCGGTGTTCCTGACGCAAATTTTCATACGAATCGTGAACAAAACGAATCCAGAGATAATATTTTCTATTTTGAAAACCTTAGGGCTACCTTCATTGGTGCAAAAATGCATCGAGACCTACTGTCTAAGGTGAAAGTTTCTGTTCCACAGAACTGGTAGCCGGTGACAGATAGCCGCTGTTTTGAGGCCGTGTGGTCGAACTCTAAAGCTTTGCTGTCGGGAAAATTCTTGAAGAATTATCACGCTTTTTCTTCAAATTTTGCGTTGGGCTTTCTTGTTTTTGAATGAAAACTTTCATAAGATTTCATGAGCTAAGTTTCCCTCAATATGCTGTGTACTGGGCATAAATGGGACAAGGCCTTGGTAGGAAAAAGTCCCTCGCCTAGCACCTACTGCTTATTATCTCTGCTTAGTTCTTTTGAAGTTTTTCATAATAAATTAAGACATTTGTCTACACGTTCAATGGGAACGTCTAAAAAGGATAATTTACTATTTTGCTTCATTTCACTGGTGAATTTGATGTTGCTGTGTTTGGTATTGAGGTAGTACAATTAAACTCTACTAACTTTAGGTAACCAAACATAACCTAGTCGAGTCTCTTCTAATTCAACATAACCTCGTCGAACTGAAGGTAACATGACCTAATCATGCCTTATGTAATCTAATCTCATCTAGCCGAGTCTCGCCTCTCATCACCTAATCAAACTCTATCTAGCATAACATTGCATAATTTATTAACTCTCCAGCACAGTGCCGCCTCCACCATCACATAAATCCCCACGACATCAATATCCACCCGCCCCGCCGTACCAAACAAGGCTACTGCCAATCACACAACTCGTCACTTAACAAACCCAATACCCTCGCATGTTAACTATGTCCAATATATATTCATGACTAGGGCTGTAACAATATGCTCTTATAGACAGAGAAGTCGGTGATAACTCCTAAACAACGACAAAAAGCTCAAATTTACCACACAACCTGCAGAAGCAATTCTCTGTAGGAGCCTATACTTAATGCAATTTGTTGTTTTGAAATTATCATCGACTTCTCTGTCCATGAAAGCATATTGTCACAGCCCTTTTTATTACCAACAAGCCTGAGAAATCTGTATGTGGCCAACAAGAAGCTAACTCATACACAAATATTTGACATGATCAAACAATGCCTCCCTCAATTAACAAGCAAGGTGCCCCTTGAATACATTCAAAGACTAAGAGAACAAAACTTCCTCCAGTAAATAGTTCCCAAGCCACGCGCGTCTAGAGGGATGCTAAGTTCAAAGGATGGCCTCGAGTTCCGCCAAGGATGGCAGTACAAAACAAGCCCTGTATGACAGCACAGCTTATTTACCCCACATGCACCTTACAGCACTTGATCAAATCTGCACGAAACTCCCTATTATAATTTATATGGTGCCTAACGACTTCAGGGGCAAACCAGAGCACCTTTTCCGCTGGAGATATTGCATCTGGCTGCAGTTCCCACTGACGAAGTTAGTTATGTAAAATTAGGTAGGTTCTCTATTTCCCTTTCTGCTCCGCGAGGTGGCTGCCGATCGAGTATCGTAACTAGTCTGCGGGACTTCTCTCATCTCTCTCGTGTGGAAGGCCGTAAAAGAGGCCAACTACTCGAGTGTCTCCTACTATGCTTTGAGACTTGTTTCCTGCCCGTAGTAGCACACGTTGGCTACGCCTACACATTATGCGATATTTGGATACTGCACTAGTAGTTTCTCTGTTGGAACGCCTGAGTTGCGGCTGTGGAGGTTAAACGAAGTATGTGATAATGATAATCTGCGTGAATCTACCTTACTCTCACCGAGAAAAGATTCAGCCACTTCAACGTCTCACTATACTTGAGTCTGCTGAACCTCTCAACGTGCCTCGTCCATCTACGTTGAACAAACTCTGAAAGATGAAAGTCCACCTTATAGCCTTTATTCCAAATAACTGAACAATAATAAATGAGAGGCCTGATATGGATCATAAAAAGAACCACCATAAACTCAGGGTCTCTACACACCGTAGACTACAAAAGACTGCCAGCCAGTCCAGCCACCTTCCTAACCAACTGTCTTATATGAGTGTCATATTTTATGTTACTATCCAACTATACATCCAAGTCACGATGAGAATCAACAAGCCTGAGGACCGTATCTCCCACAGAATACGGGTGCAAATAATAGTCCTCAATGTGATAGGGATGACAAAACTCCTTTCACTGTTTACGACCAAATTCCAATACTTCATTCACTTCGGCTAAAAGTAAAATATTACGGTCACCCTGAAGAGAAATGGCATTACACCTTTACAGATCTATTTGTTCTCAAAAACATTTACAATCAGAATTAACAAGTAAATTCATTGTCCACAGGTAAAAATGAGAACGTGTTCAACTAAAAGCAAGTGTATCGCTTATGGAACACAGCTGACAAGGAAATCTTTAATAACCATAAGGAAATCTTTAATGTGAAAAAACTGCATATGTGGTACCAATATCTTTAGAACGCCACAAAACATGACAAAAATATCACTGAAGATGCTTAAATTCCTCCTATGCTCTGCACCTAGGGTGAAAAACAGTGAAAAGCATAATCTTGGTGATACAAATGGCAGACGCTGCTGTCTAACAGATGTCTAATGTACTGCCTATATCTAGCTTGAACAGTCAGTAGCTACCTGTTAATTAAAAGTGCCAGGAGTTAAAACTAGCTATCCAAAACCAGGAGTTGTAATCGGTGATAATAAGGCTGTTTTGTTAGGAAAATAAGTGTTTGCTAGACATGATTTGGTAAACAAAAATTGGAATCAGAAAGTGACAGAACTCCAGGCTACTGACAGTGCGACATGCATTCACGTTCTACTGCAGGGAATATTTAACTGGAATTTTGAAGTCTTGAACATTAATTGATCACCCAAACTAATGTTGAATGAAGAATAGATAAAATAGCAGGAATATTTATAGGAATTCAAAAGCATAATTTGAAAATGAGCACAAAATCATATCCTTATCCTATTCTTGTCATGTATATGCTGATGTGGAAGGTAGTCTTGTTTATAGCTAATGGTCAAGTGACCAGTGTTGCCTTGTAACTGACACTTTTATTTTATACCAACAGTCATCACTTTTAAAATATTTTTTATCTATTAAGTGTATTTTTTGGCATCATTATTTAACAAAAGACTTAGTTTGGGGTTTATTTATCACTTAGCTATATTTGTATATCGAGGGCTTAGAGCTACAAGTGTTTCCTATGCCCATTTTTGGCGAAATTGAGTTTTACTCACGAAGTGGGTGCTTGTGATGTATATTTTTAGTGTCACAAATGTCTATACCATATCTCTTCATAATGAAAAGATATGGGATAGACACTTGTGACACAAAAAATATATCACGCAAGGACCCACTTGGTGAGTAAAACTGAATTTCGCCAAAAATTGACACAACCACTTATGGCTCTAAGCCCTTGAATTATGTTTTGCAGGCCTCACTTCTACAATAATGGAACTCTTTGTTTCTTTTGAGTTGCCGGCTGTGAAACAAGAGCGAGCCTCCCCAGATCAGTGTGAAGTGAGTTGCAATGCCACTGTGTTTAAATATGCCTGCCCTTATGTAGCTTCTTTAATCATATGTTTGGATACAAAGGCCCTCGTGTTGTTTATTCTCGAGCGCTTCTCAGTAGTGGTGTTTGGGAGGCAGCAACACACCGAAGTCGCTCTGCTGGTCAGGTCGGGGAGCAGTTCCCTTTCTGCAGTCCAATTTGCTTTGTGTGCAGACTTGAGGGGAGCGCCATTTGGAGGACGCATGCTGATAGCTGCGGACCTTGTGTGTCTACACTAGCAAATCTTAGCTAATTTATGACTGACTCTTTCAGTTAAACTTGAGATGCCTCAGCTGCTGTTGGTATTTTCTTGATAAAATTCCCAGTCATCCCTTATCTGACTTAGTGGTAGCTAGGGGATGAAATATCTGCATTTGTGTGCTTTTCAAATGAAATAGAACTGCCAAACCTAAGGCTTTCCATATTATTTTAATCTTTTACTCATGAATTACAGTTGTACTGCTCTGACTCCATGCTTAAAAGCCGGAATGCAAATAATGCCCGGTTTAGCATTCATGTTGATCCAATTTTTGCTGCTTAGAACTGAACACAAATGATGGTGTTAACTATTGTGATATTGTCTTCACTAGGCGGCTAATGATGGTGTCTTCTGCGAGCCTGGACTGGTTATTGACCCTGCCGCCCCCGCTTCCCTTGAAGGTGCGATAAAGGAGGAATGTTTCGACGAACTCCCAACTGATGCGATGCAAGAAGCCGTGGAGAGCTCAGATACTGTTTTGTATGGAGGGTCTGATACCACTGCCCCCACAGGTAGGGTATGAAGTGTACAGTGGAGTCTCACTCTAAAATAATCACTGTTGTATGACTAAATTGTTTTATCAGCCATTTTTATTGAGTTTATTTTTATGTCAAAATAGGTGTGCAAGTCACCAATGTAAGGGAGCTTCTCACTAGCTGTAGCTGGACTTTCAAAGCAATTATGGTACAGACAGCAATTACCAGTTATACCTGATTAACATCACTATTTCCTCATGATCCGTTAAGTAAGGCATTGCCTTCTGTGACCCGTTATGTAAAGCATTGCCTGCTGTGACCCGTTATGCAAGGCGTTGCTTAAGTTTGGTGTATAGTTTCATCAAACTTGACCAAGACACATGGAAGAGTGTGCTATCCGCTCCTCTGGATTATCGTGTGATTTCATTCTAGCACCTTAAGTGGAAGTCTGAATTGTTAACCAGTTTGCATCATTATATTAAGATAAAATAGACTGCGATGTTAGAACGGATGAAACATTTGCTGCTTTATTGTGAAACATGGGTAAAGTTACGTGGTGTAATGAGCACTTCACGCTCATCCAAAGATATGATAGATAAGACAGTTTCGAAAGTTACGTTGGCTCGCCAGTATCGTGAATCATGCAGAGTTGTGAAATTTTTTAACTTTTATTGCACAGAACTATAAGTCTTTTCATGCATTCAAGAGTTTGCATTGAGGTAGTGTTTGGGGTCAAAATTGCCCTCTTTTGTTTTTTGTTGAAAATTGATCCCTATGGTGGGGTCTATCACACCACCAAATATTTTGACCTTTGGGACACGGAAACCCCCCGAATGGGGGAGGGATCAAATATTTTCACCCTGGGAGCACAGGACCCCCCCCCCCCAAAACGGATGGTAGAGGAGGTGGGTGGTCAAAATTCCATTTTCTCTATTTATTAATGAAAAGTGACATTGATGGTGGAGTCTATCCCACAACCAGATATATTTTGACCCCTGTTGGCACAGGGACTCTCCAGCAGGGTTGCGGGAGTAAATGAGTGTTGGTGGGAGTCAAATTTCCACTTTTGTCAATTGTTGAATAATGATCCCTAGAGTGGGAGCTATCACACCGTCAAATTTTCTTATTCTGGGGGCATGGGATTAGGGGCCCCCTCCCCTCAGAAGCGGATAAAGGGGAGGGCGGGGGTTGTAAATCGTAATTATGTGTCATAGCAACATACTAAATACATATTATTGATAGTAAGTACATATTAGCTACATTATTAGTGGTCTAAACTTTGATTGCCATTTTCTCAAGATTTCATTTTTTTGGTATATGTACGTCTTCAAAAGAATAGAACTCTTTCAGGTTTCATGCTAGAGAGATCTCATATTTATGAATCGAAAGCTGAAAACATAAGGAAGAGATATTCGACTCTTGATTTTTTATTTTCAGCTTAGTTTTTTTGTAATATGGATCTGAATTAATAAAATTTGAGTGAAAAGCAGCGAGAAATGCAATGTCATTTTTTTTCTTTTATCCCTTCTAAAAAAATTCTAGACCAAATTTAGAAAAAAGGGAGTCGAACTTCATTTCCTTATGCTTTTAGCTTTCGATTCATGTATAAAAGACCTCTCTAGCATGAAAACTGATGGAGTTCTATTTATTTGAAGGATGTATGTGAAAACATAGAAGATATGTCTTTTGTTTTAATAAATAGTCAAATATCTCTCAAAATAATAAGAATTTTCAAAAAATTACTATTGAAATTGATTTCTGTCGGCATTTTACACCTACTGTGCAAGTTTCAGACTGATTTTTTGATAAAACCCAAACCCGTCCATCGGTCCCCTTTAGGTTCTCGTAAAAGGTCTGACTTAAGGGACAGTTAGGTGCAGTAGTGGAGCCCTGACTGCACAGCGTTTGTTAATGCAGTTCCTGTGTTGTGTTCCCTCTGATGTGGCTAACTTCTGTGAGTGTGAGTCGATATTTTAGGGCTTCAGCACTACAGCTAAGTCACGAGTTGTGTTCCTTTCAAGTCACGTAAATCTCTCTGCCGTCAGGCGCTGCCACTCCTACACATCCACAGTCTGCTGGTAACGATCTCCTTACCTGCAAAAGTGAAGATTTTGTAAAGGAAGAATGTTCCTTTGAAGACCTTGTTGCTGCTTGCGCTGCTAACAACAATGTTGGTAAGTTAACAACAACCTGGAAAAACCTAAGCTGCTGATAATGTAAGGATTGAGAAGATATTTAATCCTATTACCAGAAAATTCTCATGAACAATAAAGCGGTTTGATTTGGTTTCACCGTCGAAAAAGATTTTTAGAACAGACTGTTAGTCACTTTTTCTTGTGTTCTAATCGCCCCACTAATCTTTCGATAAGCAGTCTCTGGCTGGACCCGCTTGGGGCTGCGCGTTTCCTCTCTTCGACTGCCCCCCTCTCCCCAGGCTCCTCCCGGAGCCTCCTCCCCCAAGTTGGCACTGGTAGACCCTGACGATTGCAATCAACAGCAATAACAAAAGATCTTCTTCCAGGTTTTAAAAAATGTGAAGAATTCTTATTGTTGCATGAATCAGTAAAGCTGCGAGGTCTGTTGCATTTAATATTACACAGTACTTTTTTATATTCGAAGCAGGGACAGAGTCCCCATGCCATGGTCATTTGAATTTCAGCAGCTTTAGAAGTGCCCTGTAATATATACAGTATTGCCTCTTAAAATGGCCTATAGGGCTAGGGCAGTCTTTAGTCTTTATAATACCCGGAGGGCTTTGGTGTCTTTGACGTATTAACTCATTTGTGCACTTATAGCAGACACAGAAAAATTGCATATCTGTAGCACATATGTTAGCTACCGTACTCTCATTTTTTATCTTCGATATGTATGTGCTGGCCCGACCTCTCTGTCAATTTTTTGAAAGTCGATGTGTGCCTTGAGTCAGAAAGTTTGCCCACCCCTGGTTTATGCAATACCTACTTAGGATAAACTGAGAACTGGTTTTGTGACTTCATGCTTAAGTGAAAGTCATAGCTTTTGAAAAAAGTGAAACTTTTGAATCTACAGTTGGAGAATTCTTTTGTCATGGATTCTGCACTTCCATTTGCGTTTACGAAGAAAACACCACCTCACAATTATCCTCTAGCTAACACCTTTCTGACGTGCAAATATGAGGAGGATTTGCTAACTCTGATTCTTGGATATTTTTTTTCTAAAAAGAAAAAAAGAAACCTGCAAGGTACCATTTAGCGATTTTCTCAAAATCTGCAGTAGTTTCTGATTTTACCGATATTGTCCGCATTTACAGTCTTTATATACCATACTTATTAAATATTCAGTATCGATTTGACAAATTCATATATTAGTAAAAAAAGTTAGAAATATCTTATTTAAAAAATGAGAATTTCATCTTGAGCTGGGCCATCCTTTTGTCTTCGATTGTAGGTATGCTTCCCTCTTGCATTTGGGAATGACCATACAACCGCGAAATTATTCTAATATGAATAGCCTTCTTTCGGGTGAAATGAAAATCTGCTTGTGATTTAGGATTTATTTTAAAGAAACTGCTAGATATCCCAATAGCCGAGTTTTCAAAATAGGCTGTTGTTCCTGATGCTTCCTCTATTACCAGCATTTATTGTCTCGTAGTTCGTTTCAAAGTGTGGAATCGAGTCAAAATTGTTGATATGGCAAACATAAGAAAATCATCGAGCAGCAACTTCATTCATTATCACCTGCTCCACACGTACAATATGGGAGACGTAAATGAAACTTTTCATGCCACAAGAATATTCAAAGAGAAAGAAATTGGCGCGTAGATTGAAAGAATTGGATCGACGGATAATTGCATTGCATAAATACAAACGCAGCTAACTTTTTGGAACTGAGCATGCTACAAAAAAATTAGTGTTTGTTCCAAATAAATCGGGTGATAATTGTACAAATGACAGCAGTTGCAATTTTTCTTGATGCAAAGTTGTAGTACTAATTTGTGGGCGCTACATACATCAAAATATGACAAACCAATTTGCAGTGGCTTGCTCCGCAGAGTACCTCTGTCGGTAGCACTTAGACTCGCATAGCCGAGGCTTCTCCATGACAGGAGGACAGGTCAGAGTCGTCACACTCATATAAGACANATAAAACTGCAAGGTCCTCCCTTTGCGATTTTTCTGAAATGTTCGGTTGTTCTTGACTTCACCGATGTTAAAAGCATACGTAGTCCATACCATGCATTCTATAAATTTAGTAGCTACCAATATCACTTTTCTGAATTGATGTGTTAGTAAAACGTTATAGCTTGCAATTATCCTAATACGAGCATCTTCCTCCTTTGCAAACATGAGGAACTTTTGATGCCTTTGATTTTTCAATGTTAAAAAGAAACTGCAAGGTTCACCTTAGCGATTTTTCCATACTCTTCAGTTATTTCCAATTTTACAATATTAGCAGCATTTACTGTCCCTACCATACTTGGTATAAATTCAGTATCAATTTGGCAATTTCATGTTTTTGTAAAAAATTATAGCTTATTTAAGAAACATAAATATTACTTCTTGAATTGGATAATTATTTTACCTTGGATTGTGTGTTTCCCTTTGTATTTAGGAACTGGAATACCACGGCGCAATAACCCTAACACTAATATCAGTCTTCTGCGCAATGATGAGGAGGATCTGCGGACTTTTTTTTCAAAATTTAAAAAGAAAACTGTAAGGTACCTCCTCAAGAGTTTTCCGTACTCTACAGTTGTATTCAATTTCATCGATATTATCAGCATTTATTGTCTATACCAGGGGTGGGTAAACTACGGCCTACAAGAGCGAAGCACATCTGAACCGTTAGTCTTTTTAATCCGGCCCGCCCAAGGTTTTGGGATCTTAGGTGTGTCAACTCATTTCAAGTTCATGTATAAGACCTATTTAATATTATATATCTGCAGTAAATGAATCATTTTTATCTTCGATAAGCATGCATCAGGTGGTGGCCCGGCCCGTCTGTCCATCCTAAAAGTCTGTGTGGCCAGTGAGTCGAAAAGTTTGCCCGCCCCTGGGCTAGAATAATAAGATTCAGCCATCTTACTGTATGTTATGGGGAGCAGCGACCCTAGGGTTGCCAAGACTACCTTAGCCAGTAGCTAGGCCTTGAGGACGTCTGTCTTTCATAGCCAATTTGCTTCCGTCCACTCCTATGCTCTTACTGATGATGCTTTATTCTCTTCTTCTTCCTCTTCTTTCCCAACTTACTGTGCCAATGAGCGTTGATCCTCTGTGGGAACACCTTTGTGTAGAGGTTCCACGTTTATCTTAGCCGTTCTACTCGTCTATTCTCTTTCCTCTCTTAAAACAGCTTATTACCGATTCGGAGAGCCAATACTAGCTCATATTACCTTAACTATTGACAGCGGCTCTTGGTTGTTGCAGAGCCCGTGTTGGCTGCCTCGTCGTGCCTCGCCCTCCCAAGTGCGCTCGGTGAGCAGCACCAGGATGCTCAGCTCTCCAGCGCCCTCATGTATTTGGAAAGGCAGGAATTTGCCTTCGAGGCTGGCGGTCCTTCAGGACAACCGTCAGCTGGTGCACCAGAGTCTTGTAGTTCTGAGCGGTACAGGCAGTCCGGCACAGCAGCCACTCGCTTGGGTTATGGACGCAAGGGCCGGGAATCTGTTCTGTCTTGTGAGGTTCTCTCCCTATCCAGAGAGTGCACAACTGTCGGTGATAGTGTTATGTTGGGCGAAAATGATCTGAGCCTTGAATTTCGTGCTACTTGCGGTAAGAAAATTGCCAATCCCGCAGCAGCCAAAGCGACTAAGGCGCGCCGCAAGCGCACTAAGTGCCAGCGTTCTGCTCCTGTGCACAATCGCAGCAAATTGAGTCTTGCTAATAAACGCTGGGCTCCTGAGGATGTCATGTGTGCTGAGCAGGAGTCCTCAGCTGCTCAGGGAAGTGAGGAGCAATGCCATCCTGCCCCTNACAGCCGATACCTGCTGGTCCGAAGCATCCCCGCCAGCAGACGTTTGTATGTTCGGACAGTGACTGCCTCCAGGAGCAATATTCTCCTGTTCAGGAACATATCAGTTGTGATAGTTCTGGTGCGAACCGTTCCAGTTGTGAACGTCTACAACCTGCTGATAGTCAATTCATAAGCGCCTCCACCAAGTCTGATATGCTCAGACGAATTGCACTTCGACAAGAGCGCGCTAAAACTGGCAAGCGATTTCAGTGTAGTGAGTGTCAGCATTCAACAGGTCGTAAATCTCACTTGCTTAATCATATTGCTGCCAAGCATTCAAATGTCAAACCTTTCCATTGTCATGATTGTGATTATACTACAGCTCTAAAGCATAACTTGCACCGCCATATTGCTGCCAAGCATTCAGGTCTTGAGCCTTCTCGGTGTCCAGATTGTGAGTATTCGACGACCGACAAATCTAATTTGCGCCACCATTTCCTTGCTAAGCACTCAAGCGCTAGGCCTTTCCATTGTTCCATTTGTCAATATTCAACAACTAAAAGATCGATCTTGCTCAACCATATTTCAGTCAAACATTCAGGCCTCAAACCCTTTCACTGTCCCAATTGCGAGTATACAACTGCTCAAAAATCTACCTTGCATCAACATATTTCTGCCAAGCATTCAGGTTATAAGCCTTTTCAGTGCTCCGACTGCCAGTATGCAGCCACTAAAAAGTCCCACTTGCAGGACCATATTGCTGCCAAGCATTCGAGTGGGAAGCCTTTTCAGTGTACTGATTGTCAGTATTCAGCAACTACTAATTTAAACTTACGTAACCATATTACTGCCAAGCATTCAAAGTATAGGCCTTTCCAGTGTTCGGATTGTGAGTATGCAACAGCTATAAAATCTCACTTGCGCGACCATATTGCCGCTAGGCATTCAAGTGTGAAACCTAACAAATGTACCCACTGTTCGTATTCAACATCACAAAAAACTCAGCTGCGTCATCATATTGCCGCAAAGCATTCAAGTGTTAAGCCTTTTCAGTGTCCTGATTGTCAGTATTCGTCAGCTCAAAAGGCTAGTTTACAAAGGCATATCGCTCAAAAGCATTGAACTATTCAATTAGCAAATTTTTCTCTGTTCTGATTGTCAAATTTCATTCCCTTGAAAATCATCTTATAGTGTAATGAACACCGTCTTGTGTTTATTTGTTTAATATTTGTTTGTTACGTGTTTCCCTCTTAAAGAAATAAGCGAAAACTAGGCCAGGTTGCAAATTTTGTAATTATGTTTAATGTACATGGAGCTCGATTACCAGTTTGCAAAGGATGGCAAAAGTGAAATCCTTATTCTTTTATCTCAGTGCTTTTCTCACTTGAAATTGTTATTGACATCAAAATAACGAAGCTATTTTCAGCTTCTCTTAGCGCGGTTATGTATTCTGATTATTATCTCTTTTTCGATACGTCGAAATATATGTTTGGTGGCTTCATTGAAAGGTGATCGGTAGAAAATAGGCCACCATGCAGATGATGGCCAACGTAGATCTAAGTGCAGTTCTTTCTTTTCCATCGTTGAAGTCCACTCAATGCGGATACATGCAGCTTCTTTAAACACTCTCCTGCGTTATAATACATCCTCTTTTCTGAGGTTTTCTTCATCCAAACTTCATTTGCCATGAGATTACGAGAAGCAATCCCGTTCTGTGGATTTTGCAAGGGTCGAACCACAAATGTTCCGACGAAAATTGTATGCGCCAAGTTCCAGTGGCTCTACTGTGCTGCGTGTGCTCAGCTGTCTTAAGACTTGGAGCAGATGAACGACTTCAAGAGAGCGTAAAATGATGCGGAAGCCGTTGGCTCCATATTTCTCCTAAAAACAAAACAGAAAACATGCAATTCCCAGTGATAGTGATTACCCAATAGTTGAAGGTCTCGAGAAGGTCCATCTCAACAACGTGCGGTACCCGGCAGTCTGGTAATGGCCTGTAGCACTGGGAAGAATAGAAGCTTTGCAAAGGATTCGCAGTCCACGGAGGAAAGTAAACACAAAATTTGCTATCTCTACGCAAATGTGGAATTTCTGCCCAAGGTGTTGATTTTGGGCCCGAAGAGCTGCCCGAGACAAATGAAATATGGCCTCCCCCTCAGAGGACATAAGATGAGCCAGGGGGTTCGGTTAGGTTCGCCCATCCCATGTTCCTGGGAGCAGCAACTCCAGAGGTACCTTTTGGTTACCTCAGCCTTAGCTAGGTTTTTGGGACATCTTCCCTTCCTGCCAAGTATGCTTCTTCCGCTTTCTTACTCCTACTCTGTTCTCTAGTTTCTTGACGTGCTGTTCTGGTACGCGTTGGTTCTGTATAAGATCCCCTCGTTCATGGGTTGCTCATTTCTTTCGACATACTGTATGTTCCTTCTTTCTTCCAATATTAGGTCAATTTTGTTGAGTAAATCAAAGGTAAAACTACCCAGTACATAATATATGAAATGTAATACATGAGGGTGTCGTAATAAAAAAGACTGTGAATTCTTTCACCCTAGGTTAGGCCGAGAAACGTTCTGTGCTGTTTATTGAGTAGAGTTCAAATGTATTACAGGCGACATCAACTTTGCTGTTCATAAATGGCTACAGTTAGACGTGCCGGATGAAGCAGGTGTAGCTTTGTTTTCAACAAAATTTGGCCGTACACATGTGAGAGAGCAGATCCTCTCCTTACTTCAACTAGTTGATCAGCTTTAGCTATTATAAACGATTTCTTTACCAACTGAACACACAAAGCCAAGAAGAATATCAGTCAAAATCCTCGTACGGTTTTATTTGCTCAAGAACTCATTGATATCACATTTCGTTTAAAGGAATCTGAGAGACCCACAATGGGCTGTCAGCTCTCTGTCTCAGAATAGTAGCCAGATCTTGACCCCTAGACCCTACCTACTTGGCCCAGCAGCAACTCGTCATACCTTGGAAGTTCCATCTAGTGTCTCCATTATGTCTCACCAGCAAGACTCTTCACTCATTACGTAGATAATTGATAACTCTCTCTTCTCCTGATGCGCATAAGGCCTTCCAAATGAAAAGAAAACCTATTATTTCAAGACTAGTTTTCTTATTTGGTTTTGAAATTCTATTGAAGTATACTCGTACGCGATTGCCACCATTCGTCTCAGATTATCACTTAATTAAGCCAGTCCTATTTAGTGGGATTTTCCGTGTCTGTCATTTGCTGCCAATCATTCAGATTGCCAAGTTACTCCTAATAAGATTTTACGTACTATTTTTTTTGCAATAAATCCAGGCTTTCAGGAAACTTGTGCTGGCACAATCTCCATAGCTTACGTTGCCCGAACCTTTCTCTAGACTGCTGACACTCGCCTATTTCTACTTTGAGACTGTTAAATTTTCAGAGTTTAGTTTAATTTTGGTTTCAAGCCGGCTTTGCTGTACATTGTCTTGTGCTTACGTTGAAGTGCGTTGTATCCTGCCGTTATTGGAGTGCGTTGTCTCCTGGCGTTATTTTAGTCCCTGCATCCTGCTGTTATTGAGTGGGTTATCACCTGTGCCTCAAGCTCTGCCATTAGGCTATGTGTTCTTTTCTCAACTCTTTTCATATCCAACGACGAAAAAAGTCTCTACTTCCTGGAATCATTTTTTATCAGTCCTTATTTCTGCCGATTATCTCAGGAAATTTCCGTTCTGAGCTCGTCACACCGTCGCGTCTTCCGAGGCTTATGATATGCCCTGACAAATTTAGTCGACAGTTCGACTGGAAACGTTATAATTTTGTTGGTTATCAATAAACTCTTACGGTTTCCATGGACTAGTTTCCACGGCTTAATATCTAATATGCGAGCTTGCCCTGCGCAGTCCTTGTCGAATGACCTTCTTATCCTTGCAGAGACATTGCGTTCATTCCAGGGGCTGAACGTTCCCTAATATTTACACTAAATCCTCTCCCTGGGTGCATCATACTCTCGCTTCAAAGCTGAGTGTGATATTCTGAAAATAAATCGCCGCATTTATTTTCAAAGTTCAGTTCACTTTTCTCTCCGCAACGAATCAGAGATACGTTTATCAATATAGCTTGCCAATACTCCTCTGCCTTATAGGCATATTAAGGAGTTTGTATCGCTCTAGGCTCTTTGGTTATGCAAAGAAGCTTTGGCTCCTCCGGTAGATGATTATTGAGCTTTCCCCATACTTCGGAAATAATTTAAACTAATTCTCATTCACTTCACCCTGCCTACGAGACTTAGCAGTTCCTACACTTGCGTAGAAATTTTTGCTTCTACAATGGCTCCCGAAGTTTTCAATTCCTACATCATTTCTATCTCAGTTTCTACCTAGCCTAAGCCTGCCTCTGTGCACATTGCAGTACGACCTACTGTCACATGTTGCATTAGGTCATTGTGTCATATGGAACCTTTGATTCATTTGCCTTCTCATGCTTCAATGTAACTTTTATGAAGAACTCATTTTTATATAGTTTCAGGATTCCAGCTGAAACCTTGTCCAGCATTCCGACTATAAATTTTCACATTCCCATTCCTGCTCTCTGTCTGTAACTAATCCAAACTCTTTCACCTCCAATTCCAGAGCTTCAGCAGACACTTAAGCCTTGAAATTTTCAGCTCCCAGCCCTTATTTTTCAGCTCTCATGACTGGTACTCAGCATTCCATGTCAGAGACGCATTGTGGCTCCATGATGAAAGCTTCCTCTAACCTTTGTTCGTTATTTGCCTTAAGAAAGACTTACCTTCTGCTCCTCAGGATGGAGGTCCAAGTCCGTATCTATGGACCTCTCTTAGCCTCTTCCATTTATTATTTTTTCGTTCCCAACAAACTTGAACCACAAGGCGTTGATTACGTCCCATTCAAGACAGATGCGTCTGCGTGTTTCTGTGCTGTTGTGCTAGTAATCCAACATATTAGTGGACTAATTTCAATCTCTTATAAATGAAGTAAGATTTGCTCTGTGCTTTGGTGCTAGTAATCCTATGTATTGGTGGACCAAGTTCAATCTCTTATAAATGAAGTAAGATTTTCTGTGTGCTTTGGTGCTAGTAATCCTATATATTGGTGGACTAAGTTCAATCTCTTATAAATGAAGTAAGATTACAGATCACAATTCCCGCATAAAAGCGATAACTATGCGTACCTCTTTGCTGCAATACAACATATTGACTCGACTGGGCAAATCTCTTATATATGTGATCTGCAAGCTGCTAGCCCGCCCATTCCAGGCTCTTGTTTTCCAATCGCGCCTACTGCAAGGTTTAAATTCTACATGCTTGTATCGTAATCGGAGTCGCACGAAGCTTCCACATAGAACTTCTGCATTATATGTATATATACATGTATATTTGTTGAAAATGTAGTGCCCTAAATGATGCCTTTATTATTTATATACATACAATAATATGGTATATTATATAGTGAAATAGTATTTTTTTTAATTTTTGCTTAATCTATGTGTATATTTTTAGTAGTGGGGAAATGGCCCAAGTTGAAGGGACTTATTTACTGTAGCGACTAAGTGTTTAAAATTTTAAAAGCAAAGACGAAATTTAAAATCAAAAGCAAGATCGATACAATGTGTTGGAGACATTACGATCTTAACGCTCGTCTTTGCTTCTTAAAATCTTGTAATAAATCTGCAGCTAAAGCGGAAAAAATGACTTTCCTATTACTGTGCTGTTGTTGTTCATAACATGTAAATTGTTCTTACATTCAGTTTCCAAATAATTAGCGTTGTTCTTGAACCCATTTATATATACATATATATTTGATTGTTGATGTTTTGCCGGACCAGCATTCTTTCTAAGTGCTAATTATGGCAACGAATCCGAGNNAAATTGTTCTTACATTCAGTTTCCAAATAATTAGCGTTGTTCTTGAACCCATTTATATATACATATATATTTGATTGTTGATGTTTTGCCGGACCAGCATTCTTTCTAAGTGCTAATTATGGCAACGAATCCGAGGAGGGGAGGGACCTTGTATCACCCAACCCTGCATGCAAAACATATAGAGAGACATAAAACTAAAAAAATGCTCTTCGTGATAGTTACCATCTCGAAATTACCGTATTAATAATCTAAACACACCAGGGAGACCTCGAGCTAAATATAGAAGTACGAACATATCGATAGTCATCTTGAAATTACCCCGCGAAATTAATAGCCACAAAAATTACTGCAATTAATTTTCATGATCTCTCACTTAGTGACCTACGTAGTTACTCATTGTAAATGAATTTGTACAGGCGCACACAAACAGGCGTCTTCCCCCAGAGGGCGCAGGGTTGGGGTATTATCTCCACCCGTCCTCCGTTACGTGAATAACTGACACGTTGTGTTACCTTCACTGGACTTTCCAAGACGCCTTTCTTTCACGCCCTTTTAGCTTTCTTCAACTTTTCTTGTCCGTGTGATGATACTTGCCTCTGCTTCTCTTCTTGTTGAACGAATTATTCCATTGTACCGCGCGGTTTAGATAATGCTTGGGGTAATCTTGTGCAGTCGCTTCCTCCAATGTGTGTCGACTGGCCGGACGCGCGAGCTGCTCAGAAGTCGTACACTTTCTATACTATTAGGATAATATCTCCCTGCCACTGTCAGCTTTTGCAGTTGTAAAAAGTTACTGCACAAAGTTATGTCGTACGCTAATGGATAGAGTGGCTGTTGTATGGTAGAGAGATGCTGTGTGGTAACATCCTCCTGCTTGGGTTGTATGGTAGAGAGATGCTGAGTGGGAACATCCTCCTGCTTGGGTTGTATGGTAGAGAGATGCTGTGTGGGAACATCCTCCTGCTTGGGTTGTATGGTAGAGAGATGCTGTGTGGGAACATCCTCCTGCTTGGGTTGTATGGTAGAGAGATGCTGTGTGGGAACATCCTCCTGCTTGGGTTGTATAGTAGGGAGATGCTGTGTGGGAACATCCTCCTGCTTGGGTTGTATAGTAGGGAGATGCTGTGTGGGAACATCCTCCTGTTTGGGTTGTATAGTAGGGAGATGCTGTGTGGGAACATCCTCCTGCTTTGGTTGAACGCTTTT
>LQNS02277813.1:2878840-2889405 GCA_001587735.2 Parhyale hawaiensis | reverse complement strand
ATGGGTTCCCCGTTTTTCTGTCGACATACTATATGTCCCTTCCTTTTCCTCTCTTAGAAGAGCTTAGTACTTATTTAGGGAGGCTTAAATCTTCTTATAATACCTAATACCTAAGTCGCTACAGGATCCAGAAAAAAATGATTTAAAATAATATCTACAGTTTTATGGAGCGGAATATTGCTAAAAGTTTTTCTACGTCAAACGATGCCGTAAAATATTGCTGAGCATTACTAAAAGAGCATATACAATCAACGAATTTATATGAGTTTTCAACGGTAGCCTATAGTCGTTAACTGTTATGGGGAACAAAATAGGGACTAAATTTTGCAAGTTTATAGCTGGCATAATTATAGGAAGGTACGATTTATTGCTGTAGATCCATGGAGCTCTGAAACGTTTAGTTAGTTGGGGCATGAAAGAGAATGTATAACTGCGTCCTCAGCAAGACTGCCCGTAGGAGTTTGTAACTCCAAGAGGAAGAGTCCCAAACTGTGGAGTATGTTGCTCCCAATGTTAGGCTAGACGATTTTGAAATGTAGTCACTGTCTCTGCAGTGGAAACTTCTCGAAAGGAAGTCCGTTCCAAATGTTCACTATTAATAACGGGAAAACTGCTAGCTTAGAGTAGTTCTTCGATCTTCACGTTTGATTTTTTTAGCCGTTGTTCTGCAGACGTTCGGTAACGTCTGTCAAAGAGTCCCGTTGCAGGCACGTCGCTGAAGCCATTCAACTACTTGACTGCTTCTATGAGTTGCCCCTGAGTTGTCTTTGCTTGAGGGATATGAGTCGTCCTATTTAGTATGGATAAACTCATTATATGTATTTGACACGTTTATTTAGTCCACAAAACTGCAACGCATGCCACTCAGCATTGTAACAAATGATAACAATGTGCACCAAATACCGAAAGGAGGCAGTTTTGTACGCAAAGAAACGGACTGAGTCAGATGCACGAGCTCATTCACAATACCGTAAGTTTTGTGACGCGCTATTGAGCCAAACGCTAGGCTTATTTTTATCAGTGGCCTCCTAATCTATAATCGAGGACATCATCAATGGCTGCATAACCTCTGATTGGCCTATGTTTGAGAGTGAAGAATGCGACCTCATCAAGTAGCTAACTACTTTACCAACCTGGCCTATGAAAAATTTGTGTCGAATTTCATTCCTAAAATCAAATATCTTGTAATGTCAAGAACTGTGGGTCATTATGTTGTTTCACCCTTTTCTTAGTGATCTTTTTACATTCTCGCCTTTTTTTCTTCGTATGGTAAGCAAAGAATTCTTTTCTTACTCTAAGGAAATTTGATATTACCACTACGGTCTGACAAGTGACAACACTAGTTTTCCTGCCGCAGACGTGAAAATGGAGCCCCTGGACAGCCCTGTGCAACCAGTTGCGGAAGAGGAAAACTCATCCCCCAGAGATTGTGAGGACGATCCATTAGCTGGAGTTCATGCAAAGGCTGGAGAGCTTTCACCGCAGCGTGAGTTGGTTGCCTCAGGGATTTCGGAGCAAAGTTCTTTTTCCGAGGGGCTCCTGATAGGGCCACAGGAGGACCACAACGAGGCAAGCCAGTCAGAGTTACGACATCGAGCGAATAAAGTTCACCCAGGCCGGCGTTTTGCGTGCTCTCTTTGTGATTATTCTGCGTCACGTAAATTTTTGCTGCGACGTCATTTTGACGCAGTGCATTGTGGGGAAAAGCGTTTCCAGTGTACGGAATGTGTATTCAGAACTTCCTATAAACTCTGTTTAGAGGCTCATATTAATGCTAAGCATGCTGAAGAAAAGCGTTTCAAGTGTTCTTTGTGTGACTATGCGGCATCGCGGAAAGAAGCGGTGCAAAACCATGCTATTGCTAAGCATTCTAATGAAAAGCCTTTCAAATGTTCTCTGTGTGATTATGCAACAGCGCGGAAGTACAGCTTAAGTGAACATATCAAGGCTAAACATTCTGATGAAAAGCCCTTCAAGTGTCCTCAATGTGACTATATGACCTCCTATAAAGTGCATTTCCAGGGTCATTTTAATGCAAAGCATTCGGATGAAAAGCGTTTCAATTGTTCTCAGTGTGAATTTGCAACATCTTTCAGGGCACGATTGCAGGATCATATTAATGCTAAGCATTCTGATGATAAACAATTCAAGTGCTCCCACTGTAAATTTGCAACATCATACAAGTCGAGTTTCAAGAAACACGTGGCTGTAAAACATCCCGATGCTATAGTACCGTAAAATTCCTCCAGCTGAGTATCCAAAAACAGAAAGTTCGTGAAATCAAGCCACCCCGAAACAAAGACAATCCGGTAACGAAAACATTACAGTGCTCCATCTTTCGAGAATCGTGGTTATAGCTGACACCATGGGCAGTGAGACTGCAACATTCGATTGGTAGTTCGCCTTACCCCACAATTGCCCAAGTCCCGATGGTATTAGCGGAAGAAAACCTTTTATGATGTAGGAGAATCGCTTATTCTCGGGAATCTGTTGCCTAAAAAAGGCGATATTCCTGGTAACATTTTAGGAGTGCCACTTTAGGTCAATTGCCCTATTTCCGTTCACATCAAGACACAATATGCAGTGATGCCTTGAGACTTAACATGCTTGTTTTAGCTCACACTTAAAGGGCAAGATATTGTGATGACGTCAAATCCAGGAGAGCTGCAAAGAAGCCTCTGCGTAGTGCAGTTGTGTAGTAGCGGGGCTATGCAATCCGCCGGGTACGTAAATGCAGAACGACACTGCCGTACTACAGTGTCAACAACGAAGACGTGCTTCCAAATGAGAGAGATGAAGCAGAAAGGTTACAGAAGGGAATAATAGCTGCTGATAAGCGTAAACAGGGAGATACGGAAACGACCTTTCAGAGAAGAAAGCGCTTAAGGATGAAGCACGAAAAAAGATCAATGAAGAAAATGAAAAAGCAGTCAGAGAATAGATGATTCTGCAGCGGCGATATTAAGCAAAAACATCGATTATTGCGTGAATTCTTTCACGCGCAGCTCCACTAGTAATGTTACAGCTACTTGGCTTATATATGAAGAACCTACGTTTTCCAGTTACGGAACAATAATGATGGTAGTTTTACTGCATGTGTGTGCATCAAAAGACGCCAAAATTTCTCTGAGTGTAAGGGATGAATAATAATGTCAATGATGCCAAGATCAGACAGACAACTGACTGATAAATACGGTGGAGTCCAGCGGGCACATATAAGCTGAAATAGTACCCGAAACTACTGTACATTTCTTATATTTTGCACCAAAATAAGCCGTTGTATTCGTTTTTCTTTAAATTAGGAACTACATACATTGTAATTGTACTTTCCAGCGAAATAATTAAATATGGATTTTTTATGCATCTATGTTTGTTTATATTTCAAAATTTAGAATTTGTTCCGAAAGAATTAAGAAAAATTACCATGTTCTAATACTTTTAACCAGAACTGCTCATGTTTTATTCCAATAGCTATAGTGATTTGATGGCTATTCGTGTTTGGCTCTTTGTTATCAGTTTGATTTAAACTAAGATATTGACAGTAATAATCTAGATTGCATTTGCTTTCCCTTTTTCTAATAGTTGATCACAGAATGACAGTAATTTTGCGTATCAACTTTCCCATCATTACATTCATGCTTTGAAACACATGCATCTCAAAACCTAATGGTAACAGCTTTTATTCTTGTATGTCACCTAAGCTACCGCGTCGTATCATTCATTTTATCATTATTGAAAGTAGTAGCTAATGTAATGATCAGTAAGTAATGTTGACTTTTACGCTCGTCTCAGTATGATCCTGAGGCCTCATATAGTTGTGTGATCTGAGCCATGCTTGGTAGTTTCCTACATCACACCAATTATTTCATAATGTAATGTTGATACCGAAGTTCCTGCTGGTAACTCTGCTAACTGATTGAGGTAACACTGCTAGTTTTCGCATCTGAGTAATTATTGGTGTATGTGCTGATTTAGTTCTTGAACTAATTGTAAAGCATTTTGCATATATTATAACATACAGAAAATATGATGTTTTTTTCTGGCCTTTTAGCCATTAATAGAAATGTGACTACCTATCATTGCTTCCATTGGCTGTGCATTGACCTGCCCATATCACTTGATCGCCTGCGCTCAGCATTAGTATATCCTCATTAAGTGATATTTGTACCGTGTCTGCTGTCGGAGTCAGAGCAGACGTGGCACTAGCTATGCTGTAGTCATGTTCTATAGCAGGTAGCGTATGTTGGAACATAGGTGTATCCCTCACCATACTGTAGTGATGTTCTATAGCAGGTAGCCTATGTTGGAACTTAGGTGTATCACTCACCATACTGTAGTGATGTTCTATAGCAGGTAGCCTATGTTGGAACGTAGGTGTATCACTCACCATACTGTAGTGATGTTCTACCGCAGGAGGCAAAATTTCTGGTTTTGCTAGGGGAACTGCGCTCCCCCGGTCATTCTTACGCAAATACATAATAGGTGTGATAACAAAAGTCCTTTGCAAGAGATAAATTTTCGTGCATTTGCAAATTTAGCGATTAAGAATCGTTTGGTCCGCGAATGCTGGCAGTCCTGTTATCCATAGCAAAATTTTATTCCTTGCTACAAGTGCTTTCAGCAGACCGCTGGTCAGTAAGGAAGATTGAGAACTCACTCTCTGATTTACTTTATTTTAAAAAGGAAATGTTAGAACATAAGCGTTACTGTCTAAAATTTATACTACCCTTGTTAATCTCTGTATGGGAACGATCCTCATGCATTATTGAGAGTTAAGGTCCAAGGTACTGACACGACACCCAGATAGCAGAGTTGCATGAAGTTGCTTGAAGTTCGCCAAAGCCTCCAAACATCCACATAAGAATGAAAGGTTGAGCTTCTTATGGTTATCGCAACTGTAAATTACATTTTGTTTCGTCGATCCTTCAACTCCACCAACTGTTCCTGCACTTGTATTTGGCCATAGATGGCTCGTTTTTAGATGTTCAGAACTTACCAGAAATGCTTCACTTGCCACTAAGGACAACCATCTATGCACTACTTGATTAGCTGTGTTATAATCATTACTTCCTTCCCAAAGGCCTATTGCATTTCTTGGGTGATTGCGATTGGTAATTCACCAAGTTCGGCGCTATATTTTGAGTAGAAACTTTGAAATTCTTCTATCATTTTGTCTAACGTAAGAGGCCAGCAGCCCTCACCTACAGAGCTTAAGAGTCAGGTGGACTAAGTCCGATTTCGTCACCTGGATCTCGCCAGTGTTCCATTCCAGCTCCTTCACTTCCTTAAACCCCAATTTTGTTTAGCTAATTGGCCCATATTCACCCAGTCAAGCTCCTGAGACGAGACAACCGAAAGTGTCCGACTCCAGCTCCTGGATCCTAAAGTGTACCGCAAGCCTGCCGACCTGCACTCCCTCACAAGGTGCTGCCTGCCCGCCAGTGACTGCACCTGCGCAGGAAAACGTTTACGCTTGCGTATTGGCATTGTCTGCTAATGTGCATCAAGCGCTAGGCCTCTCGAGCTTTATTGGCTACTGGACGAATGATGAAAGCTGCACGTTTGTTGCACCCTCTACAGATTGCTATTTGACTTGACGGACACACTCTGAATATTGCCATTGAGTGTAAATATTTAGCTCCGTCAAGGAGCTTTATTTTACTGATGGTTTGTCCGCATTTTGTGGGCGGATATTCACAAACTTTGCTAGAACGGATGGGAATTTCATGAGGAACAGTTGAATTAAGTTTTGTGGTGTTCCCTTGGTGCGTTTGTATTTTGCTTGTCTACCGTTTTGTCTTTAGCATTGCGCTTCTTGATGGAAGGACGCACTCCCCGAGTACGAGTGTAGTCATGTATGGTTGTTAGAGTTGTTTTATCTCGATATTGTACGTTAAATACCAGATGTTTTGTGTTCATAAATATATTAGGTTTGTTTAAGCATTTATAGCTGGTCAGGGAAGTAGAAGGCTGTGGCTTGCTAGGATGGATATATGTAACCTGACCTGCTTTGGTTTCTTAACTATTTCCTTTAAGAATTAATTTACCCGACTCATGGGAATTGCTTTATTTGAAATATTGGAGGGAGACCACGTTATGAAAGAAGGTTTAAATGCAAGGTAGGCGAGGCAAGTGCATACAATGTCTCATCCATAGCAGAGTCATGGTTGCGAGCGTCAGTAGTTTGGGGCCTTTGTTGCGGAGTTGAGATCGGCCCGAGTCGGATGATTGGAGGGGTGTCGGAGTCGGAGGATTGGAGGGGTGTCGGAGTCGGAGGATTGAAGGGGTGTCAAGAGTCGAAAACTTGCTCCAGGAATCGCAGTTAAACTTTAGTGTTGTGAATATATTGAAAATATTGTAACTGTCAACAAAATGGTTTTTGCCCTAATCCTTGTGTTTCTCACAAACAATGAGTACCTAGTTGGTCCAAGTTGTGTATTTTGCGTAATATTAATTATTTATGTTGTATAATTTACCTGTCCATCTGGAGTATATTCTAAGGCGGGCCCTTTCCCTTCCATAGTATTTTTGGGCCTCATGAACCCAAGGGTCCCTGTTACCTTCACCGCAGGGGATGTTGCGGTTGTCCGCAGCTCCTGCTAAGAAGGTTAATTTTGTAAAGTTAGGTAAGTTCTCTATTTTATCTTTCTGTTTTGTGAGGTGGGCTGTCGATCCAGATAGCCGACGCAGGACGCCTCTCGTCTCTCTCGCGAGGCCACGAAAAGTGCGGTCCACTCCGAGTGTCTTTTCCTGTTTTTTTTTTGTGCCGTTTTCCTGCCAGTAGTAGTGCACTGAGCCAACTATACTAGCTATATGACAAAAGAAAGCCGATGTCGATGATAGGATTATCCTTCTCGAGCCTCTTGGCTGACTAGCATCACTGTGCGGATCGCCCCATGGCGGAAGCACTTAATGAACTAATCATTTAATAATTACGAATTCGTAGGAATCTCCTGGCTGTCAAACTTATCAAAGGCGTTGTTCCAAAGCAGTGCAGCAAATTTCGAACTTATTAAAATCTTCACTCGTTAGATATGTTTACCAGGTTCTGGAGTTACGTACAGGTGAAGGTTGAGTTGCCCTAAAAGACAGAATATGATTTTTACTAATAACACCTTAACACCTTTATAATTCTCAAAAAGTTACAATCACAGTCTAAAACATATCTGTCAATAAAAACCTGAGAGCGTATTCAGCTAAAAGCGAAATAGCCGCTTGTGGGACACCATGCTTAAAACAAATGTCTGAAAAATAAATCAGTAAATTTCAATAAATGCTCATCTTATGACATCTCACTACTTTCAAATCAAATAGATCACCCACGGAAATATGAATCATTACACGGGTCGAAGGAATAACATCAAATATTATCTACTCACGCTTTTAGAATGAAAGAGGCAGTGTAAGCTTTCTTCGTCAACAAATGGACAATAACTGAGGTATCAGAGCAAAATTGCGCAGCTATCAGGGAAATATTGCACATGTTCAGGGTTTTGATAATATTCTATCTGACATTTGGAAATACCAGGTACTGTAGCTAAATGCATTATATCACAATAATATTGCACATTGGTTAACTGTGGCAAATCGAAAAGTCAGACAGCAATAAAAACAAACCAGTAAATGATATTGCACAGTACACTTTCTTCAACATCTATCCTATGCAACATAATAAAACACAAAATAAACAAAGACATTGCACTTCTCCTCGTACCGACTAAGAAATAATTTTTTGTACTTCGATTTGAACTCTGTATTGTGCATTGGATGTACAACATCAAGTGGCAGAGCATTAAATGAGCGGACGCTCTGAAAAACTGCAGACTTTTTTTGAACATCAACTTTAGCAGGAGGTAAATTGAATCTCGCGTCACGTGTATGGTGAGTATGGGTGGGTAAAAGATGAAAATAGTATCTTTCAAACACTCCTGGATCATTATACATTGCATTTTGAATAAACTTTAGAAGAAAGTACTGGTAAATATCATCGAATTTTAGCAGTGACAACTTCAAAAACATAGTATTAACAGACATACGAGGAATATTGTTCATGTCTCTTTGCACATTAAGAATCACCCTTAGTACATTATTAATAGCAATTTTAACAGGACGTAGTAACTTTGTCGATGAATTCCCCCATGCAATTATATTTTGCACCACGTGTGATTGTATTAATGCGTAATATAGTAAGACTAGTGATCTTCTTGACAAGTACCTAGAAACTGCATAAATTGCTTCTTTTGCTTTATTAATTCTAGAACACAGTTCAATGATCAACCCTAAGTATTTAAAAGGAGATACCTATTCTAATTTGCTATCATTAAAATGCACTTAGGGTAGAGGTGAGGTAGGTCTTGATGTAAAAAGCATAAGCTTCGTCTTCTCAGCGTTTGGAGTTTAGCGATTAAGATCTAACCAATCTAATAGGAGGCTGATAACTCTATTAATTTTGGCAACTGCATTAATGAAATTTTCATCATTCATATAAAAAACCGCATCGTCTACAAATAAAATTGCGTTGGATTCCGGAAACTAATACAGTACAGAATAATACAGTAATACGGATGCGTTCTCTATTGGTTCAGAATTTCACATAATAGCATAGAAATTCACAGTCATTAGGACAATCCTAAGAATTGAACAATATAAAGATCTGTCAAATTTATCACCACTATGCTTACCTTTGAAGTTCGGAACGCCAACAAGCACTACACCAGAACGGTACAGCAATATACGCTTGACCAAACTTCTACAGCAACTGATTTGTACCGAACATTTTTGCCACAAGTAACATTCCATAAAATAAATGGATGCACCCCAAATGTACTGTGGAACGTATGCCACAGGGTGCTGTGTTCCTACAGAATTACATTGATAACTTCATATAATAAATGCTACAAGTAATGAAGGATTTCATTGCAAATGCCAATAAAATATTTTTCGAGATAAATGCCGTGTAGCTATATTTTTTTACATTCAGGGCTTGGCCTGGCTAGATATGTTTTCTGTATCATAATTATTTATGAAATTTTATAATGCCTATACGTGAAGTTAAGGTGCTAAGTGGTACTAATGATGCCAAATATACTAGATATGGGAAAAATACTGTTTAGCTCTATTGTGTGTATATGATGGTTGAAAACAGTTGGGCAAAACTTATGGTAATGTTTATTGCTAATTGCATCAAAGAATTTGCATCGGATTCAGGAGTCAGTATCTTAAAAACTTTGGTGTCGGAAAACTGGAATACCGGGTGGTGTTGGAGTTGGACTTGGGCCGACTGATTCTGCAGCCTTGATGAGATCGTCATCGCGAATTCTTAATTGTTTTGTTGCCATGGCATGAGTTCTAAACTTAGTAAATTAATAATTTCTTGATCACGTCTTATTTGTTATAGAGGAAATTAGTTTCATATTTGAATTAAGCATAAGCAAGTTACCAAGGATAACTGTGAAGGTGTGCAACTTAACCGCCAGTGAATCGAACGAGGCGCTGTGTCTCTGTAATGACATCAGTCTCTCAACCATGGAGAGGTGCAGAAGTCAACTTCAAGGTATGTATGTTGAGTGGTTTTGCTTGGCTGCTGTTTGTGTTATGTTGGAATCATAAGTGCTCATGTGCAAATGATTAATGTTCTTCAGGAGCACAGGATGGGCCATAGGGTAGGCAAGTTTAGTTTCTCTGCTGTGCTATGGACGGAAGCGCTCCCAGAAAAAAAACATCGTAGGTTACCTTAGCCAGGCATCGAAGATATTTGAGATATCTTTACTTCGTGCCCACTTCGCTTTCTTCTAAAATCATACTGCTAGTGAAGATACATTGCTCTGGCATTTGTTTTATTTCCCTGTTTGCTATTCTCACTAATGTTGATATTGAGGGAAAACAACGTGCATGGGTTCCAGAATTCTACAGACATACTAATAATTTATCCCTTATTTCTTCCTATGTTAGCTCAACTTTATTATTGAAAGGAAGCCATGATGCTCATTGTTACTGTCCAGTTCATTTTTATTACATCCTAAATAAATCTGTGATTAGATAAAATAATATTTCTTGTCCCTCTGGCCTGATAACATTGATATTCCTTCTTCAGGCCTTGCCAGCATGACAGTGGAGCTACCTCACCGCCCTCTGCAACCGGTAGTGAAGGAAGAAAGGTCTTTTCCTGGAGATGATGAGGTAACTTTTTCCCTACCTTGCAGTGTTGACATGTACTGCCAGCCTGACGTCTCTGACGTCACGTCTCCAGCAAATCTGTTGTCTACACCCGTGTCCTCTTCTGGGGCGCAATATTGCCAGCATAAATAGCCAGTGTATGTTGACGCCCCGGATGAGGTACACCTCTGTGTGTGCGGCGGCGCGTGTGTTGCGGTGCGCAGTGAGCACAGAGAGAGCACACATGGTACATTTAGATTAGATTAGATTAGATAGGCGGCAGTAGACGAACCAAGGCCCATTCCCAAAAAGACACCGGGACTTACACCCCGATCCTCTATGAGCTATTGCCATTATGTTAGTAGAATGTAGAGGAATGGAGAAACGAGAAGAGAAAAAATGGAAGACGA
>LQNS02277813.1:2837024-2861198 GCA_001587735.2 Parhyale hawaiensis | reverse complement strand
CCACAGCTAAGAACTCCTTCTCCACGAGTCGCTAGCACTTAAAGGTCAAAGCTTCCCAGGCCATTTTAAGCTGACTTCTTCTCACTTATGCTCCATCTCTATATTTAAGCCCCGCATATCAGCGGCCATCGATCATGCTTGCGGGCATTAATGACCATCGCTTTGGCGTCGACTCTTCTCCCCTTTTTTCTATTTTTTCTCATTTCTTTTTTATCTTTCATCTTCCATTTTTTCTCTTCTCGTTTCTCCATTCCTCTACATTCTACTAACATAATGGGAATAGCTCATAGAGGATCGGGGTGTAAGTCCCGGTGTCTTTTTGGGAATGGGCTTTTTGGTTCGTCTACTGCCGCCTATCTAATCTAATCTACAGCAACAACTATTTGATAGTCAAGCTGACGGGATGTACAGGCGAGGTAGGATAGTAAGCTGGAGCAAAGAGGTCTGAAAAGGAAAACAAAAACACGCAAATCAAGAAGTAGTTGCGCAAAACGAGATCAAAACGAACAGAAGTTTAAATGACTATATAAAGCCAACTGTAAGTAATGCATAATAAACCAGTACAAAGTAATAAAGCTAATTAAAGCTCCAAGACTGGAGTAATTCAATCGAAGCAGTTGAATAGCTGGCAACCAGATAATTGCAAAAGATGATGACCAAAGCCTGTTCTCTTGGTTATAAGTATGGTACTAACAGTAGATAAGGATCGGTTATAAGGAACGAAGCAGAAAGCGCGTCAGAGCTAAAGTCATCACTAGCAGATCAGCTCTTAGGTATATTAAAGCTCGTGAAGAAGCTTGAAAGTTGAAGACTAACTAGCGCATTTAAATCCGTGAAAAGCTTGAGTAAAATGTGACCAGCTAAGAATGGAGAAGAACCAACAGAAGGCAAATTATGAATAAATAATAAGTATCTAGTCGGTAAGCGTGCAAAAAAGCATTAATGAGACTCTCATTGGAACAAATTTAAATAAAATAATTTCGCTTCGGAAAATGCAGGAAATGAAAGTAATAAGACTAAGGTAAGTAGCCATAGGGTGACGAACTGACCCAATGGAAACGCTCATGCAGTAGGAAAGCTGTAGCGCGGTGACCGGACACTGCTATATATAAATGTCCAATACCTTTAAAAAAGCCTAATATATCTCCAAAACGCCCACCAAAAATTATGTAATGTTGTATGATTGGACATTTCTCACAACGTCCAGCCGCCGCGCAGCCCCCCTCACCGCAGGTGCGTATCCTTGGGCCCCCTTACCCCACAGGGAAAATGCTAGGGAGAGCCGCCTCCACACAGTTTATTCATTGGTAATTTCAGTCATTTACTACCTTGATTGTAGACTTTATTTTCAGACGTTAATCATTATAAGTTCAGACTTTCTTTGGATATAAATAGTACAATTAAATTGGAATCAATTGTTTCAATGACTAATTCAATTAGAATCTTAGATGCAAAGTAGCTACAGTGTTTAAAGCTAGTAAATTGCAATGTTCCATATTAAGCCTACAATAAGACCGATTCCATCGAAAGGCGAGACAGGAATATATAGCGTAAGATACGTTCTCACAGCAGCGACCAGACAAGTACTGCCGCAACATGGATTCAGATATTCAGATACAAACAAGCCGATAGCACTAATACAACGAAAGTAACTAGGGTTTGATGCCCTTAGCTGGTATTTTCTATGTTGTTGTGTTAATAAAAATGAAATGTATATGTGTGGGATCCCTCCATGATAAAGGCGAAGTTAATGAATTTGGAGACAACGTGAAAACTAGCTACGGAGGTCATGCAATATATCATGAGTAAATGGTAGCTAATTCTGCCTGTAACTTGCACAAAAATGAGCATTGGGAAGTATATATGTTAATTTAGTGTGCTGAGGCAATGCAATTATGAACTTACTCGTACAAGTTAAGTCGATGAGGCAACACCATCGTCAATGTGTTTCACGTTTAGTCAATATTCCATAGCTATGTCATGTTCAGTATTTCTTCTATCGACGTTCCTCTCAGCATATAGCTAGTTCCTCTTATCGAAACCCACGCTGTGTCTAAGGAATCTTGAAGTAACAATTAAACTTATATGACCAATATAAAGTTTCTACTTCCTCTCTCTCATAAACTTAACAAGGATTCTTTTTGTCATTTGCTCCCAGGAAGTGGAACACGCACCCCGCTGCCTGCTACCGGTCCTGCAGCTCATAGCGGTCTCAGTTACCTGAACTACGCCCCGCCGTGCATAAAACAGGAATATCTGCGTGAGGGAGACAGCACCGATGTGCATCGTGAACCTTATCACAGTGCTAAGTCTGAATATTCAACAGGTCGTAAAATTCGCTTGGAGGAACACATAGCTGCAAAGCATTCCAAAGCTAAACCTTACCAGTGTTCTGAGTGTCATTATTCATCAGTTCGTAGAAGATACTTGGATGAACACATAGCTGCAAAGCATTCCGACTCTAAACCTTACCAGTGTTCTGAGTGTGAATATTCAGCTGTTCGTAGAAGATACTTGGATGAACACATAGCTTCAAAGCATTCCGATGTTAAACCTTACCAGTGTTCTGAGTGTGAATATTCAGCGGTTCGAAAAACTAGCTTAAATGAACACATAGTAACAAAACAAAGCATACAAATGCTAAACCATTCCGATGTTCTGAGTGTGAATATTCAGCAGTTCGTAGAAATCTCTTGGATGCACACATAGCTGCAAAGCATTTCGACGTTAAACCTTACCAGTGTTCTGAGTGTGAATATTCAGCAGCTCGAAAAACTAGCTTGTATGAACATATAGCGACAAAGCATTCAAATGCTAAACCTTACCATTGTTCTGAGTGTACATTTTCAGCAGTTCGTAAAAGATACTTGGATGAACACACAGCTGCAAAACATTCAAGCGGTAAACCTTACCAGTGTTCTGAGTGTGAATATTCAGCAGTTCGTAAAGTTCGCTTGAATGAACACGTAGCTGCAAAGCATTCAAGCTCTAAACCTTACCGGTGTTCTGAGTGTGAATATTCAGCCGTTCGGAAATCACACTTGGATGAACATATAGCTGCAAAACACTCAACCGCTAAACATTACCGGTGTTCTGAGTGTAATTATTCAACAGTTCGTAAAAGATACTTGGATGAACACATAACTGCAAAGCATTCAAACGCCAAACCTTACCGGTGTTCAGAGTGTGAATATTCAGCCGTTCGTAAAGTTCGATTGGAGGAACACATAGCTGCAAGACATTCAAACGAGAAACCTTACCATTGTACTGAGTGTGAATATTCAGCAGCTGTTAAAGCAAACTTGGATAGACACATAGCGACAGAGCATTAAAATGGTAAAAGTTTTCAGTGTGCTGAGTGCGACTGTGGAGCATATCATGAAAATAATTTGTTCAAATACTTAGTTGTGAGACACATTGGTTCAAAGCATTCAAACGCTTAACCTCTCCAGTGTTGTCAGTGTGACTGTTCAACAGTTGGGACACATCATTTGCATGGGCTCGTAGCAGCAATACATTCAAACCTGAACAGCTCGCAAGAGTGACTGGCATCAACACGAAGTTGCCACACGTCCGGAAATTTAATTTATTTGGTGTTCGATCAACTGACGGAGTGTCTTCCCGTGAGTCGTTCATCTCTTCAAGAATAGTTGTATGAACGCTGTGAACGTTCTCAGTTGACCTGTGAGATACTCGTAAGACCTTTTAAAAGTTTTGAATATGCCGCTCACGTCATTCTAAGGGGCTCGAAGCATTCAAATGCTTAGTTACTGTTTGGGGCAGAAGTTTCCAATTGATATACATGCAGAATGACTGTCTCAGTGTTAGATCTAAGTGTCCTTCATTAGTGATAGTAGTAGTAGTAGTAGTTCAGTGCTGTTAAGTTTCAAGTTTCAAGTCATGACGGAATTAGTGTAAAATTATTTCATCACATGACTCAACGTATAACATTTGACTTCCTCATTCAGAAATGCAGCATTGATGTGATTTGTGCGCGGATATTCTCTACAGAATTAAGCCTCTCTTAGATAAAAACTCACGCCTGCTACTGATGTAATTTCTCGTTCATTTTCATTTACATTTTGTACTTCAATATGGATAGAAGCCTACGATTATCTTATTTCCGAAGTACAGAAAGTCCAACACATGGCGGCTAAAGTCATTCTCAACAACAAATTTACCAAGCACGATCATACCAGTTCGTTGCTGAGAGGTTTCAAAGACCACATATTGACTCACAACTACGACTAGATGAAAACCAATACGTTATTCGTTTACTTTATGGCGCTATTGGGAATGCAGAGGTTTCGTAATTTATTCGCTATAGTGAGACCGGTGGATGATATCTTCGGGGAAACTCTGAAAGTGCACCCCACCAGCACTCGCATTGGAAAAAAAGCCCTTTATATGTCAGGCGTTCATCTTTGGAATGATCTTCCGACTCCGATACATGATGCGCCTGATTTCAATCAGTTCACCAAAATGGCGCTGTTGCACTTTGAGAATGTCAAATAACTGTGCCGACCATCTATGCCACGAACATGGGAGTCACTCGCGCTTCCGCTGGTCTGTAACTTTTCTTGCTTGAAAGTAATATGAACATGTGCAGATGTTACATAACCATAGTACTTACTCGTATTAAGTTCATTTGTGCTAAGTTCTGTATTTTTTAGTTTTACTAATTCCATTTCAATATCAATTCTTTATGTCCAAGATAAAATATATTGACCCGGCATCTTCTTCAGTACATTATGTCACTGTATGATGTCTGCAGTTACGGGCAGGCGCTGACTATCCATTGTTGTTATCCTACAGGCTGTCAGTTTTCTCCACATGTTGGTGTTCTGACAGAATAACTCAGGCTGCTGCGCCCTTAAAATGTTGTACGCAGCATCCTAATGAGACGATACGTGTAATTATGTTCTGTTGCTTATTTGTCTTGAATAATTAACAAAAATAAGTGACTTTGATGGTCCCAATGATATATACTAATGCACAAGTACAGTAAATGCTTTTCAATCATATGTAGCGGAGTTAGATTGCTAAGCATACCATGTCTCTTACTGTAAAATACCAATTTTTATGCTAAATATTTTTTATTGTGTAAAGGGTTAAAAATATTATACCGGTATGGCTGTGTTAAATTATGCTACTTGTATCATGTCTACCATGTGAACACTGATTGCCTACTAGTATAAATCTGCAGGCTAACTGTGAATATTCTCCCATAAGTTACATAGCTGCTAGAAGATTGGCTTTTAGAATGAATACCTCAGGGTTCTGCGCCTCTAATATGTTGGGCACTGCATCCAGTTGAAAAAAATATGTATTTTTCTTCTATTTTCATCACATGACAAACGTCACAGGCAGTGACGTCAGAACTCACTGCAGCCAATCAGTAACTTGTATGTTCCCCACTCCAAGGCGCTGACTCCCCTGATTGGCTGTCATCAGTCGTGATGAGATAACCGTATGTCAGTTCAGTCATGGATCCCATCAGTGCAGCAACCGTGCACTGCGGTCACTGGCGCTGTGTCGCGGCGGCATAGCATTGAAGTGTTTATTTAAACGCCATACTCAACACACTCGCTGTAGGATTACTTCGTCCTCGCGAGTCTCATGAAGTTTGTGTCAATCTTCATTCTTTCTAGGCCGAGTTTCCCTAATAATCAAACTTCAATTTTATATTTTCCAACTTTCAGTATTCGTCCCTGACAGTCTTACATTACGCTCTGAATGAAAACACCTTCGAGGCCCCAAAGAAAACAAGGAGGTCGCCTAGTTCACGGATTCAGGTTGGGCGGCTACCACATCCCGGGGGATTTCCCGGATGTTTTCAAACACTATGGTATTTTCATGTGTTACCTTGAGTCGTTTGTGCGACAGAGCTGCTCACCCTGTGTAGGTTCTGACGAATTTCTGCCGTCTGCACTGGTGCTGCATTGACCACTGGAGCCGAGGTGCTTCTAAAATGTCCTCAAATGCAGCAAGGAGTGGTGCAGTGTAACCTTTTGTACTTCACTCAAGCCCTACCTGTTTGGTCCTTGAGGACTTACGGCCTAACTGAGGCGCAGTTCCACTCGTTTCCCCAGTGGTGACGTGGTCGGGGCCCTGCGGTACATGGCTGCAGGGTTGAGAGCCTCAACCTATTTCCATCATACCGTCAATAGGATGGAACTCAAGCTCCACCTTCTTGTAGGTTGCAGAACTACAACTTTGGCCCGCTGTTTGTCAAGGCTTGACTTTGCCTCCAGACTTGCCTTTGCTTCTCTGCTGGTGTTCGATGTCCGCCGTGGCCCCAGTGCTGGGCTACATTTGCCTCTGCACCTGCAACAACTTCTCCACTGCTTGCTTATCATAAGGCCGTAAGTCACCGAGCTTATATTTGTCGCGATTGAATTAGTGACGGACGTCTGTCTTAGCCCAACTCCCCACCCAAAGTATTGTAATAGCGATTTTTTATTTATTACTTCGGTAACCGAAGGCAAAGTTATGTCTTTTGTCCTCCACGACCTTAACTAAAAATCGTAAAATGGCCATGCCGATATTTGTTTCAAGTAATTTGATTGCTATGAAGAATATGGACATGAAGTTTCTTCCAATTCTGGGAGTAGTCTCACGTTCTCCCCATCAAGTGGCCGACTTGGGTGTTGTAACTTGTAAGTATAGGCAAAATTTAAGAAAGCAAGGATGACGGCTGTTTTACTTTAGTTTGTTGTTTCTTATGTGTGAGTCAATGGTAAATGATGTTTGGTTCTGTATTAGCAACATTATCATTAAATTGGACATTAAAGGATAAAAACTAGTTGTATTATTTCTATCTTTTCCTCAATAGCTAATTGATCACAGAATGTCAGCGACTGTAGGCATTTCTTCTGTACTAGTGAACCCGCGCGTGGAAAAATTCACGCAATAATTAATATTTTTCATTAATACAAGCCGTTGCGGAATCTTCTCTTCTTTAATTGCTTCACATTCTGCGCTGATCTTTTGTCGTGCTTCCAACCTTAGGGCTTTTTTTTTTCTCAGACTTTTTTCCTCATTTTCCTGCTCACGCTTATCAGCAGCTCTCATTCACTTCTGTAACCTTTCTGTATCGCATAGACGATTCATCTCTCTCCATGCATTCGTAGAACGTGTTCGTTCTTGATACTGTAGTAGTCTCGTACCTCTTATACGTTCCCTATCTTCCTTCTAGATTAGGCGTGCGTCTTCAATAGTGAGAAGCAGAAATAATTTTTGACTATAGCAGTGCAATAAACTTGAATAAAACTCCGGCCAGCTTGTATGCATGTCAGCGCTCCGTAGCCAAGATACGGTCTTGCGAACTTAAATATCTGCTTCACTGAAATGTTGAAATCTGGGCTGTGAAACAAAATTTGCACCTACAAAGAACGACAGTGCGAGGGATGATATACGTGTTATGGAGCTGAACGATCTTAAAGAGCACATGGTTATGGACAGAAATACATGAAATAGCAAGATCTGCTTCAGCGACCCCCTTTGAACGGGAACAATACTGCTGTAGAAGAAGTGAAAGACAGTTAGCTAGAAGAAATAGTTGTCTACCGCCCGTGAAAAATCACCCCTTCTAAAGAGCTTCGTTGATCATCTGCCGAATGTATAAGTCGTGACCTGAGAGAAACAAGTTGTAAAATCGGATTCCAGAAGGTACATACATAGTGTTCCAAATTTCAAGAAATGTTTCAAGCAAGAAGTGCCTTCAGACAAAGGGATGAACATCAGCCTTCGCCATCTTCTGCAACCTGGTCATCAAGTTACGCAATCTGCAACCTGGCTTAATTTCTGCCTATATATTTCCTTCATAGCGGACACGAAATAAATACAGCAAGCGTTTTATTATATAAGGTTGACTGCCCCTTATAGCTCTCAGTGTATATGATGCTCTTAGCACTCTTGGCTGACCTAATGTAAGGTTATTTCGTACTACTCAAATTTCCTTTCTTTTACTTTATCTTTAATCTATAACTGATCACAGAATATCAGCGAGTGAAGGCATTTATTTTTTGTATGACTGCTCCTTATGGGACTCGGTGTATGTATTAGGTACGCTTGGAGCCCTTGACTGAACTAATATAAGGCTATTTTGTTACGTGACAAGCACAGCTAATCAGCGGCATTAACTCTGCTCAAGTGTGGAATTTACTGGTCGCTGATTGGCTGTGACGTCCCCCATTTGCTTGTCCCGTGATGAAATAACTTTGTGTTAGCTCAGCCATATATGGAACCATACTGTTGCCATCGCCATAGACAACGGCTCTCATTCAGTAGTACATTATTTCGGCAGCTTATAGAAGTATACATTTTAAGTTTTAATGCTGTAGCACTAGAGCTTTCTCGCATATTCCTATTCATTTCAATTGTGATGTGAGTAATGCAATGATGGGTCACGTTGACTGCGGCGCATAGTACAGTATTGTTTCAAGGGCCTCGAGAGATTGTGAACTGAACCATTCATAGTCGCTTCGTACCACATCAGTGTTATATCCACCTTTGTTGTTTGGTGAGCCTATGGAAGAGCTACTGGTAGTTGTGTAACAAAGTAATTACTGCTGTATATGCCGGTTTAATGTGTAACCTGAATGCGATGCTTTTTATTTCAATACAGAACTCAGAGTAGTTTGGCCTTCAGTGTTCTCTTAGATCATTGAGAGAGAAGTGACTCGCATTGTTACCAATAAATGGCCATTGAATGCCCATATCCGTGGATTGATTGTAATCATTGTATTCATATCTAGTGAGAGTTATGCCATGTCTTCTGTCGGAGACAGAACAAAAGCGTTGCACTGACCATAGTGTAGTTCTGCTGTACCAGCAAGTATGCTGGAACACAGGTGTATCACTTATCATATTGAGGCCGTGCACTACCGCAAGAGGCAAAACTCAAGGTTTTGCTAGGGGAACTGCACTCCCCCGGTCCTCCTCATGCCGATATTTGTGAGATGTGATAAGAAAGTGCTAGGCATGGCTTCACTTGTAGTGCGCTGCAAATGGAGCTACAACAGCATCGTTTGGTACATGAATGCAGGCAGTCCTGGTGTCAACGATTATATTTCATTCGTAGCTGAAGGCTCTGTTAACTGATGGAAGTCCGAGGGTGAAGAAGTTTAAAAGATCACCAACGGATTTTCGATCTTCCCAAAATGAATTATAATGCAATTTCATCAAACTAATACCACACATGCTTAGTTTTAAGTAGAAACGATTCTTAAGTATCACTGCTCGTTTTGAGGTGAATCCCAAAATGAATTATAATGCAATTTCATCAAACTAATACCACACATGCTTAGTTTTAAGTAGAAACGATTCTTAAGTATCACTGCTCGTTTTGAGGAGAATCTTTGGCTATTGGGTCATTCCATGTTATGACAGGCGTATATAGAGATATTCCCAGCTCAACCCTTTGATATTTTGTAAAAACATCACCCACATGCAAATCAACTATTCGAGAGAGGCTTTGCACAGTATTAAGCCTATCGGACTCGAGTTTCGTTACTTGTGACCAATTTGGGAGGTTTGTGAAGTTTGTGTAATTTTATCCATTTTCGCAGCTCTACTGCTAAACGATTTAAACCGCAGTTATAATTTCTTCTCAAATAGCTCTTTTGTACCTGGAGAGTGTAAAAAACAGAAATCCCCAAGAGTTGGAGTCGACCAGACGTTGAAAAAGTTCATCGATTTGCAAAATTTCAGTTTTTCTTGACGTTCCTGACCAATTTATTGAGTTCCTGCGAACTTATTTAACTTCACACTGAGTATCAAGTAGTTTACTTCTACTTAGAGAAATAAAACACCTTCTACAATACTTTCACGTGGAAGTATTTGGTCCTTAAATTAAACTAATTTCAATGGGGCCTTTGTTCGCCAGGGCGCCATTCGGTCCTGACAAAAAGCACCAGTGCCAAACATTGTTGTATGGTAGAAAATGCACTGATGTTCAGTAGATCCAGTCATCATTATGGTGTCTTGTGTCTCTCATTGAAAATAACTAATATATATGCCTTGTTTTTGGATGGAAATACACCATTCACCAGAACCATATTCATATAAAAATTTCGCCCCTTTTTCTAATTTTGGTGTATGAAATCCAAATTCCATAATTAACCTAATGTATATTTACTGCATGTTCTAGAAATTTAAATCGTTTTAGATGTAATAAAATTTTTCAAATTAATGTTAAATGTGTAAAAACTTACACTGTTTCATGAAACTGATTTATGTTTTGAATAATTTATCCTTTCGGTACATTAGTCTGCCTGGCATTGATGGTCAAAAACAAAGTATGTTCATGAATGCATCCTGTAACAAATTTTAAATTTTAGAATATAATCATTAAATTCAGGAAGTGGCAAAGATTATCAAATTTAGGTAATTGTAGAAAGAAATTTGCCTCATACACACACATAGTTATGAAACTATTGAATTTTGTTTATAGGATAAAAAATTATCTGAATACTGTATTCTTTTCTTCATGCCCCTTTTACAGTATTCAAAGAGCTGATGTGAGTTTGTACAGTGCTCCCTCAAGGCTCAATGTCTAGACCTGCCTGCTCAAAGAATTGAGTCTGATGTGACGATGTCACTGATGTCAGCAGCCTTTACAAGCATCAGAACTACTTCTGTTCCAGTATTTCCCCAACTTTCTCTCCGAGAAGCATGGCTTCCAGTTCCAGTAGTGTTGACCGTCTTGTGCTGTGAGCCTGGATCTGGTAGCAACTCTTCCTACGTGCCACAGCACATTTTTGTTGCACAAAGCAAGGACTAACTTCTGTGGATGAGCTACAGCACCTCAAGTGAATAAATTTATTACTGCACATGATTGGTATCCAGCCAGTTTAGGGGGTTAATCCTTCCAGCATTTGCTACCATCATAAAATAATGTTTTCTATTAAGTTGAGCCTCATTGATGAGAATCTTCAGATCCTTGGGCATTCACGCAAAGTCTTGCAAAAAGTCAGTGAGATCTGTAGATATGAATATGGCACTTTATTTGCATAGTCACAGCCAGTAAATATGAATATGGCACTTTATTTGCATAGTCACAGCCAGTAGATATGAATATGGTACTTTATTTACATAGTCACAGCCAGTAGATACGAATATGGCACTTTATTTACGTAGTCACAGCCAGAAGATATGAATATGGCGCTTTATTTACGGAGTCACAGCCAGAAGATATGAATATGGCACTTTAACTCCGTGGTTTTAGTAAAAAGCAGGTTAACGATAGGGCGAAGTTGTGTCTTTCATGTCGAAAGTAGTTCCCCTTCCGTCAAGTTGAATCAATAATTATTCCAATTTTAGGTTGACATTTTTTCAAGTTTTACATCTCGCTATATCATATTTTTTCTGGAAAATTTTCTAGGAAGCAAACTTATTCTTTAGTCTATCTTCATCTGTGCGGGAATACACCCTATTGAATCAACATTTAACAAGATCATGATTATCTGCAAGGATTTCTGTGGCAACCACTTGAGCACACCATGAATGGTTTGCTGCAAACTGTAAAAGGTTGATATATTGTACTTAATTAAGCATTTCTTTGCAGTTACTCAATGGAAGAAGAGACTGCTGCTAAAATGAATTCAGTGATAAGCGTATCTTTAGTTTAGTGTGTTTGGGACTGGTAATGTTTCTCAAAACCGAACAGTTACCCTTTTGTAAAATGGCAAACTTTATCACTAAATAGTTCCACATTTATTTATTATAAAAAGTTTTCTTATTCTAACATACATAAACTTCTTAGTTATTTTGTGTGGTTCTACTTAAGCTTATAGATAGTCAATACAGATACCAGGGAAGTCAATAAATGTGAAAATTTCTTTACGACAATTAGGGTTTTTCAATATGTAGAGTCCTCGAAGTACTTGGGGTTGCATCCTGGAAGACTTGGGTAATTCTTTGTGCATTTTAGCTATAGGAGAATCACTTGAAAAAAAAATCTGAATGTAGATTGAATAGTTTAATCCCAGCAGAGCTTCAAAACCGGGTGAAAATTACACGCGCTTCTTTGAAGTATCACCCCATCCCTAATAGAGTCCCTATAATCGGCTTTAATTTACGAACGAAGAGTTTAAAAGACCTAATAATTTGCAGTGCTTCTCCGAAATAGTTTTTTTCATGTGGGTATTGTTTCAATAAAATCTGAGATTTTGAGGAGGCATGACTGTTGCTTGAAGTGATATAGAATGGCCGTATTGACACTGCATTACAGAAAGAGTAGCCATGACTTATGGCCTTGAATAGAACCTGAAATGTTCACATACAAGTAAAATATTATATAATCTACTAATGAAATTCTTGAGGCGCTTGGAACTATTAGCTGGACTAATATCACGTTATTTTTATCTTGTGACAACCTAAGAGATGACGTCACTGCCACCCATGGACGAATTTTTCTCTTTTGGGATTTTGACTTACAGATTATTCATTAGCCTTGTGGTGTATCTATCATCATGTTATATCGTTGTAGCTCACCACAGATGGTAAAACTAAGGTTTTGCTAGAGAAGCTACACTCCCCCGGTCGTCCTTCTGCAAATATATACGAGGTGCGACGAAAAATTCCTAACTACGAATTTATTTTTTGTCTGTTTGGGACTGGAACCTAGATTGGTATATGAATGCAAGCTGTCCTTGTTTCTATAATCACATTTCTTCTTAGCCGCAGCCATCTGCCGATAGCAGACCGATAGTGGGGAAATCTAGAGGATCACCATCATGTTTAAATTTTGGAAAAAGTAAGAATTATAACGCTATTGCATAAAATTTTACCACCCTTGCTGTCTCCCGACTAGAGACCACTCTTAAGATTCATCTGTCCATTAGAGACCGTTTCCATTTGCAAGTTCACAAATTTGAAGCAATATTTGATACAGATAAATTGAAGTTCATCATTTGAACAAAAACAAGAACTCCATGGCTCTCTGGTAGTTACAGGCTTGTGTAGTCTAATGGACCAATCGGTGTCCTACTCCGACTCCTGGCCTCCTAATCCTCAATTCTTTAGTGCTCTTGTTTGTTTCCGATACAGACTTCTGGAAGACGTGACTCCTATTGCTGGTTGATAAAAATATTGACTCTACTACTCACTACTCATCTTATCTACACTCCCGAAATGCTTCTACTTAGTGCTTTCCGTCGTTGCCGACGATGACATCACTCCTTTGCTAGGTATGAAAGAAGACGTTCGAGTCGTTGTTGGTAGTTTCAGTATTTCACTATCTAGCAGTGATTTCTCATGTGACTGAGGAGTCCGATGCGCTCAGCACAGACACGACAGCAGACCTCGCACACGTGCTGCTCCGCAGCTCCATAAGTCTAGTTGCGTCTCGCTATCGCAGCCTCGCCATATGTCCGGGCGAAGAGCTCGATACCCCTGCCGCACACATGACTCCAGGAAGCCCGGTCAGAAGCAAGTGCCTCTAGTTCCCGTCGGTCAGTATCACACTTCTTCAGGATGACGCAGAGGCTGTCTTTGTATCTCTTTCGCTGACTTCCCGTAGCCCATCTACCTCCGGCAACCTCACCGTAGAGCACCCGCCTGGGCAATCTATTGTCTGGCATGTGCATTGAGTGACCAACCCACCTCAGCTGCTTCTGGACCAGTAACACCTCGATGGGGAATTTGTGTCCATCTCCTCATCTCCACCCGTAAAACTCTGTGCCACCATTTCACCCCCAGTATAGATTCTAGGCATCCAGCGTGAAATTTTTCCAGAGCCTTGATAAGTCTTCTGTATGTTACCCACGTTTCACCAGCATACAGCAAGATAAAAAGGCAAACAGCCTTATATACGGCTTTTTTTGGTGTGGATTCGCAGGTCTTTGTTGAGAAGCATTCTCCGCTACAGCTTTCCGAACGCTGCAGAAGCCAGACCCATTCTCCGCTGAACCTCATCATCGATGTTGCAGTTTGTGTAAGGACCGACCTCAGGTAAGTAAAATGCTCCACATCCTTCAGCGCAGCGCTGCTAACATGAAAGATAGCCCGGGTGCCATCCGGTTGAAGAATGCTCAGTGTCTGTCTTTCGGGTATTGATCGTGAGTCCCGCGCGACTGTATGCCCCATCAAGAGCATCGAGGATACGCTGAAGACCTCGAGAGTCGCAGTTCATAACAGCTGCGTCATCTGGTACTGCAGTTCCACCACTGAATCACTGCCTACGAGGCGCCTCCCTCGCCCCTAGTCGGCGTAAGTTGAAGAGGCTACCGTCACGGCAGTATTTCAAAGGGACACCATCTTCAGGGTCGATTTTTTCCCGTTTTTCGGCGGTCATCACTACAGCTAAAATCATTGAAAATCACGGGAGCCCTGCCTTACTCTCGTGCGCACACCAAACGGGTCGGATTTAGTGCCGCTTCCCAGCACTCGTACCTCAGCCACGTCGTGGAGCGCCTTCGTTACTGCTAGGAACCCTGGAGGACAACCAAACCTCTGCAGCACATCCCATAACAGCTCCCTATTCATGGTGTCGAACGCCTTTGTAAGGTCCACAAAGACGGTATACAGACTTTGATCTTGCTCTAAGCCCTTTTGTTGTTTCTGCCGGACAACCAACACCATGTAAGTCGTGCCCCTGTGTTTCCGGCACCGGCACTGACTTTCTGGAAGGACTTTCTCTGCTACAATGACGATTAGCCGCCGCAACAAGATACTTGCAAGCATCTTTATCCCCGTTAATAGCTGAGAAATGCCACGGCTATTACCACAGTCGGTGGCATCACCTTTGTGTTTGTATATGCTCCCTAGATCAGCATCCTTCCACTGCTGCGGGACACACCGTGAGCTCCACACCCCCTCGATAAAAAACACATGCAGTGCGTGACTGCTCCACATCGGAGGACCTCCCCAGGGATACCGTCTGGTCCAGTAGCTTTTTTGTTTTTCAGAGCCCCGAGTGCCGTTTTTACTTCATTGGCAGAGGGAAGATCATCAAGCTCATCCATAATCGGAAGCTCAGAAATTTCTTCCCAAGATTCTGCGATCCGGGTAAGTGTGCCGATTGAGCAAATTTCGATAATGCTCGGCCCAGCGAGCGAGAATTGCCGTCCTGTCCGTTAATAGAGTGCCACCATCAGCTGTCCGCACCGGCCTGTGCGGCTCCTTCCTAGCTCCGTAAGCCGCCTTAACATCTGAGTAAAACTACTGCCGGTTGCCTGAGTCCGCATGTCCCTGATTCTTCTGGGCCAATCTGCTCCACAACCTGTTTTACATGGCACTCAGTTCACGCTGTGTCCGAAATCTAACCTCCACGAATTTGTCGCGGTTCTGGGGAGTTGGGTGGTCGAGCAACGTTCTAAGCGCTCTTCGTATTTCCTTTAATAGATCAGCAATGTCTCCGCGCTGCTTATCGAAAGTGTCTCTGCCGCCTCCGGGTCGTGCCCAGTATTTCCCTGGCAGAATTAAGTAGAACTCTCGTTGCCCTATCCCATGCTTCCGTGAGGGTTTCAGTAGTCACAGCTGCGTTCACATCTGGTACCGGAATACCACGGGACGCTAGGTCCCGCTGCAGCTCATCCACAATTCCGCGGCTACTAACGGCTCGCACATTTATCTTTGGAGATGCTGCAGAGCTACGGGTTCACCGTCCCAGACGCAAACTCAGCTTAGTGCAAACCATTCGATGGTCCGTCCAAACGTCGGCACCTCTCATCACTCGAGTCAGCCTCACGTCCTCACGATCCCTCCGCCGCACAATGATATAATCAATAAAGTGCTGCGTGACCGAGGGTGCATCCATGTGGTTTTATGCATGGCCTAGATTGAAAGAGAGTGTTGGTGATCACCAAGCTATTTCTGACACAATAACTGGGAGGCGTTGACCATTTTCATTATAGGTCCCGACGCCATGTCCAACTAGGACCTCGCCCCATGCGTGTACGTTGCACCCCACTCTGGCGTTGAAGTCCCCAGCTACAACCAGGTGGTCTGTGCCTGGTACACGTGTGACAGTCTCCGGCGCAGCAGCGTAAAATCTGTCCTTCAGGTCCTCATTGGCGTCCAGAGTTGGCGTATATGTGCTTACAACCGATAGGTGGTTACCATCATGCAAAGGCAGGCGCCAGGTCATAAGACGCTCGTTGATGCCACGGGGACTCTCAGGAATCCTCTACAATACAATAGTTCCGTTTTGATAGCAAAACCTACACCGTGCGATCTTCTATGAAGTCCCTTGTAAAGGAAGGTATAACCTTCACCGATCACAGTTAGGGGCCCCTCCCCAGCATAGCGAGTCTCAGACAGACCCGCCACGTCAACACCATATCTGGCGAGCTCTCGTGCAACTAGTGCGGTGCGCCGCGGGGGAGACTCCTTTTGGTCGCCTTCGAGCAGACTACGCACATTCCACGTTGCAACGTCTAAATTAAAGATTTTCCTCCTTCGCAGGTTATCTGTTTCTTCTCTGTTTCGCCGCAATTGAGGATTGCTATGGCAGGCGTGGCGTCCTGCCCATGGAAGGCCGGAACGAGCAATATTTAGGCCCTCTTTTATAGGCCTCTCCCCGCTTGGAGTGGGCAGTGTGGATCCTGAAAAGGGCTGCCCATTCACCCTGGGAGCTGCCGAATGAAACTGTCGTTCCGGCTCCAGTCCCCAGCGACCATCACCCTGAGGCCGCCGCACGTGCAAGGTTGGAACTAAGAGCTCCCGATGGCATTCATTACCTGCTCCCACCGCCCCAACCCCATCACCGTGGGACTTGGCAATTGATACGAGTAAGATTGTGCCGGAAATAGGAAGTACGAAAGAAAAGGTACAGTAAGAGAAAAGATGAAGAGAAGAGAAGCAGAGGAGTGAAGCATGTGCACAGATCTTTAAGAGTGGGAGGAGATTGCACAGGTCTCAACCCACTATCTTCGCTCCATCCCAGAGTGTCCAGTGGCAAGGTAAAGTCCAAGACGACTAGTCCGAGAGGAGCTGCAGGGTGTTTGGTCCACGGTGTCTAGTGGCACAGCCCAATCCGAAGAAAGGGGTTCCCTCATCCGCCAACCGAGGGACGCGCCCCTACGCTGACACCCAAGCGCGGAATAAGGGGCGGTCTGCCAGCCAATGGCAGTGCCTGTGGCAGGACATGTACACTTGTACATTGCAATTATCTGCCCGTGTCAACCAATTTCCGATTCTCCAGCTATATTTGTTACTAAATGAAAACTGCTGAGAACATGCCTTATTTGTTTGAAAAAATGTAGAAACAGACTCGTTATATGTACATGTATCTGCATACTGCATAATAAATAATAAATAAATTATAATAATAATAATAGATCATCATTTATAACTTTCTTCAGGATATTTTCTCCTGATTTTCTAGACGTCATGCTAGATATTTCTTCTTCGGCTAAAATATTAGAAGAGAAAGCTCATCATGATCGTCAATATTACATGTAGCTACATATTTATATTGACGGAGCTTCTGCTCGCTTCAGATATTGTGTATTTTTTAGTATTTCCGCCTGGAAGGGATTTCTTATTGCGTTTGCTTCTATATGACGAGGAAAGAGGACGGCTACAGCGTGGCAAGGTTGAGCTAGCCAAGCTCCCCGGCTTTGGTATTCTAAATCAACACCATTGCTGCCTTTGCAATGTATCCTCCATAGCAGAGTCGCTACTTCAATTATCAGTAGTGCAAGAGCTTAATGTAATTGTTTAAGTCCTGTTTTGTTTCACGACCTGGAGGGCAGTTTCTAACACAGTCAAAATAATATTTCGTTGATCGCATTAAAAAATTTTTACTTTTAAACAAAATCAGCAGGTGTTATTGTATATCAAGTCCTACTAAGACATTATGGATAACTGTGATGGAAAGGTGTGCAAATTATCTGCTAGTGATTTGAATGATGCAATTTGCCTAAGAAATGGCATCAGTTCTTCATCCATGGAGAGATGCAGAAGCCAACTTCAAGGTATGTATGTTTAGTGGTCTGGCTCGGTAGCTATTTGTGCTACGTTACATTGTTATTATAACTGCTCATGCCCAAATAATTGATACGCCTGATCCCCTTAGCCGGCGTAGGATGGTTACATTAGGTAGATTTGCTTGGCTAAGTTTTGGAGAGCAACGCTCAAAGAGAACATCATAGGCTACCATAGCCTTATCTAGGCCTTCATAATACCTATCCATCTTACCCTCTTTGTTACCTTTCAGTTTCTAACACTTACTTTGAATACTATTTTCTGCTTTTAATCTTCTTCCCTGTGCGTTGTTTTTACTACTGTTAATACTGTGTGGGAACACCTGCGTGCATGGATTCTACTTTTCTATCGACATACATGTGTCCCTAGCTTCTTCCTTTGTCAGATCACCTTTGTAGTGCAGATGGAGGCTAAGACGTTCATTATTTTATCTAGTTTACTATTATTACATCCTATGTAAAGCATGAGGTATCTAAATACAGTACATAGATCAAATTCTGCTGTTCCCCTGGTCTGACAACATTGATATTTCTTCTGGAGGTCTTGCAAGCGTGAGAATGGAGCCATCTGACGGGCCTCTGCCACCAGTTGTGAAGAGGGAAAGCTCGTCCCCTGGAGACTGTAAGGTAAGCTTTTTTACCTTACACTGCTGACATGTTCTGTAAGCCTTCCGTTCCTGACGTCATGGCTCTGACAGTATTGTTGACTACAAACATACGCTCTTCTGGTGCCTAATTTTTCCAGCAAAAACCAGTGTATGTGGAACTCCCAGATGGGGCCTGAGTCTGTGTGTGCGAAGGTGCGTGTGGTGTGGTGCGTAGAGAGCTGGTTGGGTGGGTGTCTATTGTTGTTGACCAAGGATTGCTGTCTATGGCTCCGTCCAGATCGTTGCGCTACTCAGTTTGAAAGTACAATCATTTGACTTGAGCAGAGTCCAGTCACCACAGAGGGGCGTCCACTCCAGCACTTGAGCAGTGTAGCATGCAGTCTAGTCGTAGTCACTTTCTCAAGGTCCATTAACATTGATATTCGAATAAGCCATTTGTATGTATATTTCCCTTTGCATTGGATGGAACTATATTGTAAATTATTATTTATCAACCAGTGGATAATTGCTTTATGTTATTGCCTGCCAAACGTTTCTAGTTTTTCAGGTGATTTACCAAGAAAGGCATAACTTTCAAGTGAACTTTTTGCTTGTAGTAAGTTCCTTTTCTAAATTGCTCACATAGTGGGGTGATATTACCGGTATGCAGCCCTATGGTCACCAGCAACTAATTGATAGTCTTATTTCTAACTTTTTAGTTACGAAGCTTCCAAAGAGGAAAATTTATGCAGCACACAAAAAAGAACAGGATTGAGAAAGATATTGTTGCCAACAGAATATTAACTGGAGAAGCTGGTGAGATATGATTACAAATATCGCTGAGACTCACTGGAATTTTGTGTCTTCTTTGTCTTTTTGCTTTATGTAGGAACTGTTATTATATACTTCGCTGTGTATGCCAAACCAGTCCTGCATTCATAACCCATCTGAGGAGCAGAACATCACTGGTGCTATACGTCTGCAGGCTTCTGCTGTCTAATAATTTGTAACCTACGTACCTACGCCGCACTCTCCTTTTATATTTGTCATTAGTTATCATTGTTGGATGACGAGTCAGTGGCGATGCATTAGCTACATCTATGCCTAGTTGTGCGTGAGTTCTGCATAGCCATATAGTCCTGCAGCCTGGCTGGCTATTGACTTCAACTCAACAGTAATATGATACGAGTGTTGTATAGCCTCCATTCACTTCTCTGGGACCTAGAGATCATCCAGGTATCCGCCGGACGAGCGGGTGCATGTATATCTTTGAGTGAGGAACTGCAGTTTTCTTGCCCTTTTCCTTTAGGCGCACAACGTTGGTATTTTCTGCGAGCCTGGACTTGTTGATGAGCCAGGCGCCCCAGCTGCCGGTGTATTTGTGATTAAGAAGGAAGAAGTTTGTGAAGAAGACCCAACTGATCCGCTGCACGGCGGCGTGGAGCTCACGGGTGCTGATCTGTATGAAAATTGTGCCCCTGGGACCTCAGCAGGTGAGTTTCTCGATGCATAAGACAGTCTCGCTCTAAAGCGCAAGTAATGTTCTTCATGAGCCTCTGTTAATGAGATTTTTCTTCTTAAATAGCGTGACTTTCCGAAAAAATTGGCTATTTTCAGAATGCCCGAGTAGCTTATAGTTTCTGGGCGCAAAAGTCAGAGAACACCAAGCTTATGCGTAAACTTGATAAAGTAGGAAAGAATATGAAGACTAGACATGCAGCTCATTCAAATTGTTACTAAAAAGAGATTATTATACTCCTTTATTTCAATATTCGGCAACCTCTAGATAACTATTCTGGCGGGCCTTATCCCTGCCACAGTATACATACTTGGGCATCACGCACCCAAGGTTCCCGAGTGCCTTATCCGCATGAGATGTTGCAGCTTGCCGCAGTTCCTGCTGACGAGGTTAGTTTTGTAAAGTTAATTAGGTTCTCTACTTCCCTCTTTCTGTCCCTTGAGGTGGGCTGTCGATCGAGATAGCCGACATGGTACGCGGGACATCTCTAGTTTCTCTCTCCTGCGGAAGAACACAAAAAGGGCCGACCCTTTGAGTGTCTCCTACTATACTTTGCGCATTTCTTTTTGCCCGTAGTAGCGCACTTGGTCACCATGCCTACCCAATATGCGGTATTTGAATACTACACAAGGGGTTTCTCTGTTGAAACGCCTGAATTGCGGCTACAGAGGTTAAACAAGATATGTATATAATAATAATATGTAGATAACTATTTATGCAGTACCCAGTGGCAATCTCCAACGCCAGAAAATTGTCATTTATAGGGATAAATACGACAATAGGACAGGTGGCGATTCAGTTGATAGTGTAGGAGAGGCATCAGATAAACAACCAGGGACTTTAACAATTCAATTTAAACCAATCCCTTAGTTTTAGTCAAAGACTCCATTACCTAGTCTCAATGGAATAAGGCTCCCAGGTTGCAATCATACATTATATGTATATTAATATTATAAAGTGGGAATGTTTTTTTCATGTTATATATTATTTCTGGTATGTTACCTATATTATTTTGAGTTTACAACGTACTACAGTATTTCTTTGTTGTGTTTATATCTTATACTATGATCATATTATAATAATGTTCTTCATCAATATTATCTTCTAGTTTTGATTTAATGTTCAACAAAATCTTAATTTAACATTATTCCAAGTGTTAAACTGATGTTTTAGACGAACCAGCAAAATATACTTTTTCAACATTGAAAAATATTGAATATAATATTAAAATAATGTTTTAGACTAACAAATAAAATATACCTTGCACGCCTGTAACTTGGTCAAGTCACAGCTTGAATTCCTATTTCACACATGCGTTTACTTTCTAATGTTGTCCACTGTATACGAGAGATAAATGTTTGAATGTGTAAAGTTAACTAGTATTACATGAAGTTTACATCTGTATATGCGCAAACCTACTGTAATGTATAGAATTGAGTACATATCTTAAATCTGATCATCCGTTGTTTTATGGCTAAGGCGGAGTGCAATCTGCTTTTGCAATACAGTCCGAGGTAAAACTGGCAAATAACACTGTTCATGCCTAAACCTCTCTTGCCAGTTTTTCTAGGAGGATAGATTACGTCTGAGTATGTAACTTGTCCTAGGATCCCTCCGCTGAAGCCTTAGCGGAACCATGCGGTAACGGCTGCACCTTCGGTCTTTCCAGGGTCTGCGACTGTCTGGCGTGTAATATTTTAATGTTTGTAAATAATAATGAAATAACATGGACGTCATAACATCAAAATAATATAATTAAAATGTCATGGAACAATATTTCAGTATTACAGAATAACCATAATTTGACATTTATTAGAAGATAATATTTTATTAACACTAAAATAATATTAGAAACTCTGTTTCAATATTAGTTTATTATTTCATTTTAACATCTAACATTATACAACAATATTATTTTAATATTTCTGAATAATGGTATCCTAACATTGAAATAATTGTGTATAAAATAATATTCTTTCTGCATTGGGGTTAATATTACCAAATGTTACATCATAACATTATTCTAATATTAACAGCAATTTTTGCTACCTGGGTTAACGCATTCCAGTGGAATGGCTCGCTACGCGTTCTGAAAGGTTACAGACTTATGTCGGTTGGGGTCCCCACCAGCCATCGAAACTCCCGCTAGAGGGCGCAATGCTAATTCGGCGGGGAACAGCAAAAATAAAAATAAAATGAAATATGCCTGCGTATTTTGTACGAGAGATGAGGGAATCCCCCTCCTTTCCCACTGTGCAGTACCATGCTTATCGTTTTATTGAATATGCAGTTTGTGAAGCATTTTCTTTGATGCCCAGCAACAGCAAGGCCAAAATAATCGAGCCACAATGCAGGAAAGAAACTCTAATGTCTGTAACGTGGACAGAGCTGAGTATTTGCATACGCTTAGCAGAGAAGAATATATGTAAGCTTAGTGCGCTGGGCAATGCAGTTCTGAAGGTACTTGTACAAGCGGAGGCGGTGAGTGGCATCGTCGCCCATGGGTTACACGCTTCAGTCAACATACCATAGGCTTGTCATGTCCATTTTTTTTCTTTCGACGTTTCTATTAATATACTACCAGCTGGACCCGTGACAAAATTCGCTGTTTACTTTATTTAAGTGTTTGGAAAATTCCCTGGCACCGGTATGCTTGTCACTGGATATTAATGTAATTAGTTGCACATCTATTTTATTGTGTTCGTTATTACAAATCGGTAGTTGCCCTCNTCTACGTTTCTATTAATATACTACTAGCTGGACCCGTGACAAAATTCGCTGTTTACTTTATTTAAGTGTTTGGAAAATTCCCTGGCACCGGTATGCTTGTCACTGGATATTAATGTAATTAGTTGCACATCTATTTTATTGTGTTCATTATTACAAATCGGTAGTTGCCCTCCCAGTAGGTAGTTGTCCTACTGGGAGTAGGTAGTTAACTTGCCAGAGGTTGTTGTCCTCCTGGTGCTAGTTGTTAGTTCTCCCAGTGGGCATTTTTGTCCTTCTAAGGAGCAGTTAACCTCCTATGGGGATAGTTGTCCTCCTATGCAGGTATCTGTCCTGTACGGGACCCGTGGAAATTCTACGGTTGGTAAATGTTTTCACTTACCATAGTTTAACCTGAGGTTGTGCTTCCAACTAAAACCCAACCCGTCTGAGCCTACGTCCGTCGCTTACTCCTGTCTTTCGTTACGCAGTCCGTCTACCTTACAACTCGCCTAACCTTCCCTAGTATATTTATTTGCCACTAAAATTAATCACGAATTTATTCTGTCAGCAAAAAATTTGCACTTGTGTCTTGATAAAAATAAACATGACAGCACTTCTTGCATTGTTCTCCAATGCATTTGCACACCTTTTCTAAGCTCTTTTTCACACAGTTTACAGGTAATTTAACCCATCCTAATCTTACGCATTTCAGTTTTTGTCGGCGTATTCGACTTTTCTCACTATTTCGGGACCAGTGGATACTAATCAATTGCCCATAATTTTTCTAATTTATTACGATAGCTGTATAATAAAAGAAATCAGATTCAGTCAATTTCTTCACTCGCAGTAGGGTAATCTTCTGTTCTCAAGCTGTCTTTGTATTTGTTCAGAGATCGCACTGTTGTAGCGGAATTCCCACACTATCGGTAGACAATGATACAGATTCTAACGCGCTGACACAGAACAGCTCAGGTGCATAAAAATAATTATTAGAAAGACCTTGCCATGTTGCATCCAATTGATAATCCCCGTCGTCGTATCATACATACGTCAGATTCATAATGCTGCCTGACTCACATATTTTGAATATTTTACCGACTCTCTTCAAAGCTATGTAAATTACGTCAATGAACATTTGTCCTAATTGGTTTGCTAGCTATCTACAGGACAGGTCACATGCTGTCATGCTCAACAAAACTCAGCCGCCCTATATCGTGAACAGCTTCGGTGTCCCACGAGGATCGATCTTGGGACCGATTTTGTTCTCAATATTTGTCAATAACATCCCTCTGAATCAGCATAACTGCACCTTCTCTATGTATGCCGATGATGTCTAAATTGCAATTCCATTTGAACAAAGTGGAGAAGAACTAGTGAGTAAATATGCAGAAGATCTCCTGAACAAGCTAAAAACATGGTACGATGC
>LQNS02277813.1:2512887-2528301 GCA_001587735.2 Parhyale hawaiensis | reverse complement strand
AAGAGACGAAAAACGAAAAGAGAAGAAGACAGAAGAAAGCGAACACTCGTGCGAGGGGTCCCCTCCGTGGCCCCCCACGCGGAAGCAGATAGGAGTCCCATGGGATGGGTCGCTTACCACCATTCGGCGGCCCACCTCGTGGAACAGAAGGGGAAACATAGAGGACCTACCTAACTTTACAAAACTAAGCTTCTCAGCAGGAACTGCGGCCAGATGCTACATCCCTGCGGAGAAGGCACTCGGTACCCTTGGGTGCGTGATGCCCAAACATATTGTGGCGGAGAAAGGGCCCGCCACAATATGCCCTTGAGGGCACTTATTTGCATAACACATTAATAAATTAGGCCCCAGAGTTGAATGTTTGAATCCTGTAAGGCACTGATTTTCTGTTCCAAAGAAGGTCTACACTATTCATATGGCAAGTTACAATCTTACACTAGGTTTTCTTTCTCTTCTTAGCGATTATCATCAAAAGCAGAGATTTTTTTTTGGCCGAAAAATTGGTACTTTCATCATGAGCTGGCCGGTGCAGGTGATAATCCCTCTACTGATCATTTTACTTTGTGCGTTGATGTCAACTGGTCCCATAAATGGACAGCAAGCAATCGTTTTTTTGTACACTTTCCTCTGTTGTTCACTTTTTAGAGCGTTTCCAGTCTCGTTCTAGATTTTCGGGCCCGATTTTTTATGCCTGGCTTCGCATTTCCGTGGACCGATACAGCATCAGACCTAATCCCAGAATACTCAACAATTGAGCGCTGTGGACATCCCGAAGCAATGAGGGTAGTTGAGCGTTTTTTGTATAGTTCATCGCACTTGAGTGTTGCGTAATACATGTGGAGCTTCACAATTGAGTCGCGAGAGGGCTGGGGATCAATGGGCAGCAGGACCTTCTTCCCTCCTCTTCTTCTCTGTGTGCAAAATTCGTTGTTTCTCAGGTGAACAAATTTGTGGTCGCCACGCGGATTTAAAATTACGTAAATATTAACAGTGGTCCCCTTCTTGGTATCCCAAATGCCACAATCGTCCTTTAGGCTCGCACCACTTTTTAGCACAAAATAGACATTGTCCTTGCTTCCCGGTGGGACAGAATCTAACACCGGACAAGTATCGTTTTTCAGGATGTCAAACAGCTCTTTGGTCTTCATAAATCTGCCACCATTCGACCTATTGTATGAAGTTCTCAGAACGTTGGTGGCTTTCGAAATGGAGTAGGAATCTTGTTCCTTCGGCTCGAGGGGTGGCAGTGAAGGTGGGGGATGATCCACGGCTGCAGCACTGCTCCAGAGCGGCTGATGCACTGTCTGTTGATGGCGCAGGGTTTCCTCTTGCATGGATTTCTCCAAGAATTCGTCAGTATCCATTTCTTCGTACCCCTGTGATGAGGTGTCAGCCCCCGCAGAATCTCCAGTTTCGTTCAAATTATCACTGTCAGTTCCAGAATAGAGTTCGCTCGGTGTCGATGCGTCATGGAGTGAACTAGCAGTAGGTCTAGTCCCGCTGTACTCAACTATCGACCGCTTTGGATATCCCGGCGCACTCACGGTAGTTATGCGCTTTCTGTATCGTCCATCACACTTGAGCGCTCCATAGCACCGCTGGAATGTGAGAATAGAGTCCATGGAGGGCTGGGGCTGCAGGGGAATCCAGCTTTTCTCCTTTTCCAAATAAATAACATCGTCTTTCATGTAAACTTTTCGGGGCATGTCGTGCTCATCCAAACTTACATTAAATTTAGCAGAGGACCACTTCATACTGTCCCAACGGCCACAATCGTCTCTCAAGTTTGCTTTACTGCTCATTACAAAGTAGACATTGTCTTTCTTCCCTAAAGGGATTGAATCGTGCACTACGCAACAATCATTTGCCAGGACGTCCAACTGGTTTTTTGTGTTCATAAACTTCCCATCGGGGAGGCGACCATACGAAATGCTCGGGACGTCTTCCGAAACGAAGGAGGCACTTTTAGTTTTCGATTTAGGATCGCCAGTTTTACCATCGAGTTTCTGATTACCTTGTAGCGGATCATCGCTTTCTTTTGACCCTTGTGGTCCCACGGCCGGACCCTCCACATCCATTTCTTCGTGCCCTTGCTGAGGATTGTCACCCATCACACTGTCTCCTATTACCTTCTCAATCCTTGGCTCAGCTCCAGCAAGAACTTTACGCCGCTTCTTAGTGCCACGGACCATTGTAGGATATGGTTTTCTTCCACAATATTCCACTATTGACCGCTGAGGACACCCCGGAGCAGTCACAGTTGTAATGCGTTTCTTGTACAGTTCATTAAATTTAAGCGTCAAATAATACCTGTGAACTTTGATGATCGACGTACTAGGGGGCTGGGGATTAAGTGGAATCCAGTGTTTCTTCTTTCCGGCACGACGTTCCGTATAAATAACATCATCTTTCAGGTAAACAGTAGTTGGGTCACCCAGCTCATTCAGAACTACATACTGATTAGCAGAAGTACTGTTCTTACTGTCCCAATCAAACTCATCCTTCAAATTTGCCCCACTGCTCATGACGAAATAGACGTTGTCCTTCCTTCCCGAAGGGACCATATCGTACACTACGCAAGCCTCATTTCCAAGGATGTCCAACAGGTCTTTTGTTTTCAAGAACTTGCCGCCGGGAAGCTGATCATACGATGTAGTCGGGACGTGGACGGATTCCGAAAAGGAGCAAGTATCATCTTTCTTTGGTTTAGAAGCACATGACTTAAAAATGTCAGAAGTGCTATCGAAGTACTGCTCTTGTTCACAGTTTTCATCGGACACTTGTTCCATGTCCACATCAATTTCCTCGTCCACCAGACCTGGTTGTTCAACTCCAGTGGCATCTTCGACGCCATTGATATTCTTGTACTCATTTTCCGCATAGAGTTTGCGTCGCTTGGCTTTACCATGCACCGATACAGCACCAGATCTGACTCCGCAATATTCAGCAATTGAACCCAATGGAGTTCCCGACACAGAGATGGTGGTTATGCGCCTTTTATATTGAGCATCACACGTAAGTGTTGAGTAGTACATGTGAAATTTTATGACGGAGTCAATAGGTGGTTGAGGATCGAGGGGAGTAAAGGTGTTCGTGCCATCAGTACGTCTAACTGAACAGAAAACATTGTTTTTCAGGTATACCGTCTTAGGTACGCCCAGCTCACTCAAAACTACGTAAAAATCAGCAGTAGAACCCTTCCAATAACCACAGTCGTCATTAAAATTAGCTCCCGGGTTCATAACGAAATAGACATTGTCCTTCTTTCCCAACGGTACGGAATTGTAAACTGCGGACGTTCCATTTCTGAGAATGTTCAACAGGTCTCTAAATTTCATTAACTTCCCCTCAACAAGCTTACCATGCGATGTATTTTCTACGTTTTTGGCTTCCGAAACAGAACAGCCGCCACGTTTCTCAGGGTTGGCACTTGAAACCCGCGGGAAGCCAATGGGGTCTGACTGGAAAAATTTGCGCAGTTTCCATCGGTTAGACACTGCTATCTTTGGGATATTCAAAGCATCTGGATTGGAGGAGTCGAGCGTCTCTGTTGTCGGGGTTAATGGGTGCCGGATACCAGAGACTGCAGAGTTAGAGGAGTCTTTTCGCTTCTTTGCCCTTTCCGGTGATCTTTGCACGATGCGGGTTTGGTATCGTTTCTCTGAGTGACGTCTTGCTTCTTCAAAGATGTATTTGGTGGTTGAATCGGAGTAGTGTTGCATTCTTTGGCCGGACGTTGGCGTTGGAGGGGAGAGGACTTCTGCACTGGAGGAGCTACGCCGCTCGTTTGCGTTGGGTATAGATGCTTGTGGCGCGTCAGTATCACCCCAAAGATCGGCTGTATTCTGATCCTCATCAAAACCAGTCCGATCGTCTAAATCTGTGATTGTAGAGAAGTCGAGCAGTTCTGAGACGGTGGCTGATTGGTTGGGGGCAACCTGCAACGGAAGTATCATTATTAGCATAGTGAATTGTTTGATCTTCCGTTTTCAGAACGACGCGACGGTGATCGAGCAGAGACAGAAACGAAGGACATACAGGACGACGATAGAAACGAGGAACCCATGTACGAAGGAACAGTAAGTCGGGACAGAACAGATGTAATTAAAATCAGCAAGAGTATTATTATTATGTTGGTATTGTCCCGCTATTTCTGAAACTTAGAAAATCAATAGCGATGATCGCTGTGCTCAGGTGGCAAGAGATGGACGAAAAGAGAAGACAGAAGACAGAAGTAAGAAACGCCCGTGCGGACGGTTCCTTCTGTGGCCCTCCGCACGGGCGAGGTAAGAGCCCCACAAAAAAAGTCGGTCACCTCGATCAGCGGCCCACCTCTCGAGACAGAAAGGAGACCAAGAACCTACCTAACTCTACAAAACTAACCTTCTCAGCAGGAACTGCGGCCAGATGCTACATCCCCTGCGGTGAAAGCACTAGGGACCCTTATGTGCGTGATGCCCAAACATAATATGGCAGGGAAAGGACAATATGCCCCCCCCCCGAGGGCTACAGCACGAGTATGAAATTGGAAGGAAGCAAAGTGGGTGTGAAAGATGTTCCGAAAGCCTATAGGTAATAGCTAAGGCACCGTACTAACGTACAGGGTCCCCCCGGGGGCACGGCTCCCCATAACATAGGATGGTCGAACCTAAAGTAATTTAACCCTAGGGCCCATCCCATTTCCCCTGAGGGGAGTGAAACCTGGTTATGGGTGAAAAATTTTTGCAGCCGGGTACTTTGGCACATTTTATGTTTAATAGAAAGTAAATGTATTCAGTAAGGTACTCGGAAACAAATAAAATTGTATTAGCCAAGTTTGGCATAGCCTATCTAGAGGACCTCCTGCAATCTATGCACGAAAACTTAACGAATGTACACAGTACAAGTAATTCTGTAGTTACAGTATATGGCATCATTTTATCAAATTAAAGCATATACATGTATATGCATGGTTACAACTTTCTATGAAATATTGGAATATAGAGGATTCCGTTCTTGCTGATGTAATAAACGGCTTCGAATTACTTTCATGAGTTTCAAGTTATGTGGGCCTAACCTATCGTAAAACTGAAGGATTGCCTGTACTTTTATTGCACTGATACCGATGAATATAGTGATTAATCACATTCAGACGTTTTGATACAGCATGAGGATGACTTCAAAGAATGTTGCCTCTCTACCTTGGGCACCCTCCGACGAAGTCCAAGTGACGTAGCACACGTCACTTCACGTGTGTGAAGTGAAGATGCTGGGTTTCATTTGTTGGGGCGCCGTTAGCGACCATAGGGAGGGCCAGCAGAGAATTACATGGGGTGGGCGCAAAGCTATAAGCATCAGAAAAACTAAACGGGATAAAAGATTTTTGGGGACTTTTTCTCACCTTCAGGTCACTTGAAACCGTTAGGACTTAGCCCAGTAGTTCCTTCTGCCCTCTACCAATCTGACTAACTTACACACGTGGGATTCTCACATAAAACATAACACGCTTTATCGGCTTGATTGATGCTATAATCGTTTCAAAATATATGAGGATTCGAATAATAAAGTTTTACCTTCCAGATTGTCTGTCAAGCCGCCGCACGGTACATCAGCCGGTTAGCGCCGCGCTCGGCTGAGCCGCGGTCCGCTGAGCCTGCGCAGCCTTCAGCAAGGTGGCGCAGCCGCCAGGCAGCTACCCCGCCTGGCAACCCCCGATCTACCCCCAGCCGACTGGCGGTTACCTCGGGGGTTGCCCTGGCTTAGCTCATCATGTCCACTTGTGAAGTCGGCGAGGAAGGTTCTCTGGTGCCTACCTCTTCCGACTTCATGAATAGCTACCTACTACCGGCAAGCCTTGGTGCTTGTAAAAGAAACCCTTTAGCTATACAACTGAAGTACAATTATGTGCAACTTTTGATAACTTGAACAACTAAAAAATTGGAAAAAACTTCGACCTGCACAGTATGGGATATAGCCCAACGTGATTGTTGGGCGTCTTGCTCATACCTGTCTCAGAGTCCTCTTCAGACAGCAGGGGACATTACAAAAAAAAAAAAAAACTGAAAAAACCTCTTCCTGCAGGGGATTGGAGCATACCCAGCTTGAATGTTGGGTGTCGTCACCTATTACCTGCCTGAGAGTTCTCTCTTAAGACAGCAGGGGAAGTTCAAACTGTCCTGGACACCTGTTTCTCCCTGGCTCTGCTGGAAGTTCTGCGCTGTGAAGTGTCTCGCGCTAGACTGCGAGGCATCCGGTGGTAATACCCTTTACACTATCTGCACCTCTCTTCAGCGGGGTTCCCGCTAGGAAGGGATGCGCCATTAGCCTAGTCATGTAATGTCGACTATCTGTCAACAGAGGCTTGCTTCATATGCCAACGACCACATAGACTAAATTGGGCGTGACCGAATGCTCTCACCTCATCTACGAACGTGCTTCTGCGGCTTCGAATGTACAGAATCATATCTCCGTCTAGCAGTGCCCTAAGCTCTTATCCATAACTTCTTCAAACATGTTTCTGTAGTACGTACTGGACTGGTTCCAGCCCGGCTCCACTAGGAGTTCGGCTCTGTGAGATGTCCCACGCTACACTGCACGAGACCAGGGGTGATACCCATTGCTCTTTCATGTCGATTACCGAGCAACAGAAGCTTGCTTCATCTGCCGAAGACGACGTTGACTGAATCATTCTTGACCGAATGGTCGCACCTCATACGAGCGTGCTTATGCGGCCTCAAACATACAGAAATCGTACCTCGCCGTAACAGGGCCTCGAACTTCCCACGCCCACCTCTCTATTGAAGTGGCCACCTAGGTTAAAGACTTAGACCAATCGTCTGGTAAGCAATTGATCAAAACTCGGTGTCGAAGGCTTATACAGGCCTAAATATACGAGACTCTCATCTCCTTAGGCGATTACACTGAAGTTGAGCCTGTCACTGCGTCACCGAGCCCGGCGTACAGCCTGAACTGTCGCCTACCAACGGACCAGACCAATAATGCAGTATCCGAATTGTCATACCTCAGTCCCGAGCGTGATTATGCAAGCCTCGAACTGAGGAAATCATCACCTTCAACGAAGCCCTGAGCTTGTCTCACTCTGCGAAGCCCTGCCCTCCGCTTTACCAAAACTTGTTTCACTTATGACGACCAAGTGGACCAATCGTTTCACTATCTGGATATTCGTGCCTCAGCTTGAAGCTTACTTACGTAAGTAAGGAGCATACGAAAATCATATTAACAATGTACTGAACTGATTGCTGCGAGATCCATCAAACCCTCAAGTTGTCCTGAACTCGCATCGGCCAGACCTTCAAGGCTGACCACCATTGCAGTACCTGAAAGGCTGCACCCCAGTTGATCATGTTAAAGCATCGAACATACGAGTCTTACAGTGCCTTGATCTTCTCAAGCGCATGATCAGGATTTATTTCTCCCCACGACGTGGGAGAAGCAACGCTGAGCTGTGGCTCACAACTCCACTTCGCTAACAGCGATAACCGTTGCTCCTATTTCGTCGCACGTTCTCAACAGTGTGCACCGGAAAGGCTCGCTATGTTTCTTGCTAAATTCCCTGAACTAGTTTCACCCGGCTACGCCAGAATCTCCTCTCTCCACACCGTTTATACTTACCTGGGTCGTCCAAACTACTGTATCTTGGATACGAAACCCAGCTCAGTACCTCGTACTCATCTTACGGACACCACAGTAATATCCCTAGGCTCTGAGCATATATTTTGTTGACCGAATTGTCCCATCTCAAGAGGGAGCGTGCAAACATAAACGTCGACGGGACAGATCTCCATCAGTTGTCCTGAACCTGGCCGTCCCGCTTCGCTGGAATCACTCCCAGGTTGGAGCGCCCACCTCAGAAGGCGAAAAGAAAGTTTCTTTGCATTGAACGCCATGTACGGGAATGCGTATTATAGCGGGGAGACACTGATTTCTCGTGGAAAATCGTGAGTAAATTTTATCCGTGTGGCGTTTAATGCTCTTCCATACCCTGGTCGCTGAATTGCTTCCATGTACTAGATTACTGCGCGTAGCTTATTCCGGAAGAGATTTCGAAATCACAAGAAGCACGTGCAGTAGTTGGAAGACGGAACTCGGACCGGACGGTGACACACTCTCACCAGTGTGGCTCTACCTGCGGCTTTGGAGGTCGCCTCTCTATCTACCTCTTCTGGTCCAGTGGGAACACTAATTACAGGCCCATCACTGTACGCCTGTCTAGTTCTGAATCTCTCGCCCAATTCCATTTATTATGGATCTTCAGCTTACGTCAACATGAGCCAGTAAACTCAAAGGCCCGGTTAGCTTGGGACGTTTCTCGGGACGGCATGGAGACTTCGCTGCACCAGGTCATCACGTGAACTTCCGAGGATGACTCATTGTTGAGGTGGGTTGAAAGGGTAGTAGGCGCTGATTTTTCGACTGTTCACTGAGTTTTCTTCCGAGCAATTGTAATTTTCTCCTCTGTCGTAAGTCCCGCTCAAATAATGGATAACTCCTGCACAGACCTAGAAATTTGTGTATGCTGTTTCCAATTTTCACCCTTCTTATTGTCTGCGTATTGTCAACGACGGTTGTATTTGAAGCTGACAAATGGACATATTGTATTCCATCTCCATGTTTCAAGTTTTGTGAATCATGCCTTAGCGCAGTTCTTTAGCAAGCAAGGTTCGCTCTTCTTTTCTGAGCGAGCAAGTCAAAACTTCCATGTGAATTCAATATTCTGTACTATGTTATTTAGGTGAACGAAGGAATTATCTATCTTCTCCTTACATGACTGCTCTTTTTCTGTTTTTTTTTTGTCTTTCTTCTCAATCTGCTGTGCCTTTGCGTATTTAAGAGATGTGAAGACGCCTCATTGCATGGGTGTCAAATCCTTGTGAGCTATTGGTAGGTCTTTTTCGAGGCAGAAACTAAAGATATCTATACATTATTGGAGGGAGTTTAGTCAAGGATATACTAACGTGCACCGTAAGATTTTTGCGGTTAAACATTAGAAGTTATAGTACACAAACCTTTTACATACAGGTTGTCAAATCCTTTTTGATCGCGCAGTGACTAAGTTTACTATATGTTTCCAAATTTATTCTCAACTGCGTGGTTTCTATCTATTTAGGTTGCACAGTTTACTCTATTCTACAATGCGTGGTTCCAAATTTGGGGTTGCATAGTTTCTCAAATGCGTGGTTCCTATATGTTACAGGATTCATTCTCAAGGCGTTGATTGGCAACAAGTAGGTTACCAAGTAATTTCTTATTGCTAAGGTGCAACCAGCAGGTTACCAAATAATATCTCATTGCTAACTGGCAACCAGTAGGTTACCTATCGATCAATTTCTTATTGCTCAAGTACAACCAGTAGTTTTCCCAATTTATTCGCGTTACAAACACGCAACTTGGAGGAAAACAACTTGTTCTTATTGCTAACTGGTAACCTGTAGCTTACATACTACTTTCTAAGGCATATTTATAGCAGCCCAATACTGTACTACAAAAGCTATTATGTTACCAAGTTATAATCTTTTTGCGTTTAACGCATTAATATCTATTACTTGAGCTTCAGCGTATTACGCACTTAGGCAAGTTTCTTTTATGCACCTGAATCTGTAAAATTTTCAAGTTAGATACTTGAATCTGTGCTTCTGGTATGCAGGTTGCTATGTCTTCTTGTGGGTATCGGGATGTCTGGGGGTCGTCCGTTCGTTCTAGGAACTCACCGAGAGCGGACTCTCCCAGCTAAGGATGACACAGGGATCTACAAATTAAAATATTACGCCACTGGTGTAACGGCACAAATATAATAAGCTTAACTAGCTAATTCCTGATGTGTAATTTCCCATTATGAATATTTTCAGCAACCCCTCAGCTGAAAGCACTATGGCTAGCACGACCGCACGAGTTAAACTGATCTGTTCATAGCACGACTCTGGAGGACTTGTGTTAGGATGGCTATATCCGCTGGCACTGAAATTTCACCCAGCGCCTCAGGTGAAACTCGATCTGTCGGTCCCGAAAGGGGCAGTGCGGTAAGTATGAACTCTGTGTTCAGGCTCGCCGTAGGCGGCGACCCACCGTCTCAGACCGTTTTAGGGCGAGAAGCTGCTTCGCTAACGCCATAAGGACAACATACACCCCTTGTATCGCAAAGACATGCCTATCTCTGACGCTGACCTGACGTAGTCGCGTCACCAGTCCGGTAACCTACTCGAAGCACTCCTTTGCTGCATCACTCAGGTACCTAAGGTCTCTACAGACCTGTGACCGTAGGCCCTACGCAGGCCGCTGGTCAGCCGCGAGCCTCAGTACCTCACTCAATATAATAAGGCCAATACCCAGATCCGAACGACAGAGAGCAATCCCTTCAGTAGCATTATCAGCACATACGGGCTCAACTCGAATAGTGCCCCTCTGGACCTTTCAGAGGAGTGCAAGCTCAACCTTCTTCCCGCCTACGAATTCTACGCAACATGAGGTTTGTTCCGTCAAGCACCTTTGACCTTTGCGAGCTGCGCCCCGGAGGCGAGAGCCACAACTAGCCGAAGTTGACCGGCGGTTACCACCACCCTGGACATGGGACTCTCCATAGTCCATACTATGATTCTGTTGCACAAAGCCGGGAACATACACACCATCTGGTATGCCAACGTACGATAGGGCGGTCATTGCTAGCCCTCACTACTTACTCTCCTAGCTCTGCTAGACGAAAAGTCTCCGACTTCCGAGCCCTGCATACGCTCTATATATAGGCCTGATCGACCAAGCTCGGTCATCCCCGAAAGCATTACTCGGGCCTCGCGACTCAGGAACCTCCTTTCCGACCCAGACCCTCAAGTCAACCCATCAGGTGTCACCTGATGATAGGAAATTGATACGGATTTCCCCTTCCACTTATACAAGTACCACCTTGACGCATACACCCTTGGTTAGACGACTGAGTTGTATTTAACAGGCTGAGACTTAGAATAATTAGTTTCTGCCTTAAGAATCTGATCTCTGGTCGCTTCTGCAGCCAATGGTTACTCGTTCAGGCCTCAAACTAATAGGTCCAAATGGTGACAAGTGACCTGTAGGTGAAAAAATATGCTTGTGACGAGCCAAGGGCGACGGAACACGCTTTTTTTTCTCACCATAAGGGAAATTGACACCATGAAGTCCTCCCACCTTCCCGTCGCAGCCAGATGGTTGCGTGGGCATGGTGAGCTGAGCCAGGGCAACCACCGAGGTAACCGCCAGTCGGTTGACTAACGACCGCGCAACTTGGCTGAAGGGCTTGGCGGACCGCCACTCAGCCGGGCGTGGTGCTGACCGTGGGGCGGCTTGACAGACAATCTCGAAAGTAGGAAAAGCTTTAGTTATCAAATCCTCCTCATACATTTTGAAACGATTATAGCATCAATCAAACTGATAAAATTACTTCCATTTTATGTAAGAATTCCACTTGTGTAAGTTTGTCAGATTAGTAAAGGGAAGAAGGAACTACAGGGCCAAGTGCTAACGGTGTCAAATTCCCTTATGGTGAGAAAAAGGGCGTTTCATCACCCTTGGCTCGTCACAAGCAATATTTTACAAGTTTTTAGTATCTCAAAAGTTGGTAGTATTCACAAGATGTACTAAAAAAATTATAGGTTTTACCATGAATCAATGCTTCTTATGCAGCGATGCTCAGAGTTTTCATACGCCACTTGCATCTCCACAAAAGTAGCTACTGAGAGGGTAGGTTGCACGAGAGTAGTTCCAACAGTAATGCAGGTTTATTTCGTTTGCTCAAAAGGATCCGAAAGATTGCTGTTGCATTGCTACGATGACTGAACCCATGCACTCATGACCTGAATATTTCATCTTGCTGTAGTAGATATTGACAGAGTGAAAAGCTAAGAAAACAATCTACATCATACACGTACGTGCGTCAAAAGCAGAGCACAGTTAAGAGATTTGTTCGTCGATAATAGCAGAAACAGTGATGTGAGTGACAAAGACACCCGTGCACAGCTACCACCCGGGAAAATTAAGAGCGCCTCGATCAATTCATCCGAATAACATCGGCCAATAACAGTGAACGAAATGAGCTGATTTTTTTTCATTTCTTTTAACCAAGAGAGGCAACGGTCAACTCCGACCATTACGCAAAAACGTTCATGAATCTGAAGGCCCGGATTGCTCGTGTAAGGACAGAGATATGGGAAATATTCTGTTAGTAACACGACAACGCCAGACCACACACAAGTTTGAAGACCACAGAATGTGTGACCAAGTTTGGCTGGACGGTAGTCTCACCTACCGTATAGTCTCGACCTGGCACTGTCTAGAGTTTCACTTGTTTGAACCTCTGAAGGAGGTATAAAATTAGCAGCGTTTTTCGGAAAAAAACGCCGCAATCGCAGCAGTGAAAGATGAACAGTCTCAACAAGTGCACACTTTTACGACCGAGACATAAAGACTCTCGCTCATAGCTGGCAAAAGTGTATTGATTCAATAGAAAATGGTGACTACATAGAAAAATAAATTCTAAAAACAAAAGGACGCTTGTTTTAACCCATTATTTGCGAAGAATGGAAATATCCGTTCCCGAAAGGTAAAAAAGATACGCAAGCCGCAGTTAGGGTTAAATGGTGCCACTTCCGCCTTCGTAGCGTTTCAACTTTTTGAGTTAAATAATGGGAGGCATTACTTTTGGAACGATTCTCGTAAGAGTAAGCTACGATGGGATGGATATGGCTGGATCAATTGCCAAACTGAACTTAGAAGTAAAGGTTTTACACTTTAATCTAAGAACAACAACATACCACGGCTGCATCAAGCCAAATTACGGGTTCGTTTTTGATAGCCCATCACATGTATGGGAATCAGAAGAAAAAGGTTAAACCAACTTACTTGTTCGTTCTCGTTGGATGCACTGTCATCATCAGCTTGCCCCACCTCCGGCCCATTTGATATCACCACCGGAGCAGAGCGGTGTTGAACCCAAGAAGGAGTCCGTGTCTCTCGTCTCAGTTCTATCTTCTTTACATGCAGTGGGAGTTTAGACCGACGCTTCGACTTCAAGGTGCTTTGCAATGTGTCGGAGCCTGAATCGAGGCTTCCATCATCTGGCGAGGCTGAGCAGGATGAATCCCGCCTCATCAGAGGTGAAGACCCAGTCCATCGTAATGAACAGCTTCTGGAGTCAGTAGAAGTAAAGCAGGTTTCCTCGCAGTCTGTAAGAGTAAGAAATGTTCATCTCTCAGTGGTATTTCAGTAACCTACTGCACACAAATCCACTAGCTGCATGGTCATAAGCTAACACTAAGAGCGGTAAGGTCATGAAAAGTCACAAATCCCATGTGCGATGACAATAGCCGTTGCATGGCCGTGGTTTCGCCCTTTTTTCCAGATCAGTAGTGATTTGGTCCACTCTCCTGCAGGGTTACAGACTCGGATGGATCAGTTTGACTCCCATTCCTGAGCCCAGCCTGTTCGTGACTTCAATTCCTCGGTCTCGAGAAAAGACCGAGGGTGACTCGGAAGAAAATTTGGTAAATATTCACCTACTCCAGCCCCGGGGTCCAACCAGTTTTTTATTCTGACTCCAGTCCCCACAAATATCCAACTCCTACAAACTCCGATTCTGCAGAACTACTCAAATGAAGTAAAATAGAGTTCAAGGAGTGAACGAGCAGGATACTTGATTTGAAGGGGATGCATTAACCTTAGGTTGAAGAACTCATTTGAGGAGCTCGTCAAAGTCAATATGAGCCAAACCCACTAGTTCGAAAACCCAGATGGGTACCTTGTATTCGCCCCTTTCCCGTATCATATAGGTACTGAAAGCGTAAGAGCCGTACTAATGAATGGAAGAAAAAAATATCACAGGCAGGAATGAACAGGATTACTATGAAATGGCTAGCCGAGACTAGAGGTTTCATTCCTTATAGTTGTTTGGCCTCTCATCTTGGCTAGTTGGTCTGACAATAGTTTCCAAGTTCAAACAAAACCTATAAATTATTATTTTCATCATTATTATTATAATAATGGTGTTGTCACTCTATTTCGGAAACTTAGACAATCAATAGCGATCTAAGATGATTTACTCGGCTTACAGCCGGAACCACAACGTTGTGCTCAGGTGGCAAGAGATGAAGGACGAAAAGAGAAGAAGACAAAAGAAAGAAGCGCCCGTGCAGACGGTCCATTCTGTGGCCCTCCGCACGGGCGAGGTAAGAGCCCCACAGAAAAAGTCGGTCACCTCGATCGGCAGCTCACCTCGCGGGGCAGAAAGGAAATATAGATGACCTACCTAACTCTACAAAACTAACCTTCTCAGCACGAACTGTAGCCAGATACAAGATCCCCGGCGGAGAAGGCACTCGGAACCCTAGGGTGCGTGATGACCAAACATATTGTGGCAGGGAAAACCTTAAATTCATAAGCTCTAACCAGCAGCAGCAGCAGCAGCTTCGAACCATTGGTGATCTCTTTGGAAACCGCCTCAATGATTCTTACATTTTCTCCAGTCAATACTGAAAATGGAACATGGAAATAAATGAATGGAACTTCAAGTGTAGTAAGAATTGGCAATGCTGTAATTTGACCACGCAAAAAATGCCTTCATAAAATGAACAGAGTTCAACTTAGCTTTGCTAGCCTGTCGAAACATATGCCTTTTGCGGCCACTTTGCTTCCTCCAATGTGCATACTACTACTGTTAAAGTTTTCATTGCGTCTTTCCCGATTTCCGTTTATTATGATTTTAAGTGGGGCCACTTTTTTACACAGGTTTTATTTTCCATCAACTTACAGTGAGTTACTTGTTTGTTGCTCTGTTAGTTCGAATTTATAGAAACGTACCGTCAATGGCTATAGTTTATCCATTTTATCAAGGCCGATTGGTCATAGTCAAATTCTCAATGGCGTTGCCCATTCTATGGGTATTTCTGAAATTTTTCTACCTACAGGTAGTGGGCGGGGCTCAGATATGCTCCGAACAAAATCTCAGAAAAACCCATACAATTGGCAACGCTGTACAGGAATTTGACCACACCCAAACTGCCTTCATAAAATGGCTAGGGTATAGCTTCAGGAGACTCAAGCCCCCTAATATATCACTAACAACGTTTACGGACACAGTCAATCCAATCCATGACATAGTAACCACCAGCACACTTCAATTTGATGACGGATTTGTTTTATGATCGGCAGTGTCGAGTGAGCTTACCAGAGATGGACGGACTGGAGGAATCTTCATAGAGAACGGATGATTCTGAACACACAGCACCGCGCATTTCACTCGGTCTGCTTGGGCCGGGTGCTGAATTCTGATAAAAAATTAATATACAGTTGAAATGAATCTCTCTATTCTACCACTAAATGAGTCAGTTAGACCCCAAACAATGTAACTATGCTTGCAGCTGAAGCGCTCTAAATTTTCAATCTAACAGGGTTAGTTTG
>LQNS02277813.1:2212461-2225177 GCA_001587735.2 Parhyale hawaiensis | reverse complement strand
TTTGGCTCGGTAGAATTCTGTAGTCTGGAGTTCTGCTGCCGATTGCCATCTGTGTTTGCTTGACAAAGTGGTTCGTCGATGTGCGTTCATGCTGGGTGGTGTTGTGCCTTATGGTCTGGCGCATCGTCGCAGAGTTTGGTGGGGTCTCTTTTTTGTATAAAATCTATAACTGCTCCAGTCATCCACTGTCTGAGTTTCTTCCGGATCCATTTGTTCGGGTGAGGTATAGTCGGCGTCCTGGTGCTCTTCATGAGTTTGCCTTGGAACCGTTGCGATGCCGTACGGGCCAGTGTTCCCGTTCATTTTTCCCATCGTGCGTTGTTGTTTGGTATAGTCTTGATGGCTCTGTCTTTGCTGGTGCAGGTACTGGCAGCTTTAAGCGATCTGTACACAGAGCTATTCTGTGATCTTGGATCTTCTTTTTTTCATTCTTTTGTTTTCTTCACCTGCTGGGCTGGTTGAGTGGGGGTTTGTTAACCTCATTGAGTTTCTCCGTTCCCACGTCGCCAATCTGGTGTGATTTGATACTAATAATCAAGCGCAGCACGAGTACCTCTCCCAAAGACTGAGGGCAGTCACAGTAGACTACATGTAATGGCAAACATACAGAAGCCGGCCACCCCTCGTTTATAGGACAGTTTCACCAGATCACTCTCAGCACACAACCTATTAGCTGAGCTTACATTTTGATCTAGCAGACGCAGAGGATAGTCAGCAGCTGAAGCCCTGAAAGTTGCGCACTACTCCAACGCAGGCAGAAAAAAAACATTAAAGCTTCTACTGACTGCATCTTTGTCACCGTAAACAGAATTTACCTTCCACAGAAGCTCATCTTCCGAGAAGCACGTGATATGAGACTCCTGACGTGTCCCTCGAACGTAAGCTCTTCATAAAAGACAGCCCCGAGTATATTCAGGGTACTTAGCCCTAGAAGCAAAGCATAGTGTCTCCTAATGTCATTGGTTGATGCTGAAGTAGAAATTTCTGAAACACACTAACAAACATTGACTTAGTTTTACTTGCAATTAGCTTCATACTCAAGATGGAGACCATGGACTAATGCGCGATAAGTCTTGATTGAGAGACTGAGCGACGACATTACGCATATTAGGGGTTGGTAAAGTGTAGGTAGTCAACTTGACAACACATTTTAGTGGGAAGCCCACAAGCACTGGTTCGTGCGGCTGATATGATCTAACTAGCTCCATATGGTACAAGGTCCTGTAGAAGCATTCGAATAGTGCTGGATCTGAAAGCCAAAGTGGTTAGACGACGCTGAGGGTGACTTCCATGAGGCAATAACAGCACTTCTCTGCTCTGCTTCGTATCGAAGTGAGTCTGGAAAAGCGCATTCACAGCCAAAAATTCAACCATGGTACTTCTACCGTGGTCAACAAAGGGAGATAACGAGGGTTCAGCACCGAAAATTTACCCTTCAGCCCACTCCACCAACGATGTATATAGTTAATGCTCAGCAGAGACTCTCTAGAACTTTGCCTCTGCCAATGCTAGGCCATCTAATTCACAGGCTTAGCCTCAAATCTATGCTTTACATAGAGCTGCCACAATATGTGGTCACGCGATCGCTGCAAAGCCCGTAAAGCTGCTTGCTTAGCCTCAAAAGGCAACCGGCACTCATTGTCAAACCAATGTTTGTCGCGAGACCTCCCTAAAATAGTCGTCGTGAGGATAAACCTCTGGAAAACAGATACAGCCTAGTTGTTAAGTTCAGAAACATGGTGGTTGTTGCAGAGTATTGGGCGTAAATGAACACTCGTACCGTTCCTCTAACATTATCCCGAATAGTATTGCCTTGAACGAACACATCTCTCCTGGTGCCTGCCACCGGGAATGCCTGGTTCAGCTCGAGTGACGGATGTGAGTGATCTGAACTACCAATAGGGAAGCTAATTGACATAGTCACCAAGTCAAGGACTTCAGTCATCATCACTATGTTGAGGAAATTGCCAGCATTATGCTTGCACACAATAATACAAGAAATAAAAGTCTAACGCTGCTTTCGTCTTGGCCATCAGTTGATGATACCGATCCCAACTAATCCCTGTGGTGCACATTAATATCTGTAAAAATAAATGTCATCTAATTATCTGCACTATGGATGGAAGCCATGATTTTCAGCTAACCGTCATGAATGGAATTACCAGTTGCAGGGTTCCATTACAATGAGAACAAATAACAATGCTTCTAACTGCCACGAATCCTGACAACCATCGTCTCTTGATACACATACGTGTGCCAGATTCTGGTAGGCTCAAAAGCCATTCCTGACGTAGATCGCCGCCCCAAAAATCAACACCAAGATCCACCTAGTTTGCAGACGGAGAACTGAAAACCTGCATGGGCAAGCTCTGTGTAGTGCCTCCTACCTGACACGAGCGCCGTAAGTGCTGTACTAAACATCAACACCTCGGTCGGGCCGCTTAGCTAAGCTCCGTGAGGTTTGGATGCAGTCCTCTAATATTATAATAATGGAGACTTCACCCTCGAGCCCGACCCGTCCCGAGTTACTTTCCACATCCCTACACAGAAGTATGATAGAGAGGAAGACAAAAACAAATAAAAACAGTAGTTAAAATAAAAATTACTCATGCACGAGTGAAAAGCAAAGGAAGAAGCTAACGGTCCGCGCAGCAATGATGCCGTGCCGAGCAAGGGCTATGGGGGGCAACAGTCATGGGGGGGGGGGGGCAACAGTCACGCTGGATAAGTGGGTACTGCCACCAAACTCCCATGGCCCTGTATTTCATAGCACAGGACTAACCCAAAATAGAGAAAAAAGAATCACGATTGTGCCATTGAGCTCAGATGCCATTCTAAAGGGGAGGTGGGGGACAGTTGCACAGGAGAGGTCATGGACTGAATTGAATGACTTGAGGATTATAAGTACTCCCTTTACCAACTCATTTACTGGTATATATAAACTAATTAGTTATCTATCGTGAAGGGACGCTTAACATCCACCGACTTGGATTTAATACCTGGGATACAATTACTATAATTGTAGTCAAGCTATACGACACCTTCCCGTGGTGGTACCGTTAGTATACCTACTTGACGTTTTCATCCTCTTTTGTTGCTTCAGAGATATTTATCTTTATTTTCCATCATAATCTGAAGTGTAGGCAGAACCAACGTCGGCAGCGCCCGGCCCATTGGACCGTGATCTTCCTTTTATTTGTTATTCTCTATGCCTATGTCTACGTGGTTCTGTGTATATTACTTCACTAACGACTCCTTAGGACGGGGCGGACCAATCGGGTCTTGAACCGTCCATACCGTGCCTATCCGTAGGTACTTGATCCCTCACCAATCACATGACCAAGACGCTAGGACTCCGGTATGGAAGAGTCCGACAATGCGAAGCCTGGGGTCGGCAGCTGCGCAGCTGCCGATCTTCAGTGCAACACTGACGCTGGAGGAACGGGGGAGCCGACACTGGGCCTGATCACTTCGGGGCCGGTGCTGGCAGCCAATGATGTGTCTACGGATGCAGGCCATCCCCCACCTCCACGTCTCCCGATGGTAGTCGACAATCCATCAACCCTCAAAGTTCCTCCAGCCTCCGAGCACGGGAGCCACGACTTCTTCTTCGGCACAACCCGAACCTCCTTGACCACACTTTCGAATTCGCAAACCCACAGCGAGCCTGCACGAGCAACTACGCTGAANGGCCCATTGGACCGTGGTCTTCCTTTTATTTGTTTTTTCTCTATGCCTATGTCTACGTGGTTCTGTTTATATTAGTTCACTAACGACTCCTTAGGACGGGGCGGACCAATTGGGGTCTTGCCCCGTCCATACCGTGCCTATCCGTAGGTCCTTGATCCCTCACCAATCACATGAGAAAGACGCTAGGACTCCGGTATGGAAGAGTCCGACAAAATGAAGCCTGGGGTCGGCAGCTACGCAGCTGCCGATCTTCAGTGCAACACTGAAGCTGGAGGAACGGGGGAGCCGACACTGGCCCTGATCGCTTCAGGCCGGTGCTGGCAGCCAATGATGTGTCTTCGAATGCAGGCCATCCCCCACCTACGCGTCTCCCGATGGTAGTCGACAACCCATCAACCCTCAGAGTTCCTCCAGCCTCCGAGCACGGGAGTCACGGCTTCTTCTTCGGCACAACCGGAACCTCCTTGACCACACTTTCGAATTCGCAAACCCACAGCGAGCCTGTACGAGCAACTACGCTGGAACCATACAGCGTACCTAGAAATTCTCTACGTCCCCGCCCGAGAACCCAACCACTCTCGTTTAAAAATCTAATGAAACTTGATAAAGAAAATATTGTTCCACCCTATCCGACATTCTTTGTCGCAAACTTCCCAGGCTCCCACCTGTCGCAGAATGTGGATATTATTTCAGTGCAGCAGGACCTGCGTAACAAGATAGGTAAAAATAAACTCCTAATGGAAACCAACCGAGAAGACCAAGGTCGCCGCTTGCTCAACACCACACGTTTGGGCAATTCTCTCGCGACAGCATCCCAGCACCGCTTTCTGAATACCGTTAAGGGCACGGTCGTGTCCAGAACTATAACCAAGATACCAAAAGACAAGCTCCTCGAACAATTAAACGAACAAGGAGTCATAAGCGTAGAAAGAGTAAAAATAAGAATAAACGGCGAAATCATCCTGACAAATCGCTTCACCCTCACATTCAACAGATCAGTACTCCCCTCGGTTATTACACTGACGGAATGCTGAGATTGTTGAACCGTATCTACCCAACCCCATCCTCTGCACCCGATGCAAAAAAAGCTAGACATACCTAAACCAAATGCCGGCTTTCAACGGATGCCATATTCTGTGTCCGTTGCGAGGGTAGGGACCACCGGGAGGATACATGCTCGAATGACCTATCCTGTGTAAATTGCCAACTACAGCACTCTGCATCCAGCGCTTCCTGCCCCCAGTATTTCCTCCGCAAGGAAGTATTATTATTATTAAAACTTCACGCTTGAGCTCCCACGGATATTTAATACAACCCAAATGAAGCATCTTGCAACAACGGGAAGCCCAAAACGCTGCTAAAGGAAATCCAGCAAAAAACCATTAACAGCTGACTTAAACGCCTGCAGGCCAATACAACCAAAAGCCGATGCCGGCAACAAATTCCAAATCTTAGCCGATCGACCAGGGCACGAAGCACCGACAGAACTGATTAGTTCAACATCTGACACCCTCCAAAGGGAAAGAGTGCGCTCCGCACGCAGCACGAGTCTCTTTCCTAAAAACCTTGAGGGCAGGGAGAGAAGAATACAACCAATGCCTCTCATTATTTTACACTTTATAGAACATACATAGCTCTGCGACTCCTCTCCTGTTGGACAGGTTCACAAGATCACCATCAGCACAGAGCCTGCTGGCCGAACCAACAAGTCGGTCCAACAGACGCAAGTGAGAGTCAGCAGATGAAGCCCAGACCGGTGAGCAATTCTCCAATATAGGCAGCAAAACCGCAAAAAAACATCTACGGGCAACCTGACTATCACCAAATCGGAATTCACCTTACGCAGGAGTCCAATCTTAGTGGAAGCGCGTGACGCCAACCTCCTAATATGATGCTCAAAATAAGCTCATCAAAGACAACACCAAGAATCTCCAAGGAGCTAGACTCCTGAAGCAAAGTGTCATCAATCTCCAGTTTGGAATGCCACGGTACAAGTGTATGAGTCCGACAGATAATCATCGACTTGGTCTTACTTGTATTCAGCTTCATACACCAGGCCGAGCACCATGCACTAATGCGTGACAAATCCCTATTCAGAGACTGAGCTACAGCATCACGCAGGCAAGGAGCAGGTATCACCGCCATCAAACTGGAATCATCGGCATAGTTGATCAACGTGTTCTCAAGCGAAGAGAACATGTCACTAGTATAGAGAACGAACAACAGCGGGCCAAGAACACTGCCTTGAGAGACGCCAGACACCACCCCGACTGAGGCGCTCAAAACGCCGTCAACAGAATCACTCTGCGTCCGCTCAGAGACAAAATCGTGAATGATTGACAAAACCCTGCCACCCACACCAAAGGACTCGAGCTTGTATAATAGACCACTATGGTTAACCCTGTCAAACGCAGCGCTAAGTTCAAACTGGACAAGGCGTGCCTCCGACCTACAATCCAGTGCAGACTGTAAATGGCGTGACACCTACAAGAAAGCGTCACAACAACCCAAGCAAATTCTGTACGCAAACTGACCCGCAGGCAGCAACCCCGCAACCTCAGCGAAGCGACCAAACTTATCAGCGATCAACTTCTCGAACACCTTCGACAAAATGGGCTTCAGTGTGATGATTCGATAGTTGGCCAAATAGGGCGACACCGGACCCCTGGGAATAGGAGTAATATTCCCAGTTCGCTAACAACGAGGAAAATTCCTAAACGTATTAGGCGCCGGAACATAACTGCAAGCTTGGGGGCAAGAACATCAGCTAGCTGCTTATAAAACAAAGGGAACATGCCCACCGGATCCACACCTCCATACGAATCAAGGCCCTCAAGCAGCACCTTGATTGCACCAGATCTGAACACCAAAGGGGTCAAGCGAGATTCAGGGTGGCATCCATGAGGCAATTCGATAACATCTCAGCTCTGCTTCCCGTCGAAATGAGCCGAAAAAAGCTCCGCCCTTGCCAAGGGATCAGTAATGATACCCCCACCTGGACCAACAAGAAGCGGCAACAAAGGTTCAGCACGGAACACTGAACCCTTTAGCTCGCTCCACCAACGATGTGGATGGTCAATACTCAGCAGACTCCCTGGAACGCTGCCTCAGGCGACGCTGTGCCTCCTCATACACACGCTTAGCCTCGGCCCTACGGTCATCATAGATCTGCCACAACGTGCGGTCACGCGCACGTCGCCATGCCCGATAAGCCGCTTGTTTAGCTTCAAAAGCTAACCGACACTGGTCGTCAAACCACGATTTATCTTGAGACCTCACAAGAATAGTCCTCTTAGGGACAAACCTCTCCAAAATGGACCCAGTCAATCGATAAGCTCAGAGACAGGATTCTCAGTATGAATAATCTGGCGCCAAGGTAACGATCTTTCTGCCCGAGTTATAGCCACCCAATCAGCCCTGCTCTTAACAAATTCCACTCTCCTGGTGTCTACCACATGAACGACCTGATTAAGGTCCGAGGACAAAACCAGGTGTGAGTGGTCTGAAGAGCCAATAGGGGAGCCAACTGTCACCGTCATCAAGTCCGGGACATCAGTCATAACGAGGTCGAGACAATTGCCAGCAATATGCGTAGAACCACGAACTAGCTGCACACAACTAGATAAAGTGCAAAAGTCTAACGCACCATCGTCATGGCGATCAGTCGGTGACACAGATCTCAACCAACCTCAGTGGTGTGCATTTACATCCCCCACAAAAACAAATGCTGACTTAGCATCTGTACTCTGGACCGAGGCCATCGCCGTCAGCTAACAGTCATACAGACAATCATCAGTTGTAGGGCTCCGATACAAGGAGAATAAATAAAAATTGTTCAGACGGCCACACACCCTCACAACTCTGAACTCATGACAAGTGCACTCGTACACTGACTGCCGAAAAGCACAGAAACCACTCCGGACATATACGGCCATGCCCCGAAATCCAGGCCCCGATCCCACCAGCCTGCGAAAAGGGAACTGGAAACTTGCCAAGGCAAGCTCCGCGTCGTGCCTCCTACCTAATACTAGCGTCTCGGAACAGCACACGACATCCACCCCACGGGACACAAAGTCAAGCTCCGCGAGGTTCGCATACAGTCCCCTAATATTAACAATAGAAGACACGATACCCCCGAGCCCGACCCGGTACCGGGTTGCTCTCCACAACACCACAAAGTAGAAGGGAAATGAAGATAGAAACAGTAGCATAGAAAAAGAAGGAAATACACAAAAATATACAGTAATGTACAAAATAAGTGAAAGAAATCCCATAAACAAATGACGGCATAGGCAGAAGAACAGTCCACTCGGCAAAGCTGCTACCCCGTGTAAGGCTAACACAACCCCTAGGTTCGCCAGGTTATGGGGGACGACTTTGCAGCTCCATACATCCTGTCTTACATGGGCCAGAAAAGTAGGAAGCAGTACATTTTATCTGTACTTATATGTATAATATGTTGCATGTGCGATGCGCTTGTATAACAGACACCTGAACCGGCCTTGTTAATTTTGTTTTCTTTTTGTTCCGGAATGTGTACTTTGTTGTAGTTCCCGCACCAGGATAACAGACTGTTAAGTCTTTAGCTACCTATGCGATATCTCAGTGACTTGTTAATTGCGACGCTTTCGATATATATAGAATCTAGTTTACCCATTATTATCCACCTGATTCTACATAAAATTGTTCATAGCGGGAGGGCTCTAAAGAGTAAAATTTCAGAGTCAAATTTTTCCACTTTCTATTGCTCAAATTTCAGTTTTTATTTTCTATTCAGTTTTTAAGACTTTGTCGTTGTGTGGTTATTCAAAGTATTATCTATACACACCTTTTAAGCATCGGATTTAATGCTTTTCGTGTTTATAAAATCATTGCAGTAGCAACTGCAGGATGTGCAGTTTTCATTTACTGTGAAGGCATATGGAAACGAAAATTACTCTTTTTAGAGCCGCCGTTCTTCTGTGAGCGAAACTTTTCTAGCATTGGTGGCTCCATCTACAGCACGCCGATTTATGAAACATTTATCTTCGGTCAAAGGTAACTAGTACGAATAATTTTCCAGAGTAAATTGTTTTGTTAAGCTAAGAAAATAGACTTCATTATGTAAGTTTATGATAAAATAAAAATGTGAAACTGACTCTGTGATATTCATTCTCTTAGTGAACCGCTAATGCGCAGATCGCACATTTAGTCTACTGGTGGTATTTACTGCAGAAGCTGTTGCCGCGTCAATGGTCTGCACGCTCTGTTTACCGCTGTGTCAGCAACTGGTTGGTGTAGTGCTGAATCCGCTCTCAGAGACTTGTTTATTTTGTGTTTAGTCACCATATTGTAGTCATGCTCTACAGCAGGNCGCTCTGTTTACCGCTGTGTCAGCAACTGGTTGGTGTAGTGCTGAATCCGCTCTCAGAGACTTGTTTATTTTGTGTTTAGTTACCATATTGTAGTCATGCTCTACAGCAGGTGTGCTGGAATATAGGTGTATCACTCACCATATTGTAGTCCTGCTCTACCGCAAGGGGCAAAACTTGTGTTTTGCTTGGGGCCCTGCACTCCCCCGGTGTTCCTGACGCAAATTTTCATACGAATCGTGAGCTAAACGAATCCAGAGCTAATATTTTCTATTCTGATAAATTTAGGGCTACCTCCATTGGTGCAAAAATGGATCGAGTCCTGCTGTCTAAGGTGAAAGCTTCTGTTCTACAGAACTGGCAGCCGGTGACTGATAGCCGCGCTTGTGAGGCCGTAAGGGCGAACTCTAAAGCTGTGCTGTCGAGAAAATTCTGGAAGAATTTGTACGTTTTTGCTTCAAATTCTGCGTTGGGCTTTACTGTTTTTGGATGAAAACGATCAACAAACGTTCATAAGATTTCATGTGCTATGTTTATCTCAATATGCTGTGTACAGAGCATAGATGGGACAAGGCCGTGGTAGGAAAATGTTCCTCGCCTAGCACCTACTGAATAGTATCATCTATGCTTAGTTATTTTGAAGTTTTTCATAGTAAGTCAAGTTGAAATATTTGTCTACACGTTCGATGGGAACATCTAAAAAGGTCAATTTGCTATTTTGCGCCATATCACTAGTGAAGTTGATATTGCTGTGTTTGGTATTGAGGTAGTACAATTAAACTCTACTAACCTTAGGTAACCAAACAAAACCTAGTCGAAGTGAAGGTAACTTTGCCTAATCGTACCTTATGTAATCTAATCTAGCATAGTTTAACCTCTTATCATCTAACAGGCTATGCTGTATCTACCATAACGTCGCATAATTTGATCAGTTCTAACCAAAGTTCTTTTAGCCCTAGCTATCCTGGCATATCTTAACCATATCCTACCTATTATGGCCTAAAGACCTAAACTCACCTAACTTCTTCCAATCTACCCTAACTTACTCATAGCAAACTTACCCTAAGTTAACATCGCACCCACAAAACACACAATACCTGACCGCCGACTTAAAATTGCGGGTGAGGCCGGTGGTGAATTGAATAAATTTCGATAGAATTTTTCCAAGTCAACAGTGCGGCCTCAAACGAAAAGCGTAGAATATCTGTAATGCAATAAATACAGTATGTTTAGCAGCAAGAAATACGAGTTTCTAGCTAGATGTGAATTTTAGACGACAGGTATTAAATTTTACCACACCAGAATAACCCAAAATTTGCTGAATTAAGTTTTTCAATTTACAATAGGTTAGCACTTATGTATCAGTGCTTCTTTTCAATAAATGCTTTTCTTTCATTTGCAAGGACAGTTTACTGTTGTTTCAAGTCGCTAGGTTGACTGGTAAAAATTGTATCGAGGTTATATAAATTTGACATCTGCCTCACGTGCGAGGAACAGACAGTCAAGAATCGTATGGTCTCTCCTAATCTAGTTTAGGTCCTAGTTGTCGGCACATGACTATGACTTTGACCTGGAGCCTAACGAACGTTAGGGCTTTCATAACAGCCGGGTGCTCCTCATCAATATACCTATGCTACCCACCTACTCAAAAGCCCTTCTCACCCAGAGCCATCCCTCTCTTTGCCCACATATCCACCAAGAACCTCTTAAGACCCACTACGGCCCCAACTGTCATTCCATCCCCAAAACCCAGGATGATCCCCACACCCCTATCCTTCCTCTCAAACCAACCCCCAACCACCTCGGTACCACATTCCCTCCTCAACGTCTCAATTGATAGCTTCCTCTCATCTTCATATCATGCCTATCACATTCCACCACCACATGCTCCACAGTCTCCTCCTCATCCAATACACAGGCCTGGCACTGCCTCACACCACCCCCACTCCATCTGTATGTTCTAGCGCCCATCTCCAAGCTCCTGGATCTTGCTTTAAATAATAACTCACTGCCGAAACCCCCATCATAAAACTCTCAGCCCTAGGGCAAATTTTAGCAGCATACCAATCAAGTGTTTTCTTCCTCAGGATCCCCTCCCTCCACTTTTCCAGACCAAGTTTTCTGACTTTCCTCTTAATGTACTGTTTCCATCTGGTCTCCTCCCAATCCATACCTTCACCTCTCTCGCTCACCATCCTCCAGCCTTTCATCAGGCTCCCCTCCTCCAGCACCCTCCACACCACCTGGTAATTACACTTATATATAACACGCTTGAACATGGCATCCCACTTACTCTTCCCATTTGCTCATATACTAACTTTCTTCACACACCTATTGTCACCCGTTTTATCAATTCTTATCTTGAACGTTAAACATCCCTTCATAATCCTTTCCCAAAAAATACTCCAGCCCATGTCCCCTCTCACAGCCTCCACAGCCACATACCAATTGGCACCCAGAGCCAATCTACCCACCAGATTTTGAGCTACCTCCAACTTATCCCACACTTGTGCGCTCACTGCCAAGGTGTTTAGCCCGTACAGTAAGCTGGGCACTGCCATCCCCTTCCATACACCCCGAACCACCTCATACTTGTTTGCTCTAGTCTTCGCTACACTTGCCAATCTTCCATACCACTGATGTGCTCTTTCCATTCTCTCATTTGAAGTTTCAACCATGTTTATTCACCAACAACCCTAAATATTTATACCCGTCTACTTGTTCAATATTCTGGCCTGCCAACACCCACGTTTGACCCACAACCATATTCCCACCAACCACCAGCACCTGACTCTTAGCTTGACTGAACTTTACCCTAAAACCTCTACTATAATTAGACAGCACACCCAGGGTCTCCTGCAACCCTTCTGCACTCTCACTCATTACTACTACATCATCTGCATACAACAGAATATTGAGTTTATCCCTACCGACATTCACTCATCTTCCACAATAATTCACACGTACAGCTAGCTCCTCTATATACAACCCAAATAGCAATGGGGAAAGGATAGAACCCTGTCTGACTCCCCTAACACTTTCCACCCACTCTGTTTCAATATCACATACAAATGCTAGTTGAAATTGAGCATTTTACAATATAATGAAATCTAAAATATAATATACTTCAAAATAATGGTGATGAGTTCTTACAGATACTTTAAGAAAAAGCGGGGATTTTTTGGCTGTTTTATATCGCTGTACAACCCTTGTTCTTTTTTCTGTTTTTGATCAACATTATTTACCTAATGCTGCTAATGTTCTCAAGTGCCAATACTCCTTTCCAATAAAGATTCTACTGCCCACCGCCTCTAAAAGGTCTGATGTAATCCAGCGGTTCATTAATACCATTACGATCACACAGCATCTGGGTCTACAGTTGAACAAAACGGTTTGATTCGGGATGTTGATAGCGTGCCAGCATGGGCTTCATTTCCCTCTGATGTGCGGCTATCGGTGATGCGATGGCATTGCTCCTTTAGCTGCTTCGTACCCATTGTTTCTTATCCGAAGCATGGCGAATTTCTGGGATCGCGCTCGTTTGAGAATAACCAAGCTTGGCTCACTTCTGTAACTGACCTCTGCAGCCCCAAAGTCCCGGCTGCCTCTGAGCACGATAGCCAGACTAGGGGGCAAGCATGGCCCCGCGCCGGCACCAGCGAGAGAACGCACAGG
>LQNS02277813.1:2134331-2151467 GCA_001587735.2 Parhyale hawaiensis | reverse complement strand
AAATAGGAAGACAACTGTCACAATAGGAGGTAAACTACCCCTTACATTGGAAGGGCAACTACCCTCTGGGAAAACAATGACCCCTATAGGAGGACAACATCCCCTGGGAAGTTAACTACCCCCAGCAGGGCAACTACCGATTTGCAATAATAAACACGATAAAATTAGATGTGCAACTACTTACATTAAAATCCAACTACAAGTATACCGGTAAAAGGAAATTTTACAAACACTCAAATTAAAGTTAGTAAACCGTGAATATTTTCACGGGTCCAGCTAGTGTACATGAAACCTGGAAGTTAGCCACCTGCGAGTACCTACGCGTTTACATGGGATACATTTCCCATCAGGACAAACCTCAGTGCAATTTATGAAGACATTATCTAGCGTGTATACACTGAGGTGACATTTGTTAAAGATTAAGAGAATTAACGTAGGTGCCATCAGAACCAAACTGTACAACTTATGTTCTACCTATTGTTGTTACACATGGCGGTACAGGGGAACTCCTGAAACAGGAGACAGGACAATTGATCGTTGTAACTGGTTCCTGGAGGACTCACTTTGGAGATGACCAGAAGTATAGCATGTTTGTTTCTTCGACGTTGTTGAAACAATAACCTTGGAAACATCACATGAGTTTGTAAAATCACACAGTTAAAATGTACCACTATAAAATTTTTGATGACACCTTTTGTAATTATTATTTTTATTATTTTATATTAATGTATTTAGGCTCCAAACATAGCTACAATTCACTTGAGATGGCACTAAGTGGTCTCCTCTTTAGCATATTTCCAAGCGTTAGGGGTCTTGCTTTGTTTGGTTTTCCCTGTTTCCAAAGTCTCAGTTTCAGGAGTGTCGGAAAGTTTCAGTTTCAGGAGTTCCGTTGTACCGTACACTGCAGCATGTATGAGAGTCGAGATAGTGACTCCCATCGATCACATGAGGAAACATTCATAAGACGCGCTTATGTACACAGTGCCACTCAGATTATGGAGCGATAGGGGACCCTACACAGACCTGTGCAGATTCATAAGACATCCGTCTTAAATCTAAAATACAACCTGGTGAAGAATCCGAGTACTCTGCTCGCCATTTTCACACTCTTGTCAACTTGTTGACTGTGCTGTAGTTTGTTTGCAATAGTGATTCCCAAGTCACGTTGTTGGGTGACAGGAGCCAATTCTGTGCCATTCATTTTCAATGGAGTTGAAGAGTTCACTAGCACTACGTGCATTACTGAGCATTTGTCGACATCAAAGCTCATCTGCCACGTTGTGCTCCATTCCATGAGGTGGTCAAGATCTTGTTGGAGCTCGGCTCTTTTCGTGGCAGGAAGGCATAGTTTTGTATCATTATCGTTAGTTACTGACTTTACTACGGATATTTTTTTTTAAGATCCAGATCATTGATGTATATTGAGAACAGAAGTGGTCCAAGCACGCTGCCCACGCTGGGGGAAAACCTAGCCGGTTATAGCTCCTTATTTCTTGAAATACAATTAGTTCTTCTTCGGAGAAGCGTTGACTGAACTTTGACGGGGGTTGGGAAGGATTTTCAAAGCTCTGGGGGGTTTTATGATGCTTGTTTTGTGCAACAGCTTTGAGTATTCGTCACAATTCTTAAGGGTCACTTCTAGCGTCGCGGAGCGCATCGTGAAAATCTTTTCGTTTGGCATCTCGGACCATTTTTTCGGATGTCCTATTGAGTAACTTAAAAAAAAACGTTTCTGGAGAACGGCATCGAATGGATCTGATCTCAGCTGCCGAAAAAAAAATTGATTTTTCTCATAGTTTTTTAGTTTAATTACATTTATCAATCGTGCAGGTGGACGTCACTCAGTGACAGTCTTTACTGGTGCACATGCATCTAGGGCTTCTATTAATACTTCAATGAAGATCTTAACTTCCTGGTTGATATGTGTGTCGTTTATTTCTCCAAATTTTAATATGGACGTGAGGTTTTCTAAAAATCTTTCTTATGAGTAATTCTTCTGGCTCCTGCTCGTGATGACAACAGGTTTTAATCTAGTTTTGCTTTGGTTAATAGTGCATGTAATTTGGTGATCAGCTATGGGTGGAGCGATACCTACATTTGACACAGAAGCTGCTTCATTTGTGATAAGATCAAGAATCCTACTGGACCTCTGCGTTATCCTTGCAGCAGTGCATACAAGTTGAGAAAGGCCTAGGTTATTATTAGCTGAGTCATCGGATCTCTTTTAGAAGAAACATCAAGTCACCCATGACACAGAAGTTTTTTTTTCATTACGCATAATTTCCTGAATAGATTTTCTAGTACAGTCAACGCCTCCGCGGATGTTTTAGGGTGCCTATAGACACTGCCGACAATGAAAGATTTTTGTTGATTAACCTGAACCGAGAGTCACACCATTTCTACATCCTCAAATTTCTCACTTTACTTTCAAAGATTTGTCGCACCAGATAAGAATCTTTTACGTAGATTGCAGAGATACTACCTCAATTTTTTGCCATTTTGGGAAAAGAGCTTATAATTCGGAATGTTGAGGTATGAGCGAAGTGTACGGGAATCTAACCATGTTTCCAAAATGCATAAAATATCTCAGTCATTATTGTATGTGATGGCTTTCACGTCTTCATGTTTGAATGCCCTTTTCAATGGCACAAGTCCCATCGATCCATGTTAAATAATATTCGAGCAATTTGTATAAAACTGAGAAAAACGTGATAAAAATACCCATTTTGCGACCCTTTTTTAAGTTGGGGCTGGTGTGTTGGTCATGGTTCGAACCTACGAAGAAACAGTGATACTGCTCCTAAGGCAGAATTTAATGGTCTTTCCAATGGCACCAGAGTGCCTGCTGTGCGTTGGCTAGTATTCGAGTTATTCAGAAACATCTGGCCGCAGCTCCTGCTGAGAAGATTAGTTTTGTAGAGGTAGGTAAGTTCTCAATATTTTCTATCTCTCCCGCGAAGTGGGCGGCCGATCGAGGTAACCGACTTTTTCTGCCGGGCTCTTACCTTCGCCCGTGCGGGGGTCACATAAGGGACCGACCTCGCGGGCACTTCTTGCTTCTGTCTTCTTCTCTTTTCGTCCTTCATTGCTTGCCACCTGAGCACAACTCGTCAAACACAAACAGGAGAAGTCGGCCAAACTGATCGATGTCTCAATTTCCTTCTCCTTCGACTCCAGAATCATCGACAAGGAAGCGGAGAAGAAGGAAAAGTACCGGGACCTTGCCATCGAACTACAGAGACNAGATGAAGGTCGACGTCGTTCCAGTGGTCATCGGAGCTCTGGGGGCCATGTCCAAGAATCTCAATACTGCCCTCCGAGGGCTGAAGTGCGGCCATCTCCACCTAGGATCCCTCCAGAAGAGCGCTCTACTCGGAACAGCGCACATCATTCGCAAAGTGCTCTGAGCCTTAGGTCGCGGGATGTGACCCAGCGCCAGAGTGTAGAGCCCAACATCGCTCAACCGATCCAATTATTATTGGGTCGTGAAATCTCCTCGATAATAATAATAATAATGGTCAGGCAGAAAGTTTTTGTGGGAGAGATGGAGGATAGGGGACGCTACTTCGTGCTCCCCATCTGGGCGAGAGTTAAAAGCATCTGAAGCCTGGATGTGAGAACAGAGTACAAGGTAGGATACATTATAGAGCTAAGATAAGCTGTACATACAGTATCATCTTTCAACGTTGGTAGAGCAACAAGTGCATTCATACCCAAGATTACCATTCTTTTGCCATCATCCGCTGGCCGGTCTCTTTTTCGCCTACCGGTTTTCATCACAGCGTGACAGGATGGCAAAGTAATATTTGCCTGTTTTCTTGGAGCATAGCAAGAAATGGTCGGATGAATAAATTATTATTATCATTATTATAGTCAAGTGGGGGAAGAAACGAGTTACCCACATTAAGGATAAGAAATTAATTCCCTCTCGTTCATTATAAAATCCTAATTCTTTCTTTACCCCTCCTGTGAACCTTTCTTTCATTTCTTCGCCCACTCTATATTTAATAGTTTGGGCCTCCATTTCCATATCTAAGGAGATTTAACAGCAGAAAGAGGAAGGGCCTCATATTACGTTGATAGAAACAAGGAACCAATGGACGAAGGTGTGGGGCTATAGGATCAACTCGCATAGGAATAGCAAGTCAGGGAAGAAGAACCCAAAAGCCTAGCTAACAGCTAAGGTTACGTACGTACAGGGCAACATCGTGCTGATCATAAAACATAAAATGGGCTAACCAAAACTAATCTAACCCAATGGCCCATCCTATGCCCCTGAGAAGGGGAGTCAGACCAATTAGGAGATAAGTAAATAAACATATTCACGTATAAATAAACGTTTGTCTCGATTACAATGCTTGTTGAAGCCTCGAAACCCTAACTGTCTGCTTGTGCCCTGAGAAGCTAACTAATATAACTTTTAACACTCATTACTTATCTGATTATACCTCGGGCGGTATGCTAAGATAAGTGTCTTGTTTATTTCAGGAAGCATATTGATATAAATAGAGGTCGAGTGGAGCAGCGCTACTCTATTTATTGAAATGAAACAAGAAATGGCATAGGCGATGTACATGAAAATAATCTGGAGAAGCCAATGGAGTTTAATCTGAGGAATAAAACTAGTAAATGGGACAAAATAACAAGGAATGCAGCGGACACCAACGCTAGCACGGCACCGCTTCCACCACACAGCTTCTGCTACTACAATGGAGGTTAATGAAGCTCAACCAAATTCTTCTATAAGACGACAACGAGAGACCATCTTTGATGCTCGTAGCGCAAGGCTATACTTCGAACTGGTTATGACAGCCACGCGAACTGATCATACAGCATGTAAGAAATTAGTGTGAAGTTATGCAGAATACTTGCGACGCTATTCATCAGAATGCTTTGCAGCACAATGTCTCTGTAGATTTGATCTACGCGAAGTTTTGTAGTCACAGTGGGAACACTTGAGGCGCTTTCCATCAGTATGCTTAGCATTAATATGAACTTTTAAATTCACCTTCCGCGATGTTGCGTATAAACACTGTGAACACTTGAAACGCTTTTCATTAGTATGCTTAGCATCAACATGTTCTTTTAAACGTTCCCGCCGCGATGTGGCATATGAACACTGAGAACACTCGAAACTCTTTTCATTGGTATGCCTTGCAATAATATGCTTCTTTAAATGCCCCTTCCGCGATGTCGCATAAGGACATTGTGAACAATTGAAACGCTTTTCATCAATATGCTTAGCAGCAACATGTTCTTTCAAACGTTCCTTCCGCGATGTGGCATATGAACACTGAGAACACTCGAAACTCTTTTCATTGGTATGCCTTGCAATAATATGCTGATTCAAATNAACAATTGAAACGCTTTTCATCAATATGCTTAGCAGCAACATGTTCTTTCAAACGTTCCTTCCGCGATGTGGCATATGAACACTGAGAACACTCGAAACTCTTTTCATTGGTATGCCTTGCAATAATATGCTGATTCAAATGTCCCTTCCGCGACTTTGCATAAGAACACTGTGAACAACTAAAACGCTTTTTATCAGAGGCGATTCTTTGTGGCGAAGTTGTGTGCGTGAATACAACCACAAGTTGCAGAAATGACCAAATCCATGTCTACGTGACGACCAAAAACGTGGTTGTCACACGGAGACTCGTTTTTGTTTATGTTTACGACCACAACTCGCAACTTCATTTTGAGTGCGCTTATCGGTCTTGGTTGTGACGTCACATTGTTTATTTACAAAGTGAAGTTGTTTGATTGGAGCAGAATTTGAATTTTTATTGGGGCTAAAAAGTTTTATTTGTGGTTATAGTTTACGTTAGGCTGAAATTTACACCAAAACCGCGTGATAAAAGACTGCTATTGTTTATAGAGGGCTATAGTTATTTGTTTGTTTACAATAAGAACTTGTCATGTTTGTCGAGAGAGGGCGCTGAATACCATCTCATGTTTGTGACTGCTCTAGTTGCTCGTCAATGGAACCATAACTTTGTTTACGGTTGTGAATTTTTGGTTGTTCACGGAGAAACGCCTCAGTATGTTTGGAAATGAAATGAGCCTGTAAAGCTCGTTTCCATGATGTCACATATGAACACTGAGAACACTTGAAACGCTTTTCACCAGAATGCACAGCATCATAATGACGTCGCACCTCGTATTTATGTCGCGCAGAATATTCACAAAGAGAGCACCCAACACGCTGGCCTGAGCGCACTTCATTTGTTTGATGTCGCAACTCGGACTTGCTTGACTCAATGTGGTCCCCATATGGCCCTCTCAGGAGCCTCTTGGCGCAATGCTGAACCGTAGCGCGAGAGCACTGCTCAGAACTCCCTGAGGCTGTTGACTCCCGCTGGGGTGAGAGCTCTCCAGCTGCTGCAGAAGTTCCTGCTGACACATCACCCGGAGCTTCCACGCTTTCTAAACCGTTGGAATTTTCCTTCAAATGAACACTGGATGGCACATCACCGGCAGATTCTGAACACTGCGGTGTCGCAACCGCACAGGTGATGAGTTCTCTGCCGCCCCAGTGCTTTCTCTCTGAAAGAAGACGGTAGACGCCCGACGGTTGAAGTGAAAAATGCCCTAAAAATATATGAATAATGATAGAACCCGTGAATTAAATCTAAATAATAATTCATTTCATCATAATTTTGGGAAAATCATTGGACGTTTTCGATAAGAGACATGCATGCAAAACGGAGCACAAGTGCAAATACATCACTTCACTATTTTTATTTCCTAATTTTTGTTTGGCCGCCATATTATTATTAGGAATGTAAGAGAAGAAAATGAAAATTTTTGCTACTCTTTACGTTTGCATTTAATCAAGGAGTTCAACGTCGCCGAAGTTGCTTGTAAGAACTGCGACGGATATAGAAAAGCAATGTCTCCAAGTGACACCCGCCATCTGTTCTAAGCAGTAAAAATGGAAAATTAGACTAGAAGGAAAGGCCATTATCGATCAACTGCATCAGATAAGCAGCGATAAAACCAATGGAAATTCATATCTGGCGACGCAAAACTGCGCGGAACAGATTGTGGTTGCAAACTTTGGTGTACTCCTCCATTTAAAGGGTAAGGTTGAGGAACTTGGCTTATTTGAGCATCACGTTCTGNACTGCATCAGATAAGCACCGATAAAACCAATGGAAATTCATATCTGGCGACGCAAAACTGCGCGGAACAGATTGTGGTTGCAAACTTTGGTGTACTCCTCCATTTAAAGGGTAAGGTTGAGGAACTTGGCTTATTTGAGAATCACGTTCTGAACTGAAACACAAATTAACGCACTACCGTACCGACAGCCTAGCGTGATGAACTTTATGACACAGAACGTTGCAGCGTCGTATGCTAACCTAGGCAGGTGAGCTTTGCAGCGCTTGTTACGCTTTTTCAATAGTTGAGAAGTACGCACAGCTGCCATGAAAGCACTATCTCTTCAAAAATGGAGAGGGTAGAGAGCACAGGTTGTTCAATGAAAATTTTTTCATCGATGGCATCATAGTTCTTGATGATTCGTGGTCAACCGCAGCCGCACATTCCTCTGGACCAGTTGGCGTACATGCTGCCCAAACCTGTGCGAGCGGCTTTCACAGGAGAGACGCAAGAAAGTTAATGATACCTTTACAACTTACGCTACTTTGCTCGTTCGGTATCACTAAACATAGTGTTACAAGAAGTACCTCCTGTACTACATACCACACTGTCACTACCGTATTTCATAGTAAACATTTGGAATAGACTCCGCTCCGACGTTGTCGGCGCGGGGAGAGTCAACGCGTTTAAACATCGTGCGGACGAACATTGGGAAAGACATCCTTCACAGCCAAAAACACGTCTTTCAGGAGTCACTAACTCTCAAGCTCCGCAGATCAGCGGCTATAGATTGCACTTGTGTGCATGCATGACTGACTCATGCCAGAGATTTTTTTTTCAGTTATCTGATGCGAGCATAATAGCAATAGCTCACAGAGGGTCCAGGCGTAAAGCCTGGTGTCTCTCTGGGAATGGGCCTGTTGGTCCGTCTTCTGCCGCCCATCTAATCTAAAAACTGGTTTGTTGTTTCAAAATGAACTGAAAAAATGGGCTGAGCCAGTTCCTACAAGCGGTTCCTCCAACACAACAGACGTTCAATCCAAAACACCATGTTGTATCAATNGTGTCTCTCTGGGAATGGGCCTAAAGGTCCGTCTTCTGCCGCCCATCTAATCTAAAAACTGGTTTGTTGTTTCAAAATGAACTGAAAAAATGGGCTGAGCCAGTTCCTACAAGCGGTTCCTCCAACACAACAGACGTTCAATCCAAAACCCCATGTTGTATCAATAGTGGGACTTGGAATACACAGAGCAACACAGGGTGCTCGAGTACTACAAGAATGTAGATGCGGAGCTCTAAATTCAACAACTGTATCGGCTCAACGAAGGTAATCAGCAACGAAGACCAACTCAGCAAAATAGTCTTCTGCAACAGCACAACGTTCGTCTTCACATCGCCAACCTGACCAATGCCGGGCTTAAAGAACTAGCAAAACTTGGTAGCATCAGCGTTTCATCGCTATAGAATACATTGCGCAATGGTTTGTTCAGCAATGATGTATGATCGAGCACTTGAATGGATGAATTTCCTTTTCAAGCTATAAGTTCTTTACCTCTACAGTGTCGAGAAACTTCTCGTACGAACAGAGGCGTCTGGTGTCTATAATGGCGGCAATGAATATATATGTGATGAAATGCTAATTTTCGTTGCCGTGGGGCAGATTTTACAGTAAAAAATGCATCATATCTCCGAAACGATCTATAAAATCAGCATGTGTGATCGCTGTCAAAGTGAGTTCAGTCCTGTATACTGCAGTCGCTCTCTTACGAGCAAAATCCTGAAGAAAACGGGAAAGCCGTTTTCTTTGTATACCTTGTCTAACCTACATTTTTTTCAATTTTACATATCTGCGCCAAGTTTCACTCACTTCGATAAAAAAAAATAAAAAAAATAGAACCTGTTACCGGGAAATCCCTTGAAAAGAGAAAAAATGTTTTTGCGCCGATTTGCATGGAACTTGGTACTGATAAATAAAATTGAGAAAAGAATGTAGGTTAGACTACTATGTTTTTCCCATTTCCCTCGTAGAAAACGACTGATTCAAATAAAACGGTTTTACCGTTATTCAAAGAAAACTGTTTGCTATTGGGAAAATGGGAAAAAGTACAGGAGTCCAACCCACATTCTTTTTCGATTTTATTTTAGAAATTTGTACGAAGTTTCAGAAAATCTACTCTATAATAGAGAAGCCGTTTTGAGGTTCAGTTACAGAGGCCTAACCCCCCCCGCCGCATAACCCCAACGAAAGAATTCTGTTATTGTGTAGATGTTCATGAAAGTTGCTACAGATATGTCAAATCGCAGAAAATCTGGGCTACACTCATAAACGTTTTCCAATTTACCCATAGAAACCGAGTTATTCAAAGAAATCTAATCCACTTTTTCCCCGGCTGTCCTGAAAAGTAACAATTAACTCACTTCTTCGCAAACGACGTCTTCATAGTTAGAAATAGAGCAATGAGGTTTTCGATATTAGGATCAGCACGTTTTGCTCTAAAGTTTGTAGAAAACAGATTTTTGAAATTCAAATCTCCATTATTTCCCCTGTATGGTAGACTTTTGATTTTTTGGAAAAAATGTAGTTTTTTTAAAATTGCTGCATAAATCAAAAACTAATTTGAATCTAAAAAATCTTCTCTCCAGCAACTGTAGAGCAAAGTGTGCTGACTCCAATATAAAAAACTGTATTGCTCTAGCTTCAAAAGTGGAAGCGTCCAATCGATTTGAAGAACATTTCAAAAATCACATAAAACAAACGTCATAAAGAAAAAACCGTAAAATTACGTATTATATACGAATACAAAGTTCCGAACCGTAGCTGCCTCCTCAAGATCTTACATAACAATTATTCAATTCTTTCGATTCCTATAAACATCATTAGGAACCAAAACGTTTGCAATGGTAGTACTCTCGTCAATGATTTATACTAAATTTGAAAGTTTAGAAATAATTGTTTACTGATGTCATGCTATAGCGATTCTCCATGCTGTCTGAGAACGATGCAGCTTTTTATATATGCACGTGAATTATTACTCTTCAGAGGCTACGGACGCTTTCGGAATACTTGAGAACTGTACAGTGTTCGTAGTAATGGCTTGTAGTAAATAAATACCCTAGTGTTTAGCTGCACTGATGTCCTATAGCGCTTCCATTGGTACAAATTCATACGCTTTATTTGGTAAATGAGATTGCTGACACGAAGTGGTCATCAGAGGTCTAATCTAACTGACCTCCACATGTAAAATTAAAGTTTATACTATGACCTAACACTGGTAACAATTTTATGCGCTTTTTACAAGGAGAGAACATTACTATTATATTCCTGGTTCCACCACCGCACCCAAGCCGTACAGCTTGATCCATGTAGTGAGATTCGGCATTTCTGCTAGAAAGACTCAGTAGGCCGAGTGCGCTACCACTGTCCGGAAAACAAGATGCTAAGCATCTCTAGAACACGAAAAAAAGAAACTAGAAGAGACAGCGGTGCGGAGGATTCCCTTGCGGTGTCTGCCGCACACAAACACGTAGGAGTCCTATGAGACGGGTCGTTTACCACCATTCGAAAGCCAACCTAGCAGAACAGAAGGGAAGTATAGATAACCTAACTCTACAAACTAAACACGTCAGTAGGAACTGCGGCAGGCCAGATGCAACATCCCCTGAGGAATAGGCACTTGGGCCAGCCGCTGGGTGAGTGATACCCATGTATATTCTGGCAGAAAAATGGCCCACCAAAATATACCCTTGAGGACACAAAGTGCAGAATTGGCATGGTTTTTAGCTCTATACCCATGGGCGTGTACAGATAAACTCAGAACCCATGCACTGTGAATTTCTTACTGTGGTGTAAAGAGTTTGAGTACAGCAACTTGCAGAAAGACAAAACGATACCGAGTAACATCAGTAAGAGTAAGAAAAGAGACGAACAAGAGCGGAACCACAAAATGTCCTGCAAGCATAGCTGGAGCTGAGGTAATTGTGCTGTCTCTCCTTCCGTCCTCGACTTCCCATATCGCATAAGGATACTCGAAACTAACACAACCATGAGCTCCATAACCTACTCTGAATCCTAAAGGAAATTTGTGCAGGGAGCAGAAGCTTCGCTACAAGTGCCAGCAAAGTTACGTCTGTTGCATCCAAAGCTCACCTGTGGCAGTAGACATGGATGGTTTAACCTCTGCTTGTTCAACAAACTGAAATGCATCAGGCGGGTCCTCTTCAAAGAATTCTTCCTCCTTCACTACCTCCTCATCAGAAATGGACGATGCCGGCTCAGCAGCAGGTCCAGGCTCGCATTTTGTTCCACCGTCGGGTGTCTAAAGAATTAAATAAATCAATATCAATACTTTATTATTATTATGATATTCAGAAATTTAAGACTCCGTTTCCTCAACAAAGGCAATATCAGGAAGAAGAAAGAAAGTACATATAGTACGATTATAGACACATGGAACCCATGTACGAGGGTGTCCCCACACAGGATCAACGCTCATAGTAACAGCAAGTCTGGAAACAAGAGGAAGAACATATGAGAGTAAGAACAGTGGGAGAATGAATTCAAAAGGCAGGAAAGTGGGTACAAAAGACAGATATCCAAAAGGCTTAGCTAACGGTGAAGATAACCTACACTGTCTCCCTAGGAGCGCTGCTACCTAATCGTAACATAGGATGGACGAACCTAAACTAACCCAACCCTATGGCCCACCCTATGTCCCTCAGGGGAATATCTATGCAAAAAACACACTCTTAGAGGACGTTGTCATTACCAGGAGTAAAACTTTACACTCTTTTGCCACTTCAAGAAGAAATACAAGTAATTCGATCTAATTTGGTTAAATATAACACAAGCTTAGCAAACCTGGAAAGCCCAACAATAGAGCAACTCTGTTGGCTGGCGACGGCTAGTTCCGCCGCAAACAGTTTCGCCTCAAGTAGTTTCGCCGTAAAATTCCCTACCGCGAAAAGTTTTAGAATAGGCTAAGGTCAAATTAAATGTACGCAACGTTCACGCTACATATTTTAAGTATTCGGCTACAAACTCTTAAAAAAAAAACATTGCAGAACCCGAAAGCAAAGATTGTTGAAAATCACTGAATACACATGAATGAAACACAACTTCAACTATCAAAACAGAGCTTAATTACAGTATGTCAAATACAATACACGAAATGAAGTATGCCCAAGTGAAAGCAGTTAAAAGCATAAGTAAAGCTGTATTTTCTATAATGATTATAAAAGCTCACTCGTCAATCGATGAATCCATTGAACCCATAGTCTGATGCATTAATTGCTGGAACAATGTTGCTTAAATTACAATTACAGTATATCTTTTACAATGCACAGAAGTAAATTTGTAGGAAATGCTTAGTTTCAGAGATATTCGACTTTCAAGTTTCCATTGTTTTCCTATGCGAAAAAATAACCGGCGTCGATTGCAGGCGGCTGAACGAGCTATCCAGTCTTCAACAAACTGCATGTAGAATGACGAAGCACTGGATGGTTAACAATTTCCCATTCCTTTGCCCGACTAGCCTTGTGGTGACGTCAGGTAACAAGCCTTGCCCCAAATTGGCCTTGAAGTGACGTTAGGTTAGGTTTTGTTGGCGAGGTTCTGATAGGGCTAATAATTTATGTTAGGTTACGTAACGTAAATCCGACGATCGTGGGAAATATCCCAAGCACTGGGATCCCAGTTTTATTAAAGTGCGTCGCTGTTGCAAACGGCGGAAACGATCATAAAAGGCAGAAATCATCTCCGGTCGTGACTGTATATTGATTTGTATAGCTACCTACCGAAACATTTAACCTGTTATATCTCGACACCTAAGCATTTGCGAGAAAACCTATGGGAATCAAGGGTCATTAAATGACCTATTATCCAAATATATGACTGAAAATATTCTATTTTAAGGCCGGTGATTTGTGAAATTTTACTAATTTAATTCTAAGCACAGATATGGTAGCATTGCTCTTTCAAAAATTAAGCCATGAGCGTCCCTTTGGTAATACATGAGGCAAATGCGAAGCAGACCGGCATCAGCTTCTTTCTATCCTTGTGCCATTGTGCAGGCGAATCTGAGTATATAAATGAGCCGTAATAACACTGAAGTTTCGCAGTTGTAAACTCAGATCACCCCAGGAAGAAAATAAAGATGTATACTGTATATCCGACTGATAGGCAAAAAGGACACAGATGCACTACAAGAAATGTATCCAAAAAGTAAAGTTTCAGTAACAAAGCAAAGGTTCTAGGGCAGTTGAAAACAATCAATACACTTTAACTTTAAACAAAAACTTCTATCTTTTTTGTCGCATGGAACTTTCATTTCGGCGAAACTGTCCTACGGCGAAACTGTTTACGGCGAAACTACCTAGAACCGTTAGGCCAAATACAGTAGATCAGGTACCTTATAAGATCCAGAGGAAGTGCTTTCTTCTCTCATAACCGGTTGCAGAGGGCTGTCGGGTGGCTCCACTTTCACAACCGGCTGCAGAAGGCTGTGAGGCGGCTCCATTGTCACGCTTGCAAGGCCTGCAGAAAACACACTAATGCTGCAAGATCAGTGAGGCAATTTAGAATTTAGCTAATTTATCTTATCAATACTTATTTTGGGTATGAATATAAATGAACAAAAAAATTAAATCAGTACTGAAGAAGGATCCAGTGAACTGCCCCCAGCTCACAGCAGAGCTCTGGCGTAACTGATACTGATGAGAACGTGTTGCTTTATAATAAAGTAGGGCACCAGCCAGGCTGCTGATATTCCTTTCTAACAACTTATTATTGACATTTCAATAAGCGTCACACGTTAGTCGAAGCCTCCCCTGCCCCAGGTCAATTCAAACACTACAATACACAGCTCACTACTCTGCTCTTATAATTCTAATGCAACACTGCACAAACTATAACATACCATATGAGATTATTAAACAAACGTACCTTGAAGTTGTCCTCTGCATCTCTCCATGGATAAGACACTGATGCCATTAGAGAGATAAAATACTTCGTCCAATTCACTGGCGTATAATTTGTACAACTTCACAAAACAGTTATCCATCACTCACGTCCTGTGAAGGTTCGATTAAAACAACGTATTTCCTCTAGAATGAAAGAATTTGACTTCAAGTACCCAAGTATTACATTAGTCATATCAGAACGTGAGCTCCAGGGCTCGAATATGAAACAGTAAAGAATTTGCCTTGGTTCTTTTCATTGCTGATGCCTGTAGTCGCGACTGATCTTTGGCTTCAGGCTCTGGAGTCCATCAGTTTCTTCTCGCCCGTCATGAATTATGAAATTTGATAGATATTCCTGCAGCTTACATAGTGAACTGCCCCATAGGAAAATGCCAGAACTTTCCAAATTACCTAAAATAGAAGAGGAATTCTTCACAATGCAGATAAACAAACACATGAACTCAAATTGGCTAGAAACTCATCAAAATACGCCCGCTACATCAGAGTGGACGTTTAAATATGCAATTAGGGAATGTCAAACGAAACCATACGTAACTAGAAAGCACTCTGAGAGCGCATGCCTACGCCAGGCAAGGCAACTGTAACAAAAATTCAAATTGGTTCTGAAACCCTGAATTCTTTCGTTGCAAAATAAATACATAATCAGTAGTGCATTTCGACAGCATTAACAGTTTTTGTAATTTTTTTCATAACTTTTTTGAGTAATCTTGGTGACAGACAAACACGACAAAAACAATCACCTTGGGAGAGGTACGCATTAACCTGCATAGCAGCGTGCAGGCCACCTATGTTTACTTTTATTTTCGCCTATGTATCACGTAAAAAGCGTAATCAGAAAGTCTCCAAGATATGTTTTGTGATCATAACAATACAGTTCGAGAGGAGTAGTTTGACGCATGTATGCAGGCGGTCCCCATGCGCATGGAGAAGGACCAATGAGTGAGAATGTAGGTAGGCGCCGTCGGATTTTTCTTTTCAGCGAAATTGTGAAAAAACTTGAATATTTACTACGACACCAAGTTCTGCGCCGAGTCTGGAACGTCTCAAGTGAGCGCGGTCCACAAGATTCGATATAATACGCTTTATTACGTACACATCGGGATTGGTACACAGGAGACAGCTTAATACTAAAGTCACATTAGATACTATGATCAGTTAATACTATCATTATTAACTACACTACATTTCGGCCCATTGTTTGGCTCTGCTTGGAAATAGTATGCGCTGCCATCAGCTATACATGTTAGATGGTTTGTAGCCAGGCCCGTTACGGATCACCTTGAGTAAGGCGTTATCAGATTTTTCTATCCTAAGCTGGAGACTCAGCGCGCATTTTCTCGATCTGACTTTGAGACAATCTGTATACTTTTGAGCAAATATCATACTTGCACTAGTAGACCTCGGCACATTCATCAGGTGCCAAAATATGTCATTATAGGCAACACGTAGGCGTCCAATCGACTTCTGCTTAAAGTTAGACCAAAGCGAGGTACAGTACAAGGGATAGCAGTAGCTTCGAAAGAGCTGGCATTTAACGTCATCCCAGCAGTGACCAAACTTTCTGATTTGCATGTTGCTCACTGCGTGGAGCTTTCGCGTTTCTTTCTCTATATCCTGGTTATTACGAAAATCATTGGGGATTTTATGACCCAGGTAAGAGAAGCTGTCTACATAAGTGAGATCGACACCATTAAGTCGAGTAACTTTATCGGAGGGCAGGTTACTTCTCCTAGGTTTAATATACATACAAACAGTTTTAACTGTATTATATTCAATACACAGTTTGCTGGCTTCGCTCTCGCAAATAGAGACCAATTTTTGCAGCCCACTAGAATGGGGAGAAGCAAGGACCATATCATCAGCATAACTNACTGCGTGACCATTAATGTGGCACCCCACTCCAGCTGCGTTCAGACGGGTGTGGATGCTGTCAATGAAAGTGTTAAAGAGAATTGGAGAGAGTAAGCCCCTTGTCGTATATGCCTTCGGAGACGAAGCAATGGGTACGTTGCAGGTAAAGGAGAGATACCAGCGCATCAACGATGGCCGCACATCAGTGGGGAGTGAAGCACATTCTGGCAGGCCCTCAACATCCCGAAATGAACCGTCTGTGATCAACTGCAGTATCTCCAAAGACTGTATCTTCACTATTTCTACTGGGAAGGAATTTTGGCCTTCCAGGAATAGAAAAAAAAAAACCTTTGCAAGTTTACACTAAAAGCTTACAGTGCTAATTTCACTACATGATCATTATATATATATACTATCGCATTTGGATTAACCTCCGTAGCCTCTACTGAGGTGCTCCAACAGAAGTACACACAATATCAGAAACACCTCCGGGGAAGAACAGCCTCCCACATACAACATATTGCGACCCTGTAAGATGCAACATGGTTCGGAAATATCGCTTACAATTCACAAGATACACGTCTGACAAGTAGATTAGATTAGATAGGCGTCAGTAGACGAGCCAAGAGGCCCATTCCCAAAGAGATCCCGGAACTTGCGCCCCGGCCCTCTGTAAGCTACTACCATTATTACCTCTGAAAGATGTTATGTTTTCGTCAGCTTTGTCTGTCTGTCATCAAGATAACTCAAAAAGTTATAGACAGATTTTGACAAAATTTACAGGGATTGTTAGGTGTGTTAGGAGGAACAGATGATTAACTTTTGGTGAAGATCTGTCCATCCGTTTGTTTATGTTTGTCTGTCTGCCTATTTTTTGTTAGTGCCCTAACTTAAAAAGTAATGGACGGATTTTCTTGAAACTTACATTACTTGTTGGGTTTATTACAGAGAGTAAATGATCAAATTTTTGTTATGATTTGTTTATTCGTTTGTTTGTCGCTGTGTTTGATTCTATGTTTGTCAACGCAATAACTGAAAAAATCCTGGATGGATCTTTACGATATTTTCAGGAATTGTTAGTAATGTTAAAATACATGATCGATTAAATTTTGGTGATGATCAGCAGGTCCATTTGTGTATTTGACTAATGCTTGTTATAATGTGTGTTAGCGCAATAACTCAAAAATTATAGATGGATCT
>LQNS02277813.1:1717753-1728279 GCA_001587735.2 Parhyale hawaiensis | reverse complement strand
TCTGTATGTAGCAGAATAATTTAGCACCTACTTGCAAATTTTAGCACTTTTTAGCATATTTTTTAGCACCTCTGCCATTTTAGCACTTTTTAGTACTTTTTAGCACTTATAGCACCTTGTAGACACCTTGTTATAACAGTTTGCATAATTGAGCTATTATGGCACTAGGTTTAAATGTGATGACCCATTGTTGCCGAGTACCTAAGCGCGGGTGAGAGACCACTCGGATCGTCTGCTTCAAGGCAACGGAATTCAGTAAAACACACAGTGATGGCGTTCACATGTACTGGCGAAATCTGGTGCAATGATGGTACAGTAGAGGATCCAGAGGACTTGGTTATGTAAAGGCCTCAGGTTACCAGATGCCCAGCCAGGTGCGAGCCACACCTTGGGACGCGACAGTATAAAAAAATCGCACACCAGGTAGCACTAGCTCATATCTTGGTTAGACTCACGACATAACAGTCTACTCATCCCGTATCTAGCACCTTACGATACGAAGCCTCACCTGTACCCAAGAGCACCAATACAGTGAATTATTACGTATCCTGATGGTCGTCTCCTTACCCTTAACCCTGCACTCTACGTCTGACGTATACCGAGCCTGCATCCGTCGTACAAACCTAGCACCAGCTACAAGCCAAGCAGCAGCAACTGCCTATAGCTTCTATAGTTATACGAGGGCCGGAACAGTTATTACGGGATACAGCCAAGGAAAGTTGTGAACAGCATAGGAGTTATGGATGAGGTAACATTGATCACCAGAGGGAAAATCAAAAAGGAGCTTTAGGAGGAACGTGGACAGCAGTTGCTGAACCCTGTAGCTACATGGAGAAATGAGAAAACAAAATATTTACAAACAAATCATTAAAGATAATGAACCAAAGGAGACCCAGGCTTTGCATTCACTTAACTAGCACGTAAAACCACAAGCAAGCAGGCAAGCACAAAAACCATCATGCCGCATGCATGAGAAAATAATGGAGCTGAAATATGATAAGCTTGGGTAAAGTAAATCATAAAGAAATTTAACAAACGGAAAATAACGTTTGAAAATAAAAAATATGAGTAATTAAAATAAACTCTGAAATAAGCAAAGCAATGACATCAAGTATGGAATGTGTAACACAAGTAACTCAAATAATAAACTGTGAATATGGAACATAGGCAATCAAAAATAAATGTATCAACAAACAAAAATTACTTCATGAGAATTTATAGTAAGAGATGGAAGAGATAATTAAAGGAAATGATAGAAATCAATAAACCCTGAAGAGTAAAACAAGAACTGGAACCTGAAGAAACAAGAATACATGAGCTTCCCGGAACATGAAAGAATGAGTGAGTGATGGATAGTGAACTTACCAGAAGGAATAAGCAATTATGAGACGATCAGAGTGACACGTGACTGAAGATTATCTTATTACTTAGTGGGGTTACATTAACAATTGAGTTAAGGAGTATAAGCAAGTCTTTAGACTGAAACAAAAGAAGACTCTTAGAACAAATTCCAAAAAAAAAATTATTGAGTGTGCAATGAATTTTTCTCAGTGGCGAGCGAAGACAGAACACCTCTGTCTGTAGCATCAGACCTGCGACAGCGCCCAACTCTTCGAGCGTCTTAATGGTAGTTTAGACAGTTTCGAGGCATAACCCTCACTATAGACAGCTGTCGGTGTATTTTTAGGCCCGCCCACCTGGTACTTCAGGAGCTCAGCAGCAGCATTCCTCATTTTGGCATGACGAGCGCACTAATACACCAACCTCACCCTAGTCCATGAAACTGAAGAGGCTTTGGGTTTGCTTGATCCTCCAGAGGTGTTATGTCTTTGCTCGCCACTGAGAAAAATTCGTTGCAACACTCTATCCATTCTCAGTGGCTCGCTCCGACAGAACACCTCTGTCAGTAGCATCTGGCATGCCCACAGCAAAGCAGGGAGGAGTTTCATAGCCCCCTTGAGTTGGTGGTGCAAGGGATCCTCACGTGAACTCAATTAATTCTCTTCCCTCCTTGTTGACTTTCCCTCTAGACAATCCAGCTGTTTCAACAATGGCAAGATAATGACTGTAAGTCACCTCTAACCGGGGGGGAGGGGGTACGTGGCAACCATTGCAATGAGTTCTCGTACCCCTGACCCTCTATCAAAATATATACCCTAAATAACTGCCTTTTCTGGATTGTCCAGGACCAAATCTATGGAGAAAATCCCTGTTAGGATACCTAATTCTGTTCTAACCGGATTCTTGCTGCTTTCAACCCTTATCTGATGGATGTGAAGATATTAGCCAGTGAGTAATTCAGACCTTCCTGGGCCTTTAGGACTACCGGTACTGCTTTTTGCCCGTCTCTTTCTATATAGACACGGAAGGCTTTCGAATCCTTTCCGGATCCCGCTTCGGATCAATCCGAAACCTGACCCTCTGTAGCAGTGGTCGATTTCCGAGAGCGCTGGCTTTTCAGCTCGAGCTTAGAACCATTGCTCCACCTTCCGTAACTCAACCGGCCTCTTTCCGGGAGTACTACCTGTTGTAAACCAGAATTACTCTGGGGTAGTCTTCCCCAGCGTTGTCCCTGCCATTAGGCTGAAATTTCTCTGCTGAGGATCTTGGATATAAGGTTCCTGACAGGGGCATCCGTAGAGGCTTAAACCCACTATCCAGACTAACCAGCCTCCTGAACTGTCTGCTCGGTGGAACAGATTAAGTCAAGTAATAACACTTCCTAATTCCAGGAAGCTCACACTTCTATTCCAGGAACATCCATAAGTACCATTTCCACGGGGACGACTGAGGAGGAAGTCACCTTCTAGGCCTGGGATCACTAGCCTCTAATGTCCGTTAGACGCTAGTTATGGGAAAGACCATTCCCATCAGGTAGTTGAGGACGCTTCTTGCAACTCTAGTGCTTTCTATCGTCGTAGGAGAGCAAACCTTGACAGGACCCTCAGGGAGGTTCCTGTAGTTACTGACCTTAATTACTCAATGGTTAACCAGGCTTCCCCACTTCAGAGAAAGTCAAGAGGAAATTTCAAATATGACCCTCTGAGTGGGGGAACAGTACTCAATTTGAACCACCTTCGGCCCTGGAGACCTAACCCTATCTGAGGCTCTGGCCTTGGACCCAAAGGGATTTTGGTCAGCTCGTTTAAGAAAAGATTTTCTCCGATTTTTCCTGAACAGATGCACCTACCACTCAAGGCTTCTATCTGAGTCCACTCTCCTCCTGGTGACAGACTCAGTATCTAAGCCTGCTACAATTTTATTTCAGTACATATCTATACTGCAGCTTTCAGCTCGATGCTGACTGGGTAGACGTCCACTTGGCGACTCTGGCATTAGGTTATTGTCGCTCTGTTTCATGAGGAGCAGAATGAACCTGCTCTTAGAGAGCCCCTTCCGGTACTGGAGGGAGGTGCTCGACTATACTAATTGGCTCGGACTGAAACTCAGGGGGCCCCTGCCTTAATCTGCCACACTTTGACTAGAGACGTTTTCCTACCCTAGTAGGGGAACTCAATATAGGTAGACACAACCTGTGTCGAAGCCTAGCCTGGCCCATCCTGAAGTGGTCAAGGGCTCAGGTCTGTAAGACTGAGTTTAAGCAGACTCAACTTGGGAAACTCGGACTTCCGTTACCTTCTAGCTAGGGGATAACCTCCTGCTCGACCCAGTGTATCTTACACTAGTTTACTTTCCCTGGAAAACTACGCTCGGGGAAGAACTAGGGTTTCTCTATGGTGAAACCCCACTGGGAACCAACCATCGTTTTCTAATGCAGTCTCCTGGAGGGTTGAACTGTACTTCAATAGGACACCCAGTAGTAGTTCCCCTTCCGGATCTTATGCTGATATTAGCTGAACATCTATGGGTGGACATAGCTCAGCCCAGCCAACTAGGTCTGCAAAAATATTCCCTATGAACTTAGGGTAGCCCCTAGAGAAACTAGGCCTATCCTCGTTAGCATTGTAAGAACTTTTCTTGAGGTCTCAGGAATACCTGAGCCTTTGGAATCTTGTGCGGTCTTGCGCTGATTTATGGCTTAAAGAGTGGTTGCTGAGAGTTAGAAATGTTTAACTTTTATAACTCCATGTCCTTTCCCCGAGGAAAAATTCACTTGCGGGGGGATTCCTTCCCAGTGAGCGGACCAGAGAGATCTGGCCAAAATCTGAACTCCTGGAAATTCTAAAATTCTAACCTATATCTCCTGCAGAGCTAAGGGTATGCTAAGGGATAAAGCTCATAGCTAGGTCCAGTTGGATTAGTTACGAATTTACAATCTCAAGTCATGGGACTTGAGATAGCTCTGTTCCGGCGGGACAGCTGGCCCTACATATAACATTTTTCTATTCGCTCTAGATAGCTTTAGATTTAGCCTCGGCCGACGAATCACGGTGGCCCCGCTCCCAGGAGATGTTAAGAAGACAAGGAAAACAAGAACGACGTAGTATTCTCGATAATCGTTGGTGGGGAGAAAACAAGCAATGCATCCATAACGAGACACCGCTAAATTCACGGAGAATTGAACAACGAAATTTCAGTCAAACTTTTAACCCTAGACGCTAAACAAATACAATCACTCCGGTGTGCAGAAACCCATCGTACGAGCGATAGTAGGCTAATTCACCAGACAAAAAAAACGAGACACAAAAAAGTAAATCCATTAAGATATCACGGCTTATATTGCCCCAATTTAGTGGGCACGGAAGAAACTCAAAATAGGTTAACAAGTCAAGTTAATTCATACGCAAACGTCACACGAGCTACTGGCAAATCACAACCGGTTCAGTTGACAATAACAAGGCATAACATTGACCCTATTAGTATGACGCTGAATTTACAAGTTTGATTAATAAAGTCAAAGGTCACATTTCAATCAGGTTACACAATAATCGCAGGTTCAGTAGAAATTTCACAACAGTACATTATAAGCTACGGAGCAAGACCGACCATAAATTAGGATGTATAGATATTAAATAAGGAAATTCATGTAAAAATATCACTTACAATACCCCATAATGGGGCTGAACCATTAATACTCCATCACAACACGGCGTTCACAATAAGGCAGAGAGAGTCTAGTTCCTAATTAGGTTTGCCGCTGGTACTACAGAAGCAGCCGCGCCAGCATACCATGCGCAAGCACAGTACTTGACCTAGGGCCAACAGTGGTAGCTTCGAAAACTTGCGGTGGGAACACAGGGTGAGTCATTGCTGCATACAAACACAGAATCCCGGCGGCCGTAGATCTGAAGCAGCGCCACCGCATGTTACCCTCCCGCCTGGGTAAGAAAAGGAAAAAGTCGTAGATGTCCACAGAATAATGTAACACCGGCCAAGATACACATTCCACTCGTCTGCTACGGAAAATAAACGCTGACGGACCATTCCTATTACTAATCTAACGAACAACAACTTCATGAATTGCTAGCAGAGCAAACCCATACCAGAACTATGATAGAAATCCCCAATCCAACAGGGTTAAATTCTAGTGATACCATGTCGCTCTCTAGTCCCCGTCTTTGCACTCTCACTGAAAACCCCTACTTAAGCGTAACAAACCGGTAAAGAATCATATCAAACCCTTACCCAAAGTCACCCCAATGATTCAAGAATTAGTTACATGGAGAACTTTAAGCATCCATTCCTACAAGACAATTTCACAGAAGTACAAAAGTAGAACCAAGAGACATGCAGTATGTTAATAGAAACGAGGAACCCATGCACGAAGTGTTCCCCTACAGGATCAACGCGCACGGGAACAACAAGAAGAGGAAGAACAGATGAAATTAAGATCAGTAAAGTTATGAAATCGGAAAGAAACACAGTGGGCACGAAAGGGAAGAAGTGGATCAAGAGAAGAAAGATCAAGAGAAGAAAGATCAAGAGAAGAAACAAGAGAAGAAGCATCAAGAGAAGAAACCTCAAGAGAAGAAGCATCGAGAGAAGAAGCATCGAGAGAAGAAGCATCGAGAGAAGAAGCATCAAGAGAAGAAGCATCAAGAGAAGAAACATCAAGAGAAGAAACATCAAGAGAAGAAACATCAAGAAAAGAAAGGGAAACAAGAAAGGGAAACAGAAGAAAGGGAAACAGAAGAAAGGGAAACAGAAGAAAGGGAAACAGAAGAATGGGAAACAGAAGAAACGGAAACAGAAGAAAGGGAAACAGAAGAAAGGGAAACAGAAGAAAGGGAAATAGAAGAAAGGGAAACAGAATGGTTGCGGGTAAAACTCCCGCATGCAGCTCATGGGGCCAAGAAGATGCAACAGCTTCCCACAGTGGCTGGGCGAACCTAACTAACCATAGTTTATAGGCTGTAAAGCCGTACATATACCCTTCGAGTGGCAAAGGCATTAAAATAAAAATGACGAAAACCACTAATTTAACAGAGGGAGATGGAGGAGGAAACTGGAAGTGAGTCAAATATACAGATAGGAAACCCGCCCCAAAAGCCTATGTAAGGTTAATACTTCACAATTGTCTCAGTGCTTCAGCTCATACAAAGGCGTCCAAATAGAACGAAATCTTATGCGAAAAAACCGCTTCTGGATTTAATATTCCAAAGATTAAAGCTTGAATAAGCTAACTGTACACGCACGTCACTGGCGATCACCACACATGGGCACAGTGACTCAGTAACAGAAGGGGAGACTAGCAGAATGGAGCTTTTGTGAAGATACAAAGATACCGAGGGAATAATGTAATGAATTCTACTCCTTATAACGCTTTGCTTAATCTTCGTAACCATAAAGTAGTAGAACTAGCAAAGCTCGTAAGGACGCAGTATGAGGATTGTAACCCCAGGCATCCATTAAGGAGATTAAGCATAACTCAATTCGATATGAGAAAATAAAGGAAGCGGTGCATGAAGACACTTACCCATCCACCACGTCACAGAGACTTATACCGCCATGGTCAGCACTACATAGCATTAACTTTAATTGATGAAAGAATGTAAACAAGTTCTGAAACTAAAGAAAAAAGTTGTCTGTTGAGTCCCATAAAAGTTTCTATGAAAATACAAAAAATATAGTCAACTCGTCTATTTTTATACCAGATATTACTAATACAGACATTCGGCTTGTAGTCTATTTAGCAACATAATGTTGCCATCGTGACATGGCCCGAACATATGTGCGCCGGCGGACAGCGTTTAAGAAAAAGCAAGCATCAGGAGCACAGCCCTGCGCGGTTACAGCTCTCCGCTCATCAAGTTCTTCCCGGGCTTTGGGAACAAAGGACGTACGGAGCACTCTGTTTTCACCTGTAGAAAAATCTCAAGTCTTGGGTGAACCAGGAGTATTGAAACCGCAAGATTATGCTTTGACTTCTCAAAGCCCATATGAAGGTTCTGCCAACCCTCCCCAGTCAGGCACCCTGTCTTTCTAGATTGAAGACCTTCTATTGGTTGCTGACCCTCTACAGCCAGAACCGTTGCAACTGATGTAGGCTAGCAACAGCCCTCTGGATCATAGCAGAGATTACCGGGCATAGGCAGAGGATGGTGGCCAGTAGCCACGTCAGCTACTGTAAGGATTTTCCCTCCGTCGAATAACCACTGCATGCCGCTCCAAAGTAATTCTTAACTACCTTCTCAAGAGAAAGGGTAGCGCCCATTTAGGGCAGTACTGTATCCCTGGACCAGACCCTATCAGCTGGTCCTGATCACTCCCTAAGAGTGAAACCCAAGAGCGCACTCTCCTCAGGAAGCCCGCCGTCTTGTTTTCATGTAAGACGAATCTATAATCTCCGTCAGGATAATCTCGTCCAATCTTCTTTGCTCTCTATGACATAGGATCCCCTATCCACAGGACTCGACGAGAATGAGGTGAAGGAAGGCGTCAGCCTTAGATGAGGCATAAACCTGCTTCCATAACTGAGCTGACTAGGGTCCGGAACCATTCTCCCTTCCTGGAGCCTGGTTCCTGAACCACCCCCAAGAGGGACAAACTGTTAGCTCTACTTATGCTCATTATGTCAACTCCGTCTGTCCTCTCAGCTTCTTCGACCAAACACAGAACAGAGTTTAAGAGAGTGGGAACATCTGATCCCTGCCCTAGACGTTGTTTAATCATCTGGGAAGTTATGGACTTCCCCATAGGTACCCTGAGCTAGCCAGTGGCCATCTTAAGAAATTATCTACTGGCGTATCTCCTTTGCCTGGGCTTATGACAAACCAAATTTCCCTCACAGCGCTAATCTAACCCAGAGACCAACCAATGCTCAGGACTTGGCCATCCACCTCAGCCCAGCATACTGACCGAGGTTCCCCCGTAGCTGCGCATTTGTTTCCTGCTGCAGACCTGAGTTCCTTATCCTACTCTCAGGGAAGGGGCCCTCCTGATAGCTTGTTTCTATTATAAAACTGTAAAAGACTTTATCAATAGTTAATATTAACTGGAGGAAGCTTCTTTTCAGGAAGATCCGTTGGAGTTTCCTTGCAGGGAGCTCGTAACCGGGACTACTCAGCACCTCTGGGGTCATAACGTCCGGTACCGTATTCCCGGGCGAAACAGATGCCGGTAAAAAGGACTCCTGTGAGAAAGTCAATATCTGGCTTTGCTGCTCGACACAGAGCCAGATTAGACGCTAGCCTCGTGTCCGATCTTCGGGTACTTGTCAACCTCTGACGGGTTTAACCCGATTCATTTCAACGAAACACTCTTGTTCCGACCTGGGGCTTCCTTCGAGAAACCAAAACTGCGTCCCTCACAAGAAGCACACCAAGAGTCTACAACCATCTGTGTTTGAAGCTTGGATTTCTTACTAAAGGATAAGCCGGAGAGCGCCTGCTTAGCGCTGTTCTTAGACCTTCATCAAGAGGGTTCCTATCTGGGCTAAGAAAAGAATCAGTTCTAATAAGGCTTCAAGGGCCCCCTTAATTAAGTAAAGTCCAAGTGTAGGACACGCTGGACCGATATTCAACGCTAGGCCTTCCTGAAGAAGTCCAGAAGAACGGTTTAATTCACTATTATTTCAAGAAAACTCAGAACTGGAGGAATTTTCCTACCGCTTAATTCACTATTATTTCAAGGAAACTCAGAACTGGAGGAATTTTCCTACCGCTTAGATTCCAGCCCTGGGACCGCTGCGACTACGCTAATCTAATTGTTGGACCAAGTCAAGGACTTTAGCTTCGACTGTCTTAGGCGTGCTATCTCTCTAGATCTCAGGGTGAAGTCCTACCCAGACTATACCTCCCAGATCCTGGAAAGCAGGTTAAATTGGATGACTATGTCATTTAACAGGGGCCAGTCAGCTACTGAACTCTGGTATCCAACCTATGGTACATCGTTCCGCTAACTACCGTAGCAGGGGCAATGATGATCTCAAGCAAAAACGACAAATCATTCCTGTCTTCCACTGAATGTTTCTCTCCGGGGTTGAGGGTCAACAGCATACTCGTAACTCGTGTTGAGGTTCCAAAAGTTCAGAGTGTTCTGGATATGACTCCCAAATGAGCTTGAACAAAACTATCCACCTAAAACTCTTATCTAAGAGCTCAACAGGCTATGAGCCACAGTCACTTCTGCTGCCCCCTGAAAATTTATCGAGAAGTTTGGCCCGCGGAAGGTTCCTAGGAGACCTGAGCTAAAATCTCCAAGCGGAAAGTGCTCTAAGAAAAACTATTAATGGACCTCGATACACAGCACTGATGTAGAGTCCAAACAAACCATAGGGAACCAGCGCTCATGTGTCTGCGGAGGAGTTAGCCTAAGTCAACGCTTGGGAATCCCAAACTGCTTATATCTCAACCGACAGTAGACAGTCGGAGCTATATCACCTGACGGTTGATAACTGTTTGTTTACCAGTGCACCACTGAGATATTGCCTTCTGCGGCTAAGTCCAGTAGGACCACAAAAAAAGGTCACAACCTCCAAAGGTAGCTTTTTGCTGGAGCTAAGTCCATATTCATAACTGTAGAGCTTCCGCAAAGTTCTTACCTCTTTGTTTCCGGGGAATAATCCGGTTCTGACGGGGATACACTCAGTCCCAAGGGAAGACCCCCCTATGGGATTAAGTTCAAAAAAAGGTCGTTATATATCTGCCCCATCCTACACTGAAAGTCGCAATCTCTGATACAAGGCCAGAGATGTTAACTTACAGGATTCTGATAAGTCCCAACCTCCTATGCAGGGTAGGGAAAATTAATTTTCGTACTTCTGTAAATCTGTTGAAGTCGCATTGGCCTATAGATATTAGACTGAGTCACAAAACAAGTGGTCATTTTTTTTACTTAGATAAATTTGTGAGGTAAGTATTGCTCTGAGTAGGCTAAGTGGGTATAAGAGCAGGCTCCCCAATAGTTTTTTGTAACTGTCTTAGTATATCTGTGTAGACTGTAGTATACTTTCAAGACAATTTTTACCAACATGTTACTTGTGTGTGCATGCTTAGTTCAAGAACTTCGGTAAAAATCTGATAACTCTGTTCTACCTCACTGTGCAGGTACTGGAGTTACTCCATCTCAGATTTTTTTTTCTCCAAACTAGCCGGCTTCCCAGCGTCCGGGCGGCGAATTTTTTT
>LQNS02277813.1:1597682-1612535 GCA_001587735.2 Parhyale hawaiensis | reverse complement strand
CAACAATAAGAAATAGCGAGGCTAGACTATTGGGAGTGACCGCTACAGTGGACACTGAAATAAGCAGAAGTGCAGCGCCAATGGCCGCATTATCAAGCATCCAGGAGACCATACAGAAAATGAAGAAGAAATCCCCTGCACAGGAGCAATAAAGTACGTACCACTACACCCACTACTTTAAATAAATAAATAACTTTTATTAAGAATACAACGGGTTCATAAAATACGCTTACAAGCTCACAAGTACAAACAAAGTAGCCAAAGTTCAACCTAGTGATTACGCCCAGTCACAATTATTGGTGGCCACGTACAATGAGAATAAATAGATACACTCAGCCTACACCTGCAGACACGAATGGCATTGAGCTCTTCGCTGCGTTGGTACAGAGAACTTAACAGATTGCCCCTGTACAGTGCGATTGAGACACACCATTTCATTATAGCTAGCTTGGCCAAGGGGCTTGTAACATTAATAATAATACAAGTTGCACGCAGGGCTCAGTCCCCAGTATACCAACAGGCTCACATATAGTCCTACCGTACCTCGAGCAATCAAAAGGAAATAGTACAGTAGGAAGACAGAGATATATCAGTTCACGCCTGCGTGCCGTGAAATGGAAGCTTAGAGAAGTAGCAGGTAATAGGCACATGAGCTACAGGTCGGCTATTGTGAAAATATGAGTGTACTTGGCTGTCAAAAATTAGAGATGATATACTTCATTCATTGTTATTTTTTTACTAATTTGCTGATACTCGATATAATGCAACAACCTAGGGGAAAGAACATGGGAAACCGGCATCTTCTGTCGAAATTTTGCTGGGCAATGCAATCCCTTCCTAGTGTGAAAAGAAATAATAAATAATGTTAGCATGCAGTCAAGCACCATTTGTAATATAAACCTGAGTTCCTCCATAGATATCTTAGATATGCTATCAAACAAGTCAGAATTTTTGCTCAACTTCAAAGTCACTTCATATCAGAAAAAAATTAAATCGAAATAAACGAATGCTACCAAAGATTTGTGTTCTTCGCTCGTCTCCACAGCTCTGCTATCTCTGAAGAATTTATAGCCTGTAGAACAGTTAGCTGAGGCTTGGAAGCCAATGGAGAGTTCACATCGTGATGCATATGAATGGTAGGAGAAGCTGTAAAAATCACCATTTGACTGGGTAGAAATGGAAGAAAAAAGCTGGCTCCAGCCATTTCCGATTACCTTTACTAATATTTAGCTTCACAGCAGCCAACTGTTCACTAATAAGTGCTGATATTCACTAGCATTTAACGCTGATATTCTCCACTGAAACACAAGCTCGAATGGAGCCCAGCAATCAAATCAAGGCAATACAGCTGTTGAGAGCAAGTTGGTCGGGCAGGCGATCGTTTTGGAGTAACTTTTGTAGATCATCATAGCAGTTATTTCCAACGTACGTAACTGAAAATCATACTTGGAACTTTTTTCAACTTTCGTAAGCATGATACGGGTGCGAGGGCATCATAATTGAGGAACAATTCTTTGTTCCGCAGAATTTCCATACGTTCGTTGAGTATTATATAGGGAAAAATTAGGATAATACGGGTCTGAAATATCACTGTAGAACATTGCTTCTGTTCTGTACAATTTTTTTAGGTTCCCCCAAGTAAATACATATACAAAGAACCCCACGACGGTGTTTATTATATTACTAGTGGACCCGTGCGTGAAAAAATTCTCGCAATAATCTATAGGTTTGCCTACTACCTGTAGGCCAGGGTGGATTCTTCTTTGATTAACTTTGTCATTTTCTTCATTGATCCTTTTTCGTGCTCCTNAGAACCCCACGACAGTGTTTATTATATTACTAGTGGACCCGTGCGTGAAAAAATTCTCGCAATAATCTATAGGTTTGCCTACTACCTGTAGGCCAGGGTGGATTCTTCTTTGATTAACTTTGTCATTTTCTTCATTGATCCTTTGTCGTGCTCCTATCCTTAGGTCTTCTACATCGATAGGCAGAAGTAAAATCTTTGATAAAAAAAATTCCACAAAGAAACTTGAATGCAACTCTAGTCAGGTTAGCTCATACACAATGTCAGCGCTCCGTAGCAATGATGCCGTCTTTCCAACTCAATTATCTGCTTCATTTGAAGCGCTGAAATTTTTTTCCTATGAAGAGAAAACTGCTTCGTCAACTAAGAAAAACAGAAGCTAGAAGAAATGATTGTCTACTGCTCGTGAAAAACATACCCTCCAGAGCGCTTTGTTGACCATCTGCTGAATTTATACGACATAACCTAAACCAAATAAGTTATAAAATCGGACTCCAGAAGCTGTATACATGGTGTTCCCTTTCAAGAAGTGTTCCAAGCAAGAAGTGATATCAGATAAATAAAGGGATAAGGATCAGCCTTCGCCATTTTCTGCAACCTGCTCATCGATTTACAAACTCTGCAACCTGGCTTATTTTTCGCCTCTCTATTTCCTTCAATGCGGACACGAAATAAATACACAAAGCATTTTATTATATAAGGACTAGAGGGCCCGCGCTGTCATAAATGACAGCGAAAAATTTGTGACGACATTCTTCATTGATCATACTCTTTCATTATTACAACTGCTAACCTAAGCACCCCGAGATGAGCGGTTACGGCTTCACAGCTGCTCAATATCGAAACTTATTTTCCCTCCTCTGAAATTGAGGAAATACATTGCTTATTGCAGGCCGATCAGCAACATTGAAAGTAATAGCTGTGATTCGATATTATGGATAGCCTATCTAGTATACGGGTCCAATGGTTTTCCTCAACGAAAGCTGTTTCAACGACCACTGAATTAAATTTGGGAGAATAACTAACGCAAGGAAATCATCTCTCGGAAGAAACCAAGAATGAAGATGCATGAGAGTACAAATGGAAGCTTCAGAGCTTTGGATATCGTCAATGCTGAGAATTCAACTTCGACGATAGAAGAAGTGCATTCACACATAAGGTCACCCGATACTTTGCTATAGATTCGATGTATGGAGAAGCTAATACTCGTACAAATCAGACAAAGCCTTCGATGTCTTTATTGTTTGAATTCCAACTCTCGCAGACTGAGATAGTAGTCCATCTTTTGCAACCGGGCCTATTTTCTTCCTTTCAGTTTTCAATGGATCTTGAGAGGACGACCAGAGCCTCCAACCTGGGTTAATTTCCGCCAATCTGATTTGTTAAAGCGTGAAAGAAAATTCACAGATGAACAAACAAACAGATAAATACTCATCGGTCTTAATTATATTGAAGATTTGATCTCAGTGGATTTTTCTGGCAGGAGACTGTCAATTATCATTTCCCGTTTAGTATCTCTGCACCAGTCCGTCAAACCCAGTACATGGAAGCCGCGTCAGAAGCTTGGCCTGAGCCCTAGGTGATAGGATATGGGTAGAGCTCGAACTGAGGATGGCTTTATGCGTATCAGGGTTGTCATTGAATCGATCTTGGAAGATTCGGACCAGCCTTCAAAATTCGTGGATGAGGTCGGGTAGTTCGCTCCCTCAAGGATCGAGTGCCGCCTTGCATTTAGTAGTCGTTGTATTTCCAAGTGTATTTCATCGCTAAGATCTCTTATTATAGAGGCTTTGTCTTGGGAAGGAGGTCGTTCTGGGGAGGCGGTAACTCAATTGGATCAGGTTTCTGATGTTTTTGGAGAGAGGTGGGTTGTAGTTGGGGACAAAACCTGCAGGGGTGATCCTGCAAGCCGCATCTAACAAGGCAGTCGAGAACAGCCCGGCAGCTATTTCGATATAACTTTCATCCGAGGGGCTCGAAATCGCAGTTACTGTTGCACCTCCCTTAAATATTGGTATCAATTTAACCGTTTGTCCTATGTCCTATGTTTTTGACGCAAAAGCGAAAGATGCAGCAGTTGACCAGTATTGGCACAGGGTTAGATTCCAAAGCTGGCAGGGCTAACCACTGTGCGTCAAGTACCAGGTCCGGGGAGCAGAGTGTGAGATCAAGTGAGCAGGGCCTGGCGTTTGGATGATGGGGATCCTGGTGAAAGAGCTCTAGCAAGTGACTCTCAGCCGCTAGATTCCTGGTTATGGACTTATGGTACCATACCGGATCATAAAAATTAAAGTAGCCACGGAAACACCATTGAAGAATAGAAGCATCAGTTCAAGGATGCAACTATACCGCAGGACGGCAGAGTCAATAGGTGTTCCATGGTCTATGGCCAAGTAATCAGGTTTCTCCACTTCGCTTGGATGCAGGTAAAAATTTGAGAAAGGTGCAGTAGCAAGGGCTTTGATTCCAAGTCGGGCACAGTGCAAATTTCTATAAACATCTAGAAGCTTACAGAAACAATGCTGTATCAAGAACCCAGGTTTATAGGTAAAGTAAGCTAACAGAAGAGCCTATAAATAAACACTGTGCTGGGTTTGTTTCATGAATCATTCGATCTAATTTTAAGAAGGCTGACTTTCACCAATGATGAACCTTGCAGAGAAAGGCTTCCTCTTAAATCTGACGAATATGTATCTAAAAAAAATAATGGTTTCTTCTGCGTTCCGACTGTCGTCGAAGAGTGAGACTACTTAGAGAAGGGCTAAAGTTGCCAGATACAGCACTTCGATAAAATCTGACCAAGATATTAGGGATTAAGAAAGCCAGAGTAGAATCATTTCAAATAATCCAGCGACGAACAAAAGGATAACAGGAGCGAAATCTAGACTTCTTAGGACAGGTCGAAATTATCTGCTCTGTCAAAATTTTCAACCAGACACAAAATTGCTCTCACTTATTTTTAGAATGCATTCAAAAAAAAAAAGGTTCACGAAGCCATTCATTTTGGACGTATTCACTCTACAGACTGAAGATGATGGGGTGGCTGACTCGAGTCATGTGCTCCTACAATGAGCAGGTTCGGGACTGGGTGCAACAACCTTCGAAGTGTTGTTAAATAGTCACAATGCTAGCAAACATGCAACGGAATAGCATTGTGTGTGTACTGCTGCGGCTCACTTATTAATGCAAAGAAACGATTTTTACAAACTTCTACAACGAATGTTCGCTATGGTTTGCTACTTCCTCTCGTATTAATAAGTGAGCCGCAGCAGTACACACACAATGCCATTCCGTTGCACGTTTGGTAGCATTTGACTATATAACAACACTTTGAAAGTTGTTGCATATTCACCATGAAAACATTTGAAACGCTTTTCATCAGAATGCTTTGCATTAATATGGACTTTACAGTTTCTTTTATAGGATGATACATATTCACAATGAGGGCACTTGAAATGCTTTTCATCAGCATGCTTGGTGATAGTATGGTTCTTCACGCCTTCGCGTGCTCTCAAAAAGAAAAATTTAAAAGAAACAGAAAGACATTCGTGTGTACGGCCCCTTGCGAAGCCTTCAGCACAGGGACATGTAGGAGCCCCGCGGAATAGGTCGGCCATTTCGATTAGCGGTCCACCTCACAGAGCAAAAGAGGAAGTGCAGAGGGCCTACCTCACCATCACACGAACTAACATCAGCAAGAGCTGCGACGAGATGCAACATCCTCTACGGAAAAGTCTCTCAGGAAACGCTTGGGGCGTGCAGCCCAAGATATTGTGGCAAGGATATGGCTCGCCAAAATATCCCCCTAGGGGTGCGTACACACAAGCGCATACCATCCAAAATACAATCGCATGTGTAACAGGCCCTAAAGCACGCTACAAGTCTCATTAGGCTATTTGGAACCACCTTCATCTGCGGCTAATAGCCCCATGAGTCACTAAAAAGTGAAATGCTGTTAGTTATCAAGTGAAAGATACAGTACTAGTGAAGTAGTAATTATCGCGGGGTTAATATTCTGAGATAATTTTTTGGCCATGCGTTGATTAGGAAATACTACCCAGACAATCAAATAGATGTGGCTCTGCAGTGGATAAATAACATTTTGGAAATGCAAAGAAACGATTTCTACAAACTTCCACAACGAACGTTTGCTACTTCCTCTCGTATTAATAAGTGAGCTACAGCAGTACACATACAATGCTATTCCATTGCATGTTTGGTAGCATTGTGACTATTTAACAACACTTTAAAGGTTGTTGCATACTCACAATGAGAACATTTGAAACGCTTTTCATCAGAATGCTTTGCATTAATATGGACTTTCAAGTTTCTTTTATACGATGTTGCATATTCACAATGAGGGCACTTGAAATGCTTTTCATCGGCATGCTTGGTAATAGTATGATTCTTCAAATAATCTTTACACGATGTTGCATAATCACATTGAGAACACTTGAAAGGCTTTTCATCAGAATGATTCGTAAGAACATGAATTCGGAGCCCATTTTTATAGAATGCTGCATAGTCACACTGAGAACATTTGAAACGCTTATGATCAGAATGCTTACCATTGATATGTACTAGCAAACCTGCTTTATAGTAAGTTGCGTAGTCACAATGGGAACACTTGTAACGTCTCATATTTAAATGCTTGATATTTATATGAGCACGTAAAGTCCCTGTCTGAGACGCTGTATAATCACACAGAGAACACTTGAAATACTTTTCATCAGAATGCTTGGCATTGATATGTGTCAGTAAAGTTGATTTTGTGGATGCTCCATATTCACAATGAAAGCACTGGAACTGTTTTTCAGTAGAATGTTTAGAATTAAAATGTCTCTTCAATTGTATATCCAATGAGGTTGCATATTCACAGAGAGAACACTTGAAACGCTTCTCATCAGGATGCACATCGTTATAATGACGTTGTAATAAATATTTAAACTGACAAGAATATTCACAAAGCGAGCACTCATAACGCCGGCCTGATCGTCTTTTATTACTTTGATGTCTCAAATCGGGCGTAATTGGCTCAATGTGGTGGTCCCCATGTGGCCCTCTCAGTAACCTCGTAGCCGAATGCAGAACCGTGGGACGAGAGCACTGCTCAGAGCTCCCTGGGGCTGTTGAATCACGCTGAGATGAAAGTTCTTCAGTCGTTACATATGTAGCAGTTGATATGTCACATGGAACTTCCATACTTCCAAAATAATTTGAACGTCTTTTCAATGGAATAACAGCGGTTTCTACAGAAATTGAAGACATTATACCCACGGTGGTGATGTGTTTCCCTTCAACCAATTTCTCTCTGTTTTGAGAAGGAAATTTGATGCTGGCAGGAAGTCGGGAGGAGTGACACCCTGTCCGGAATAAGGTAAGTATTAGCAACAAAATGTGCACATCAGTAACTGACAACGTATTAAATGACTGAAGCGGAATCTGCCTTAAATCATGATCTGCTGTATCTCCAAGTTAGGGATTATGGGCTTGGAGAACGTCTAGCTAATGCCAGGACTTTGGACTTGGTTCAGGTCTTTGGACTGTGTCCATTTACTGCAAATTACCACATCTCATATTGAGCTAGAGCACTCTGAAAGCGTAAACGTCCGCCAACCACAGCAATGGTAATGAAAAACTCGAATCAGACCTGACCCAAAATTTCCTTTGAATCATTACCCAAGGTTGCTCATTTGTTCCTTTAGGCAGTAATAACGGTTTCCATAATTTTCTCGAGATCTATTGGTAACTTTTCAGTTTTATTCTAACAGACAAAAAATAGTCAAACACACAAACGAATGAAGCGACCAACACCAAAATCTGGTCATTTTGTCAGTAAACATCGTCAACAATTCCTGCAAATTCCATCACCATCCGCTCATGACTTTTTGAGAAACACTTCTGACACACATAAAAACAACTACAACGCCTCGTAGCGCAAGACCATCACCCGCGGTGGGGGAAAATTCAACGCAGTCATTGTTGATGATGAGCTAATCCTAGTTTCTCGTATGGATGCTTCGTCCAACAAGGTTAGGGCACCCCCCAAGTATTAAAGCTCTCAATAATAACATAGGAAAAAATAGAACGCCTCCTGACATACGACAATCTGCCGCGGTGGAGGCAGATTCAACGCCGTCGTTGTTTATAGACAGCTAGCCTGTTCTTTTTGGCATGGGTCAGGTCTAGGTCAACCCACCAAACTAACAGCAAAAAAAAAAATATGAACAATGCTCGATTCATTCTACCTGTGTTTGGGTGGACTGAAAAATATAAGTATATATAATATATATGTCACAGATCAATAGTCCCACTCGCACCTGGAATATCCTGGAAGGCAGTTCACAGTGTGATCATTTTTCATGTTAGATAAATGCAGTAGGCAGTCCGCGGTCAGACTGTGAGTTGCCTTCCTGGATATTTTCAGGCGCGAGTGGGATTATTGATCTGTGCCATATATTGGGTAGTATTTATTTCGTAAAGACTGTAAACTTCCATATAAAGAGGTAAGCACTGCAAGTTAAATCCTCACTGTAGAGATGCGGGGTAGGCTGCAGTACTTCGCGTACTGTATGCTTGTCTTTTATGCATTCTCAGTGCTGGCCTTGCAGTTGCGCTACGCTATGCAAAAGATCCTGGGTTCGTAGGTATCCCACGGACCACCTACTGCAAATGCATATAAATATATATGCAATTATATAGCTTAATCTTATATCACACGTAACGGTTCTTGACGAAGACATCAAGTGTAAAGTCGACCATTAAGTGTAACGTTCAATTTTATACTTAATGACCAGGAATATCCACGGGCTTCTCCTCGTGCGTTTTCCGACAGATAAACGTGCTAGACCTTCCTTAATTCGCCACCACCACCACCACCACCCTACTTCAGAGCCCCTTCAAAATTGCTACACATCATTAACATTAAGTGCCAGGTTAGCTTCCTGTCGGGTGTCGAAATATTTGTATTGAATGGATGTTGGTTTTAAGTGTTATTGGTAATTTTTGGTGAATCTTTGTTTCAGGTTATTAGATTAGATAGGCGGCAGTTCACAAACCAATAGGCCCATTCCCAAAGAGACAAAGGAACTTACGTCTAGCCCTCTATAAGCTATTGTCAATATGTTGGTAGGATATATAGGATAGGACTGGAGTAAACAGAAAAAGAGGGGAATAATCCCTGCCAAAGAGACGATCATGAATGCACGCAAGCACGATCAAGAGCCGCTGATATGTGGAGCTCGGAGATGTGAAACTCTGTAATTGGAGCGGGAGAGAGAAGAAGACGGATTAAGGTGGCCACGGAAGCTTTGGCCGTTAAGAGTTTGACTCCTGGAGGAGTTCTAAGCTGTGGAGGATGTCTCTCTCAATGTATGTCAAGACGATTTTTAAATGCATTGACTGACTTCGCTCTAACAACGTCGGCAAGGAGGCTATTCCAAATGCTGACTATGAAATACAGAAAAAACTGCTGATTTAAAGTCGTTTTTCGAGCTTTATGCTTGAGTTTTTGACCGTTGTTTTGCAAGCAATTATTGAGGTCTCTTTCAAAGAGTCTTGTTATAGGCACGTTGTTGAAGCCATTCTAATACTTGAATGTTTCTATTGATTGCCCTCTCAGTCGTCTTTGCTCAAGAGAGATCAGCCCAGTTCTTTAAGGCGACATTCATACGGCTTGTTTCGCAGCTGAGTTATCAATTTCGTCGCACTGCGTTGGACTCTTTCCATGTTATCGATATCTTTCCACAGATGTGGCGACAAGAATTGAACAGCAAATTCTAAGTGTGCCTCACTAATGCCTTGTACAAAGGAACAATGATGTCCTTGGACTTGTATTCGAAGTTTCTGGTGATGAATCCCTGTTCTCTGCTTGAACTTTTCACACTTTTGTTAACTTTCTGACTGTGTTGTAGTTTGATTGTAGTAGTGATTCCCAAGTCACGTTCTTATGTGATAGCAGCCAATACCGTCCCGTTCGTTTTCAGTGGGGTTGAAGGGTTCACAAGCCCTATATTCATTACTGCGCATTTGTCAACATTAAAGTTCATCTGCCACGTTGTGCTCCATTCCATAAAGTGGTCAAGGTCTTGTTGGAGCTCGGCTATTTTTGTGGCAGGATGACATAGTTTAGCATCATCCGCAAATTTACTGATCTTGCTAAGGATATTAAGATCGAGATCATAGATGTAAATTGAGAACAGAAGTGAGCCAAACACGCTACCTCGTGGAACCCCTGATGATACCTGCGTCCAGGCGCTCGTCTCTTCTTTAAGCTTCACTCGCTGCTGCCGACCCTAAGCCATACCCTGAACCATCGTAGTTTCCGTGGATGCCATGGGCTTCTAATTTTTTTATTAGCCGTTGATGGGGGACTTTGTCAAAAGCCTTTTGGAAGTCTAGATACACAAGGTCAAAATCTTTTTGTTTATCTTTGATATCCGTAACTTTTGAAAAAAGTCCAGTAGGTTGTTTGTTCAGCAGCTTCTTCCATTTCGAAAGTCGTATTGAATGTCAGATATGAGCTGACGCATCCTCATGTGATCAGTGATGCGCTTTTTCAAGGGGCATTCAATGGTTTTGTTGACAACCAATGTAAGACTGATTTGGTCGATAGTTGCTGGGGCTTTTCCTATCCCCCATCTTATTCATAGGTATCACGTTAGCTAGTTTCCAGTCCTGCGACACTTCTCTTGAGAGACCGATTAAATATTTCGATCAGTGGCTTCACGATGACTGAGCCATTTCCCGTAGTACACGGGGAGTAAGAGTTTCTAGGCTAGTGAATTTGTACACATTTAGGAGGGTTAGCTCTTGAAGGATCTCGATCTCCGTGAAAACACATGTGTTTATGGGAGCAACTTGCATCGGTGCTGGTTCAGAGATATTCACAACATTTTCAATATTAAATACAGAGGTGAAATAGTCGTTCAGGATCCTGGCTTTGCCTCTTAGATTATTAGTGATTTCACCGTCAGGTCTTGTGAGCGGACATATGTTTTTTTTAGTATTCTTTCATTTACATATTTATAGAACGCCTTTGGGTTGCGTTTTGCCATAAAGGCTACGTAAACTTCTCTTTTCCCTTTTTGTGGTCCTATTTTCTTTACATCCCGACATGCCCTTATGTGACTGGACCTGTTCTCCACTGTTGGATTACGCTTCCAAACAATGTACCGCACTTGTCGCCTTGCAATGCAGCATTTGACTGTCCGATTCATCCACAGGGGATCATTACTGATACGAACTCGTTTATTTGGGATGTTATTAGTGTTTCTTTACTTAGTGTCAACCTCTAATTGGCCTCACTTAACATCAATTTTGAGTTTACTTTGATCATGAGCAGTACTAGTCCTTGTCCTTTTCTAACCTCAATGAAAGGATCATTTATCATATTACAGTTTAACCACCGTAGCCGTAACTGAGACGATTCAACAGCGAGTTTCCCTTTCATATTATTTGTTTGTAATGGACTTGCAAGTCCCGAGGTTTCATTCAAAATGAAGCGAATTTTCATATTCTATTAATGTAGTCAATCTCAGTTAAGAAGGTGTATAGTGCACCACGATAGGCAGTAAAAATATCCCCTAATATGGAGCTGAGGGTATGTGGTCCGCCTATGAAATGCCGAGTTCTGCTCCCCCCAAGAGGGGCACTCCACAAGGATATGTTCCGCAGTGAGAGGAAAAATACAATCATCACAATAAGGTCGGTTTGATCTATCCATCTGATATCCATGAGCTGCCCTTGTTTGGCCTATGCGGAGTCTACAGAGTATTACCTCCCATTGTCTCGAGTAAAAGTTTCGATTATTAAAAGGAGAGAGGGTGGCGTTCACTTTGAAGTATGTATTTGGTTTTATTTCGATGTTGCCAGCGACGGCGCCGTCTATGCCAGACCAGCTGCCGGATGCGGCACTTGAAGTCTAACCGAGGGAGTGTAGCACGAACAAGTGGCGCGTCAGTGATGCAAGATCGAGCCAGGGTATCTACCCTGTCGTGGAGACGAACACCCACATGGCTGGGTACCCAACACAGGAAGATTACTTTATCGCAGCTCTCAATCAGAGCCTGAATTCGTTGCACAATTGGATTATCCGAGTTATAACGATTAATACCCCTAATTGCACTTCGTGAGTCACTGACAATGGCGACAGATGGAGTCCGAAATTCATCTATTGAGCCCAGTGCATCATATATTGCAAGTAGTTCAGCCGTAAAAAATCGAAACGAACGATTGAATATGGTTGGATCTTTGATTGTTTTCTGTTAGGAAAGCATATCCCGCGCCGTCGTCCGTCTTTGATCCATCCGTAAATATACGAGTGGACATCGAGTGACATAAAAAAATTGATGTTTCAGCTCAATGCTCGGTACTTCCTCTTTGCGGAGTTCGTACAATTGAGTACAAACGGTTAGATTTGTTAATCTCCAAGGGGAAAAGGATTAACCAGTCTTAAGCATCATATCTGCAAAAGATAGGTGATATTTATCTTCAAGTTGATGGATATCTGTAGGAAAACAAAGTCTAGAACGGCGTTGCCCACAGGTGCACGTTCAGGCTCGGGTCTAGGGACAATCTCCGGTTCCGGTTCATGTTCGGCTCCGAGCTCAAGGTCAACCTCGGGGTCAGATTCAACTTCAGGCTCAGGCCCGACTTCGGGTTCAGGCTCAGATCCAGGTTCACGTTCAAGCACAAGTTGGGGAAACTCATCGTCCGAATCACTATCCTCATGAAGAAGAGAGTTATGCAGACGATGGTTTGGATTTGCATAAATTCGTGCACAGGTGTTCAGCATCTTGATGTCTCTGTAGTAGTTTACTGGTTTTAATCCACTTTCAGCGTGAAGACTTATAATTGGTGAGGATCTTGAGGCACCAGTAGCAACTCTGATAGCAGCATTTTGAATGGGACTTATAACATCCAATAGGCAATTGTAGCAGAGGCAAGTACCTCAGTTCCATAATCTAATTTTGGCTTCAACAGAAGGCAATAAAGACGCAGAAGTATGGTGCTGTCAGCTTCCCCAGTCTTATGGGATAGGTGTTTCAGAAGTGCTAATGTTTTCCGGCAAGATGTACGGAGCGCATTCACATGGTCCCTCCAGGTTAAAGAGGCATCAAAGATTAGACCGAGGAATTTATGAGATCGCACACATCTAAGAGGAGTGTGGTTCAATTGCATATCCATCGTCAGCATTTTAGGGCATCCACGTTCCCTATAGAAATGTACAACAACAAATTTAGGCGCAAAGAAAGAGAAACCAGTAAAAGTGTGTCTGTTACACCTTAGCGCGGCGAGGTAGAAGAGTTCTGGCAATTAAATATTGTCTTTGGTGGAATATAAAGGCATGTAATTTTTCGATATTTTAATCAATAATCACATGCAGGATTAATACAAGCAGTTCCGTGCGTCTAGACAGTGGTGATTGTTTACATAAACGTCAGTTCGGCTTAAGATAGTTCAGAGTGAACTAGTCAAAAGTATGCGTGTGTTAAGCACACCCATAATACTTAGAGTGGTGGCAGAGATATATAGTGGCACTGGGAATTCGGCTTCTTGGCTTACGTTCGCCTATCACTGAAGAGATACGGAGAGTAGCGCGTCCGCTAGGCGCACTTTCGTTTTTATAGCAAGGGTTAGCAAGGATGGAAAAGTCCAAGCTGTGGGTGAATCCCGTTAACTTGACCTGACATTAGCATTTACTTTGCAAACAGGATTTGGATCCTTGGGAGACTATAAAGTCAAGCGATATCTGTGCCACGGCTGTACTAAAATGTCTATTTTATTATTAAAGCCTTAGTGAAGCGACACGGGCATTAGTAGCAAAATGAGAAACTGTCGTGATGCTGTGGTGCTGGCCTCCTCGGTAGAGTTCCAAAGGTCCAAGGGTTCTCAGGTGGCCTCAGTGGGGCCCATCAAGGGTAGCTCGGATATGCTGAGGGTAATCAACAGTGTCCATGTTACCATGTGGTTTATTATTCTCTGAATACGGCGCTCCACAATGCCTGGTATGTGTCACGATGAGTATATATTAAAGTCATCCACTTATAGGGTAGCTTTAACTTCCTCCTGAAGGGTACTGGTAATGCCATTTATTGCTATCATGAAGCATGTACATGACAGCACACTCCCCTGTTGTATGCCCTCCATTAATTGTCCAGGGTCAGAAAGGATATTACCTACTCGTACTTGGATGTATCGGTCAGATAGAAAATTACGGATGAATTCAGGTAGGTGACCTTGCAATCCAAATGTGTGTAACTGTCGTAAAATACCATAACGATATACCGTATCATAGGCCTTTTGAAGATCGAAGAACACGGCAATGGTGTGGAGTTTGTCAGATATAGCTGCACGGCTATCAGACTCTAGTTGCACCAGGCCATCCGCCGTATTCCGTTTTTTACGGAATCCTGACTGCTGGGGGCAAAAGCAGTTGTTTTTCTCAAGGTACCACATTAATCTGGCGTTTATCATCTTTTCTAACAGTTTGAAGAGACAGCTGCTGAGAGAAATGGGTCGGAAGTAAGTAACGACCGTGGCATCTTTTCCGGGTTTTGGTATAGGAATTATAATTCTAGATCGCCAATTTCGCGGAAACTGGTGTCCAGTGAATACCTCGTTATATAATCGTAACAGCGTAGTCCTCAAAGAGGAGTGGGAGTACTTTATCATTGAGTATGTTATCTGGTCGCGTCCTGGGCTACTCACAGTAGAGCAACGTAGTGCTGCCTCCAACTCCCAGATTGTGAAGCGGGTATTATAGAAGATGGCTTGATGTGTTCGGATTGAGATCTGTATCCTTTCACTCGCTCGTTTGTATTATTATTAAATCACCAGGGATGTCGCGAAGTATACAACATTGGGAGGGAGAGCACGGAAAAATACCGACTGACGTTAACTATCAATCATATTACCGACTGGAAAATATATAGATAGTGCACGAGTACTGTAGGCTATATATATATATATATATATATATATATATATATATATATATATATATATATATATATATATATATATATATATATATATATATATAT
>LQNS02277813.1:1585094-1596880 GCA_001587735.2 Parhyale hawaiensis | reverse complement strand
TAAAAACCCTAAAAACCCACATAAATACAGTAAAAACACTTAGGAAAGCTAGCAGAACCAGTCCCGGCCTAACCTAACCTTTCACACGGGTGCTCATTGAAAGGACTCTTTTCTCTAGTACGGGTGGTCTGTCTGGGATAGGGACAGTACTCGTGCACTATAACTTTTCGAGAGCATTGCACAGGCAGGGCAGCTGCTCAGTCACACTGGCACTGCGCCGTGACTGGTGATAGGTTTTTTAACACACAGATACATTTGATACATTACAAGTATTTGACAGAGTGCACTGTAGAATAATGCATTTGCGTAGCCACTGAAAAATAAACTTTTGGGGCAACACTGAGCAAAAGATAAAACAATTGCATCTACTCACGAAGTTTATTGAGAAGCGTTGCAATTTGAAATACTGTAGCGCGTTTCGCAACATCAACACGCACAGTTGGGCGATTGAGAACAGAACGTCTTATTTCGTAATTTTTTGGGGAATAAGGGGACTGCAATACTTCAGCATGATTGTAAGAGACCAATTGAAAAAATCTAAGTAAAGAATAGTAGTTGTAAACATCCTGAAATTGCTACAATTGTAAAGACGAGTACATTTCACTGCAACTCATTACAGGCTCATTGTTATCGCTACGTCTAACACGTAGTATTCACCCAAGCATATTATTCATTATTACTTAAAGTTTTTGAATGTGACAACGAGGGGCTCAGCTCCAAACACTGATCATAAGTTCAATTAATTGATAATATAGCAAAACAAAATGATTGCAATGTAAATACGGTAAAAGGGAAAAACTTTCATCTCATTGCGCTTTAAAAATATAAAAGTGACGTTAGGTTCCTATTGCAACAGGTTCACAACACGCCACTGTCGCCACAGACTGTCTTTGTCCAGTACTGTCAACAGCGTTGCCGTGTTTTTTTTTTTTATCCCCAAGAATGCCATCACCAGGACTGGCGATCATCGCAACTTCCAGTAGTAGGCCTCCAGCCAGGCTTTCCCCACACTCCCGCTCGGGCAGGTCATTCCGTTCTGTGACAGTAGTCTCCGCTGTTTGAGAAGCAGTTTTTCAAATAGCAGCCTCCACATTATGTTCTGCGTCATTTTCGGGATTTTTAGGCGTCTGTGAGGGAAGTATTTCCGAGCGGCACGTCTGAAAACTATAAGATTTACCTTTTAGGTGGTATGCAGTTTTAATTTTTTCAAGGGTTTCCGCTCTTGGTATGCGTTCATGGGTTTGGGTTGCAATTACCTCAGAGTAGAATTTACAAGCTTCGCAGGATCTATTACTTCCATAGTGGGGTTCATCAAAATTCGCACATAGGGGGTCATTATTGCAAGTTGCAATTTTGTGCGCCTCCTCAGAGCAGCGAACACATACTTCCGTTGTTCGTCGACAATATTTCTCTGTGGAATATAAGGTTCCAAAAGTTCGTTATGCCAGGATGTAATACGGACTAGCCGGGGTAACTCCCTACGATTGAAGGTGAGTATATATTGATTTGTGTCGATCAGCTCTCCGTTCACCATCCTCTTAACTCGCTCAATTCCAGTGACCCCCTGGTCAGTGAGTCTCGCAAGTATTTCCTCTTGTGTGCTCTGTGTCATGGCGTCAATAAAAACTACGACCTTGCTCTACACGAGGCCATTGGTGCCCCTAAAAAGATATCACGAATGAGTAAGACTACACTACTTATTGAAGTTAAAACTGAGGCCCAGGGACGTTAACTTTCAGACCTGAAGAAACTTGGCCCACATCCAGTAACTGTGGAGTTGCATAGGACCTTCAACTGCGTGAAGGGGAGCTCTGCTGTTAGGCAAACTTGGTCCCAACGAGCCCACTCTTAGGAGAGAGAATATAGCCTACTGGTTACAGGTTCAGCAGGTTGATGCGCTTTACTAGGCTGGCGTGCACTCTCAGACACACCAGCCGTTCAAACAGCCCCCTACCTACCCTGTGACCCCTCAGCGAGGTCTCTTTTACCCTGTGACCTCTCAGGAGGACCCTCGTTTGTTCGATTCATACTACCAGCGAGAAGGGCGCAATCTCCCGCCGTAGTATTCATACATCCATAGAGATGGTCAATCAAAAGCCTCATTGAATTCCAAGTCATATCCCAAAGTATCCGTCATCTATCCCCGTTAGTTTGGGTTCACGGCCCAGAGTTGTAATACTACAAGACTGGGCATATCGAAACCGTAAGCCCCCCTCCCTCACGGCAAGGACGGGATAGTAGGGGGGATTAATGAAAGGAAACTTATTTGGATGCTACCAGAACCAGNATTTATCCCCGTTAGTTTGGGTTCACGGCCCAGAGTTGTAATACTACAAGACTGGGCATATCGAAACCGTAAGCCCCCCTCCCTCACGGCAAGGACGGGATAGTAGGGGGGATTAATGAAAGGAAACTTATTTGGATGCTAGCAGAACCAGTCCTGGCCTTCACCTACCCTTATTGAGGACTAGCTCATTAGCATGTAGCCATTACACTTATACGCAGCATTAAGTTTAAAAATCACACTCAATATGATTAAGTTACAATTTATGAAATTAAATTACACTTAAAGACCAAAATTATACTTAATTTAGGACTTAGCTTTAAATATAGATATTAAATCTTCAACGAAAATATTAGCACCTTTCTCACTGCGTTCGCAGGAGATAAGCGGGCCAACAAATGACTATAAAAAAATAGTAATTGCTCCCAGCAACATTCCTAGTAATTTCGCTTAGAACTGTCCATAACTCTTCAAGTTGGACTACCATGAAAAAGAGGGAGACAAACATTTAAGGTCTTCATGGCCTTCACCAAAACTCATTCAGCTGATCCTAATATACTTAATAATCCCTGCAAATTTCATAAAAATCCACCCATAGTTTTTTGAGTTATCTTAGAGACAGACAAACTCAAGAGAAACATAACTTCGGTGGCAATAACTAAGACTGATGAAAACGCTTCTCTATGTCTTTGATTTGTAGTGTATATATCAGCAGATCTGTACAGAAAGAGGGGTAAAGTATATTAGTTCCATTATTTCAATGCATTGCTGAACTCACTTCAATAATGAAGCAAATTGTATATTCACTTAGCCTGCATCCGGTGAGATGCTGTGGTGGTCACGCGAGCGACTTCCCTGACATTGGCTCAGCAGTCCCCATTCTCGAAACAAGACGTCTTCTAAGCATTAGTTTTTCTTTCCTGATCATCAATAGTCAGTTAATGTCTTGAGAAAACATTATACATCCTCACATTCTTACTAGATCAAATTGGATCGAAGCAGTTTTTGATATCTGTGTTTAGGTTTTCTGTCTGTAATGAAGACATACTCTCAAGGCGCTGGTCCATATCGGTCGTCTGTTTTACGCGCTCCTGGTCAGCCGCCCCCAGCACAAGTTGTGTCCAACATCTTGCCTACGAAGTTTATTCAACAGCTAAAGGTACAGAGTGTTTATCTCTTGTCTATCTCCTTTCCCTCCACTCACGTAGCCAGGCAGCGTTGCAGTGCGTCAATTACAGACATAACAATATTCTCTAATAGCAGTGCGTTATAATTCACCTGTTCTCGCGTTTGAATTGTTAACAATATATTCAAAAATTTCAACTGTCACCACAGTTGCGATCAGGAGTGCAATTAGTGCTGCAAGGTATCTATTATTTTAGCTAAGCATGATTAATTCTGTTGATCTGACTTTAAGCTAATACTTTGATATGTGAGTTTTGCAACAAGCATAGCCAATGTCATCTTTGTAACCCTTTATTAAGTTTACAGTCATTTGTGAAAAATCGCTAAGATCGGCATAATTATCTATGAATAGTTCCTTAGACTTATCCAAGTTTCTGCTTGTAAGTTAATGTATGTTAGCAGCACGGCAGTGATATCTAGTACAAAATACTGCGATTAATTAGTTTCAAAATACTCGTAAGTTCCCTAGAAAAAGTTGCAACATACGCCAAGCGAACAATCCCTATTCAGTGTATTGATTACTGGCTCGAATGGAATCCATGCTAGCCGGTCTATAGCCTTACCGGTACTTTATATTGTGGTTTTACCAAATTTGAGGGTAGAACGGCGTTAAATCCTTGCATCGTTATTATCTCTTATTGCTCACTTTATTGGAATTAAAGTCAATGTATTATGCATTGGGTTTTCTTACATTTCTACTTCTATCCCCATTGCACGCAAGCCGCAAGAGCAAACACTAGTGTTTTCTATATTTTGTGGCTAATAGAAGCCTTAGCCTAGGCGGATCATTGTCTTTCAAGACAGTGAGAGTAATTATTAGGAGGCTATTAATATAACTCTCACCAAGGTGGAAGTTGACAAGTGCTCGTGTGGTGAAGCAGCATAGAGGCTGTTCTGCTTTATTCCGTCTAAACCTGTTTTTTTTATTCCAGCTACATGACAGCACGTGTAATATTTTACAGCCATAATTTGAGTGTCTACTGAATTCAGTGAACGGGATCTAGTGGTACAATAATTGCTTCCTATTTGGCTGTGTAGCATACTGTTCTCAAACTCACGGTACCGGCGGGCGCTACGTGCTGCACGTAGTGCTGACTGTCCCGAAATCGATCCCCATGCCAGGCTCGGTTTTTCCCATGGGCGATTGGCGAGCTATCGTGGGGGCATCTACCTTAGGATGGGGGTGGCGGGTCGTTGAGCCTTCCATTTGGGCGCCATTGTTTCTAGCGGCCCGTCGTTGGCTGCACTTACTCCTCTGTGACCAGTTGTCCTATGCCTGCCACACAAAGCAGTGCGCATGAGTTTCCCAGAGGAGAATGCAGTTAAAATTGGTTTTATCTTTGCCTCTGCCTTGATAACTACCACACCGGGTGAGCTGTCACAAGTCCACTTTATGCTCCTTATTTTGGTGAGTTCCAGCATAGTCAGTCATTCGTGCCCCTTCTACATTTAGCCTACCTATGCTTCTTTATGGAAATTATTTAATCATATGCTTATTGCAACTATTTGGAAAAGGGTATTGAAAGTGTTTGATGATTTATGAGTTTTAGCTTTGGCCAGTTGTTTCTTTAAAATGAGTGACTTTGATATTATAAACCGGCTTACTCTTAATCTGTTTCTTTTTTTACTATTTGTCGGTCTGTCTGCCTGCCTGCTTGGTTCTCCCTTTGTCTTGAGTTATTTTACTGCGCTTCTTCTGCTGCTGTTTAATTCCTTTCGCAACTTCTAGCCTTCTTTCATTTCTGGATTCTTCATTAAACTTCTATATCTGGGTTGCTGGTCCTTATTATTTATTCCTTTTCTTTACATGTATAGAGCGGCAAGTCCAGGGCGCTGACAGAGCGCGAGTAAACACTGAGCCGGACAGAAGTGCACCACCTTGGTAACGTATCCTGACTCCAGTTTCCTTCTGTTCTTCTTGTGCTTCGCCGGCAGCGACTGTCGCTCTTCTATTGGCTCCATCTTTGTTTGACCGTAGGACTAGCACTTCCACCCGAGTTTGTCTTTCTGTATCAGTTTCAGTTATTATTTGACCTTTAATTCAACGAGCTTTGTTTTCGTCAAGCAATCTTTTATTGGGTTTTCATTTGCAAATTGTATCACAGTTATTCATTCAACTTTGGTAACGCCACTTTGGCGTTCCATTCACTGCGATTGTGTTTTCTCAGTTTGACTGCCCCATCACAAGTTTTAATGAATTGTACCAGTTCAGTTGTAAAGCCATTGGATTTCATGCATCATTTGTACCACTTATATTTTTAACCACTATAAGTGAGGTATTCTTCATTTAATTTAGCCCTGTTTCGCTGCTCTTCTTTTCTCGCTGTCCCATGCTATATCGGCCTCTGATAGGCTCTTCCCAACACTAGAAAACCTGCATCAATTATATTGACACGCTACCTGCAACATTTGTCATGTTGGTGCACACTCATCGAACAAAAGTCCTTTGAAATATCATACCAAACCAAAAGTAGAAATGCATCCTTCTAAGCACTGGTAGGCAAAATATTTGCACATCAGAAGCAGTACATTTTCATCATCAATTTTTTCAAATAGGATTAACACTACTGTACACCTTGATTATGCAAACATTCATTATCATTGATACTAGGTTCAATAAATGAAAAGAACAGCATTAAACCACGACCTAGTAATATTGAGCGCAACTTCAATCCAAATTTCACATCAGAGGCCCACATCCGTTTAGTTGCCTCACGAGCATCGTGGAAAGTTGGTCATTTGCGACGTGCGTGGAAACTGTTTGGTTCGGTAGAGTTGATACACTGTTGCTTTAGTTGATATGTCCTTCCCCTTTTAGAATACTGCTCCTTAGTCTGGGGTTCTGCTGCCGATTGTTATTTGAGTTTGCTTGGCAGAGTGGTGTGCTCACGCGGCCCTTTGCTAAGCGTAGCACTGTGTTAAAACGTCCTAAAGCCAATGAAGTATTCATCCGAACCAAAAAGCAGTCACCAGATTCCACTGAATAATATTATGTTTATTTATTTATTTCTCAGAAAATGATGTACTCCGTCTGTGTCTATCATTACTTCGCTACAAACTGTGTATTTAATGTTTTCATCACTGTTCTTACACTTACCCTCAACCTAAGCTCTCTCTATTAATATTATTTTTAATATTAACCTTATGTTCATTACGTGCGTATTAGGATATAAAACCACCTAGGCATTCAGCTTGGTGGATAGTAAAACCTTCTCAAATAACTCAACAGCCTATCTCTTGCTTACGTTCTTTCCTATATAAAGTAATTATCATTTTCAGCTCTTCCCTTGAACACCTCTTTATTCTAGTCTGATTCCTTTTAATAAAAAGAATACGTTGAGAACATGCTCTAGCATATTTGAAGATATAGTTTTATTATTATGTTTAATATGTCGACTGACGGGAGCCCGTAGTAATAGTATAACAGTCAATGTTTAAAAACACGCGTCATGTTAAAAAGCTAACTCCCTGAAGAGGGAGAGACGACAGTGGCTTCCGGAGTAGCGAGGCACCACGTAGCCAAGTAAACATCTGGTAAGCCCAGGCTAGCTGTGGGGCAAAACCCAACAGTGGAAGGCAGAAGATTGGCTCCCTCGCGCTGGCCGCGAGAGCAGCGAAAACAAGCTTGCTCCGGAAACCAGGTGCATCCGGCCTCACTCACGTGAGCCCTGGGTGCCTCGCCAGAGGAAAAACGTAGCAGCAGACAAACAGGAAATCGCTTCCGTCGCCCTGAGCCAAGTTGAACGCAGTTTTCGGACTCCGGAAATGAGGCCTCGGCAGTTATCAGCGCAGGGCAAAACTCAATAACAAGTGGACAGGAAACCTACACTCGTGTTTANACTGGTCGTCGACACGTGACATATGAAGAGACAAGATTTCCCAGCACGTGCTTTGTGCGTGTCAGGGCTCTTGCATCAGCAACAGGTAACCTTGAAGAGAAAACCAACTGGGTATAGCTACCATGGAGCGAGTGCGTGTGCACTCAGCGACCTCGACCACGATTACGTCAGCAAGTCGCGGCTATAAAAGAGCGTTGCTCGATAGCTGCGACGGAACATTACTCTCAGACTCCTCTCTCGGTGCTCGTTCCTTACACCCGCTCTGACAAGGTTGAGTATAGTAGAACTTGTGGCAAATATTGAGCAAGTGTTAGTGCTGTTAGAAATATTTATTTGAACAATCTCAGGGCTCCTGTTCAGTACTTATCGGTTTAGTATTTCTTAGTTTTGAGTTTAATATTTAATCGCTTTAGTGTTTCTGAGTTCAGTATTTAATCGCTTTAGTGTTTTTGAGTTTTTGAGTTTGCATCGTTTAGATTTGTGTTGCTTTTACATTTAACCTTTTGATTAACCTGTTGACCGGCGCTCTAAGCAGCGCACGGATCCAAGTTCCTCAGAGTTTGAGTTATTTGTTGTATTTTAGCTTGTTCTTATAGTTGTGTTCGCATACAAGTTATCAGTTAATGTCTCATGCGTTAAATTGTAGCCGTCACCCGAAATAGAATTCAATCATTTATACCTTGTACTTATGTTGATATGTGATTTCTTCTGCGAGTGATTAATTATTCTGTACTTTCAATTGAACTATGTACTTGGGTAGCGTCTTCCACGCTGCCAATCACAACTCTTGTGTGATCATTTCTTTTGAATAAATGCAAAAGATAATTATTTGGTCATGAGACTAAAAACGTAATTAAGTGTTATTTCACCTTTATTAGATTAAGGGCAAGAGCCATTCCAGATAAGATAAGAGACTCAGTTCCCGAGAAACAAGTGGACTGATACCCTGGAAAAAGACTAAGGAATTGAACTCAAGAAAAAAGAGTTATTGAATATTTTATTTGAATAGGTGGACTTGTGTCTATGAGTTGGTTTCGACCTGGTATATTCGTATACTATGCTGCAAAACTTCCCATAGGTACCAGTCAAGTTAATCCTGGTTCGAGAAAATACAGCTAATCGGACAGGATTGACTTTTATGTCATAGCGGAATATAATCTCGATTGCAAATGAATCACTGAAAACGATATTCTATGACAGTGGTTCGTCGATGTGCGTTCAGGCTGGAATGGTTGTGCCTTGTGATCTGGTAGCTACATTGCCACATACTGTAGTTGGTGGGGTCTGCTTCTTCTATAAAACATATAATTGCCCTCGTCATCCACTGGTTGTTTTTCTTTCGGAGCCATTTGCTCGGCCGCAGCATACTGGGCGTACTAGTGCACTTCATGAGTTTTTCCTGGAACTGGTACGATGCAATACAAGCCAGTATTCTCGTTCGTTTTTTCCATCATATGTTGATGTTTAGAATAGTCTCTATGGCTTTACATTCGTTGGTGAGGGTAAAGGCAGCTTTAAGCATCTTGTAAATAAAGGTATTGTGTGATTTCTATTTTTTCTTTGTTTTATCTCGTGCTGAGCCGGTTGAGTGGTGTTTGATAACCTCATGGAGTTTTCTCTGTTTTCACGTCACCAATCTGATGTAGCTATCTTAATAATAATAGTAATAATATTGGGTGAAGATTGTCAATAACTCGAGCATGAATTTTCCTAAAATGATCTTTCACTGATGTTTTCCTCTCCGTTTCGCCACAATGCAGTACATCCTTAATAGTAAAGCGGTCCTGAGTCACATGTTTAGATATTTCTAGCGTGGACAGGCCGATGCTAAACTAGATATAACTCTAGCGTGGACAGGCCGGTGCTGAACTAGATGTAACTCTAGTGTGGACAGGCCTGTGCTAAACTAGATATAACTCTAGCATAGACAGGCCTGTGCTAAACTAGATGTAACTCTAGCGTGGCCAGGCCTGTGCTAAGCTAGATATAACTCCAGCGGGAACAGACCTGTGCTAAACTAGATGTAACTCTAGCGTGGATAGGCGGCCTGCGCTAAACTAGATATAACTCTAGCGTAAACAGGCATGTGCCAAACTAGATATAACTCTAGCGTGGACAGGCATGTGCCAAACTAGATGTAACTCTAGCGTGGACAGGTTTGCGCTGAACTAGATGTAACTCCAGCGTGGACAGGCCTGTGCTAAATTAGATATAACTCTAGCGGGAACAGGTCTGTGCTAAACTAGATGTAACTCTAGCTTGGACGGGCCTGCGCTAAACTAGATGTAACTCTAGCGTGGACAGGCCGGTGCTGAACTAGATGTAACTCTAGCACAGTCGGCATCACTAAGACCAACTTTTTGCCACAGCTCACTTAAGAACGTAACCTTGCACAATGGAGCCAAACGGCTTGCAAAAAGCTGTCCCATAAATGTTGCCAAACCGTAGACAAAGAAACTCCAAACTTCTGCTGAAAAGTATTTCAATAAACTGAATGCAATCTCATTTCCGAAATATATATTTATGTTAAGTAAATTCATCTCATTACTACTTAATCACTGACAATGATTTTACAGGTTAGCTATAGTCTGACCATTTTATGAAAGCGGTTCGGTCGTGGTAAAATTCCTCTGTACTCTATAGCGTTGCTAATTCTATGAGTAGCTACATCTCAAATTTTGTTCGGCCCATATCTTTGATACGCCCACTAACTGCATATAGAAAAATCTCAGAAATATTCACAGGATTGGCCCCGCTGTAGAGGAATTTGACCACGACCGAACCGCCTTCATAAAATGGTCAGCCTATAGTGCAAAGTCTGCTACGCAGCAAATAAGAGCCCTTATTTTATAACTAAACAATGACAATAAACGGCTCACAATACAAACGCCTTGTACCACAGAGACCTTACAATAGCACACTGCCCTGAACACTAGACAGCAACGCACCTGCTGAGGTACCAGGGGCACAATTTTCATACAGATCAGGCTGATCAGCACCCGGCGTCTCCACGGCGCCGTGCATCGCCTCAGTTGCGTTTTCCTCACAAATTTCTTCCTTCTTTATTATAAATTCATCGGCAGTGGAGGCTGCTGGCTCAACAACATGCCCAGGCTCGCAGAAAACACCGCCGCTGGTCGCCTGGTGAGAATATTAGACTCCAATAATAATTACTGACATAACTACTGCATCAATACAAGGCTGCCAGCTTCAAAGAGATTAGCTAGTTTAAATTAGGATAATTTGCTGCCAAGCCAGCAAACACGGTTCTACAGTTACATAGTAGCAATGCATGGACAATAAATTCAATAGATCAGCAAGTGGCCACGTGCTTCCACACACAGGAAAGTCTGGCATTTGTTCCACACTTTCTGCTGAGTTTGGCTGCAGCCATGAGACTGCTACCTGCAACAATTGCTTGCTCTATATTTCAATACAGACTTTAAAGTATCCGATATACATGAAGCTCAGGGGTACTTTAGTTTGTCAATGTTATTTATTTTTGGAGGCCATCATAAACCCAAACCTACAAAAACTGTTACAATCTTTTCTATAGAAATCAATGGTAAAAGTTTTTTGGTTACATCTAGATCAACCCACCAGATGCCATGCAAAAAATATTAACATTGCCCAACTCCTTCTTCCTGTTTCTTGGTAGACAGACAAATATACATACAAATCTTCAAAGAAGACAGTATCACAGCTCTTTGCTGTGCTAGCGGGTGATAATCATTCCACAGAACACATACAAAAGAGAGCCTTCACAGAGCTGAATGTAACAAAAGCTACAAAAAGCTTTAAAGATAATTTTCAGTCAACTCTCTGGGTGTTGGGAGACATGATAATGCCAGTGCGGAGAGCACAGGAGTGCGAAGAGAAGGAATGTTATTGCTTGCATGACAAGTCCTCTTCTATAAAAAATTATGAATTTCCATTGTCTTGCAACTTTTACTTCTGTCTGACTGCTTGGGACTCACTGGGATTATTCATTACAAAAATATCTTGTACTTATTTTCTGCCAGAAAAGGACGATTTATTGTCACTTTCATTCAACAGAGCACACAATCACAGCAATAAGAGGCTGCCAATGCAGAACTTGAGAAGCAGGCAGTGTGTTGGGCAACAGAATTACGGTGTGGCGACGTGATTTAACGCTCGACCTTTAAAATAAATTTTCGTTTAACCAAACTTTTCCGTTACCTATCCGTTGGCTCCGATGTGACATACATTATGTTGTAGAATAATGTAAACACGTGATTTATCAACGGTTTAGTGATGTATATGTTCTTTTCTTATATGCACACATTGGAACCCCGTCTTCCCAGACAGCAGGGGGGGGGAGCCTCTTCCGGGAAACTGAAATTTCTGGGAAAACGAGAAAATCTCAATTCCCGGAAACCCCCTTTTCACCAGACGTCTGTCCGGTAAATTGAAACAATTTCAGGAAAATTCAATGCCAGAAAAACACTCAGTTTACC
>LQNS02277813.1:1565835-1584634 GCA_001587735.2 Parhyale hawaiensis | reverse complement strand
ATTAACATGAATTTATAGTACTGTGCATAATGGTACTCCGCATTCATACTTGAGAGACTACAAAGCTGGTTTAGGGGTTAGAGCTGACTTACGAAATCATCAAGCAATATGTTCGTTAAAAATAAAACAATAAGTGACTTTTCTAGCCTTTCTTTATTAAGTATAGCATTCAATATTATTTATTCATCACATTCACTGAAGAACCCGAAATTAAACCCATAAATTTGAATTGAAATCACTAAAATAGCACTTCTTAAACAAACACCAGGATGTACAGACTACAACTGAAGGGAAATGGCAGAGGTTGCCTTTCGTTTCCCGGAAGAGATGCTGCGCAATAGGCGATTTTCAGTAACTGCACAGCGTCACTTCCGGAAAATCTTTTGAAAGTTCGGAACTTTTGCCGGACTTTTTCCGGGAAATACTGAAGTTTTCTGGTATTCCGGCTTGGTTTCAGTATCCCGGAACGTTCCGGGAAAACCCAGGAAAAGTAACAATAGTCCGGGAAAACCCAGGAAAAGTAACAATAGTCCGGGAAAACGAGAAGTCCGGAAAAACGGGGTTATGCTGTATTTTGGTTATTCAGACAAGCGCGGTTGGTCTCAATATTGGCCCCCGAGACCAAAAGTCGTTTATAGAGTGGGAAGGCATTGCAACTGTCCAGATTATTTACTTATTGCCCCTCCTCTACAGAGAGCTAATACTAGCTACTAGTGAGAAGGTATTAGTATATCAATATCTTCACTACAACATACTTTAATAAAAATGGAGCTCAATATTATACTCTAGTGCTTTAGTGGCCTGAGATATTGAAAAAGTCATACCACCCTGAGAGGATATGGGTACTTACTGGTGTTGGCCAGTGCTTGCCAATGTTGTTATCTCAGCAACCCATTAGTTCCTTCCCAAAACCTTGCAGCCCACATGACTCCTAGCTATCAGCAGCTTTAACTGCGTTATTATCTGTGGTAAAGGCAATACGAAACAAAGAAAAAATTACCACAAATGTTCAGCTGCTTCATGCAAAGCTCCGCAGCCTATGCTGAGGCTTTGGGACCCCGGTAGGGGACCGCTGGTGCAGCTGGCAGGGTTCAGAATAGAATGAATCAAGTCCAACTCTGACTCCGACTCCCGAGTCAAGCCAGTTTGCAACTCAGGATCTCGACCCCCACAACGTCATACTCTGCAACACAGCCAGCAAGACATGCAAAAATTGACTTACTCCACACCGATCTGGAGAAGTTTCTTCTTCTTTTTCTTCCTTCACCAGCAGCAGCTCAGGACCGGCAGGGGCTTCCATTCCAATGAAAGTAATCACAGCAGGAGAAGCTTACATATGGACTGACTAAAGAGCACTACTGGTCGTTAGCGTACTGCACACAAGGCCTGTAAAATAAATTAAAAACAACTGGATCTAAAGTAGACTTCAGCAAATATATAATGCTATAGCACTCCATGCATAAGAGTTTATGGCCATTGGTTCATACCTCCGTTTCTGCATGAAGACGATATCATAGAAGAATAAAGCAGGAATATGCAGCACGACAATAGACACGCGGAACCCATGGATGACAGTTTTGCTACACAGGCTCAACGCTCGTGAGAACAGCGAGTTGGGAAAGAAGAGGAAGAACAGATGAAAGTGAAATGATGCTGAAATCAATGGGTGTATGAGATCACACTCCTTTGTATAATAGCAGCATATATTTTAGAAATCCCGAAAATTAATAGCTATAGGCTTTTCGAAACAGTACAAGGGAAAACGCATGGCTGGAATGACCACAGTTTGGAGAAATTAAGAGCAAAAATTGTTGAGAACAAATACAAAGAGAATAGCTTCAAGGTACCTACTTATTGGAACATGCAAAAGCTGAAATAAAAACCCAAGTAAAAACAAGGAAATAAGCTGGGGGTGGGGGTGCACGTGCACCCTCCCACAGCAGCAGGGGAGTTCCACTTGCCAAGCACCACAAAAAATTCTTGCAGCTCTAAAGTTGAAATGGAATAAACAGCTATGTGGGGATTCTACGTACCAGTTTTACTCAGGGCAGCAAATTGAGGGCAGGGTGTTTTTTACCAGAAGACAACATGTTGCTAGACTTTTTCATCAAGTATAACATCTCGCAATTCCATTCTTGAATATCGTCACTGACAATTTAAACGCCAAGTTCTCATGTTTAGCACGAAAGGCAGCATCACCGTTGAACTCGTCTGTGCAATTCTTTGCAACACATCCATCAGTGCCATTTGGTGAGGCTGTTTATAGAGCAGTGATCTTCCATCAATTGAGTTGGCAAATAGTGCAAATTAAAGTTTGAACATCCATACACTATTTGTATGCAACATTGGCATGCACAGTTTTGCTCAGGGAGAGTTTTTAGCTACTGCGTCCCCAATGGGGGTTTCACCCTAATAGCAATAATTATTAATAATGATAATGATAATAATACATTTATAGTCTTGGGCTTGAAGAAATCCTGTTTTATTCACCTCTATGCTTTTGGTCTTTCTAGAGAAATTACCTAATTGTCGAACTAACTCTATTTGAAAACAAATAGCTATTATATTACTGGAGTATTTCACAAACCTATCAAATAATAGCTGTTTGTTCGGAAAAGAATGAGTTCGGCAATTGGGAAATTCCCCTATATAGAGCAGGAAGCAAAGACCAGACTGCAGAGTGCATCAAATGCATAGCCAAAATCCTGACTTTCCCACCAATGTGTCGCCACATTTAGTGCCAAAAATATGCTTGTGACAAGCCAAGGACAAAGGAACACGCCCTTTTTCTCACCAAAAGCGAACTTGACACCATATACGACTTACCCCAGGGGATCATACTGCATTTATCTCTTGATATGCGTTCCACAAGTGTAAATCGTTACAATTTTCGTATGTTTGATAAGTCTTATAAAGCGTTTCAATAGGTAGTAGGATGCTTAATCTTTGTCTCTCTTTTTGAAAAGTTTTTTCCAGGTCACTGTCGGGATGTCCGGGGGTGGCTTTAGCCAGTCCGGCACAGCGCCCGCAGTAAGGACGTCAGCCGAGTGGCTACGTCATCCGCCATGTGGCGTCCGGGACAGCCAGCCGCTGGTCACCTCAAGGCGTGTGCTGGCTCTGCTCCTCATGCCCACGCACCAATTGGCACGAAGGGGAGGAGGGAGGCGTCCATGGTGTCGAGTTCGCTTTTGGAGAGAAAAAGGGTGTGTTCCTTCGCCCTTAGCTTGTCACAAGCATATTTTCTCACCTCTCGCTCACTTGACAACGTATAGGACCTATTATCAACGGCCCGGACGGGTACAGTATGGTAGAGGGAGCGACCAAGGATCAAGGTGTAAAGGCAGGTATTCAAGTAGTTACCATTAAGGTCCAATTACCTAAGGTCCGGTACCGTACTAGCTTACTATAAACGTTAAATTTTGAGTCTAGGTTTAACTACTCTGGGAGGGAAGACGCAGCCAGTAAGTGACCGGCGGCTTGCAGTTTGCCTGTGCGTCGGGTGGGGTATACTACGGCATCAATATAGCTCGGAAGTACGGCTTACGAGGCATAAGCTTTGTCTCTCGTGAGCTTGATGTTAGGGTAGATCGGCGGTCAAAGGGGCCGTCGGCGATAACGTAGTGAGTTCTGTCGTCTCTCTCAGCCAATGGTCGAGGGTCTGAAAAGAGGCGCTAACCGCCTATCCGGGCACCGCTAGAACAGCGTCGTCAATTAGTCAGATTGAGGTTTGTGTATTATATACGCTTGGTCTCTCTGAAATCGTAGGGCATCTAGCTGACAGTGGAGGTTCGAGAGCATTTTGGGAGTCGATTTGACATTCAGACCGTGGTGGACGAGAATGCTGCCTCTTAGGTGCATTCTGTAATCATACGGGCCACAATCAAGCTTCTGCGGTTAATTTCTGATGTCTGATTACTGGAGAGCATAGGGCTAGGCTGGTAGCTACACGTTAAACTATGTACCCTACCGGAGTGCGTATCCGAATTGGCCCGTATAGCAAGTATTCTGACAGAAAGAGTGACGATTTATTCGATTAGGCGTCGCGCGAGCTAGAGTAGGTATTTTGCCCGTTTATTACAGAGTCGTCGTTGCTCGGGGAAATTTCCTGACGTGGGTGGTTTTATCACATCACAGAGATGATTGCGCGGTTGATATGGATAATATAAATGAGACCTACGCGACCCTTACCGATGGATGTCGTCGTTGAGGCGGGTGTGCGTGGTAGCACCTCACGGTTTGTAGACGGTAACAAACCTTATCGGTAACCCGAGGGAAGAGATGAACCGGTAGTCAACTTCGAGAGGCTGCTTGGAGTCATCGGTATGGTCATACCGGGGATACCTATGTACCATTACTCTCGAATGATTGCCCGGACGGGCGACCTGAATGTTGTTTCGACATTTATGTCACATTGGAGGTAAGATATCGTTGAACAGCACGCTACTCAGGGACAATGTTGTGGGTTGAAGGTTAAATTTTCTGCGCGGGAGTTTAGCGATCCAAGGGCATACTTGCAGGACCACACAGTTCGGCTACCTCTATTGCTAAGGCTATGCGTACCTTCTAGAAGTAGCTAGCTTTGATTTACTCCTGGAGATCGTGCTGAGGCGTACCTATCTGTTATAGGGCAGGTCATAAGCCGGCCCGAACTCCCTTAGGCGCAACAGCGGGGAATAATCCGTACCGACGAAGCATGGTACGCCAGAGGCAAGGGATGGCGATAACGCTGTGCTCGTTTTGGTGAGATACCAGAGTGAGGTCGCACTCGGATAAGTTGGATCACAGTTAACGGTGGGCTAGGTAGCCTAGTATTCATGGGCAAGCGAGTAGAGGGGAGATGGTGGTTAGGTCGGCGCGATAGCTCAAACATGGTTCGAAGTTTCGCTTTAGTACTTTACGCTGGGTGAGCTAGCTGGGGCCCCGAGGCGAATGATGAACATTCGTCGGCCCACGTTCATCTTCAGACCTGATAGCTAATGTGTCTGCTACTCCGTATGGTGCTGCTTAGATAAGGCTCGAATGTTTGAGATGTACGGTCGTTCACTCTTTGGGTTGATAAGTAGGACGCAATGATGTCTTGTTACGATGTACTGGGTTGCGCGTGGGGTCGTATTAACACGGACGTGCCTACGGTAGAAGCTGCTCTACAGCTATTGCCGGGCACGGAAGCCGCTACTTTGCTCTAGCAAAGTCAAGCATCAATCCAGTTGGTAGTAGCCAGGCTGCGTCTTGTCTAGAGGCGAGGCGCCAGAAGGCTGGAAAGGAAAATGTACCCTAGTCGGTGGACGACTTTGGGCGTGATGGTGTTCAGGTTAATTAACTTAATACTGCGTGAAGGGTATACTTCCAAAGGCAGAGATATTTCAATTATTTAACCCGCGTTGCTATAACTTGGCATGATCATGTCATCATTCTTTGAGGAGGGTCGTTCTCCGTTGGTCTGATGCGTCTACTTCTTGGTACCTAAGGGTTGTGAACCCCTTAGGGATCAATTACGAGCTCCTGACTTGTTAGGTCCGGCTCGGGAAGATTCTGGAGCGGGCGCAATCTATAGGATTATTCTATCGGAATGAAGATCTTAAACAGATCTTGGTGTGTTGATTCAGATCCAGTTGATCAGTGCAAAGGTAGTGAGTGGGCTGGGGCTCAAGCTAGTCTGATTTTCGTAGTGGGCCTGCAGTATTCTGGACGCATCCAATACGGCGGCCGTGTTATCGCGGTGCCTGATAGTTGTATCTAAGTAACGACGCCATACACACAGCCGACTAAGGCTGTTGAGAGGATTGGGGTGAATCACTTGAAGAAACAGGGAAGAATCCTGCGGCTCCCGCCTCAGGATGCCGTGAATCACAGGTAGTGTATAATTACCGGTTTAGTGGCACGGGGCCCGGACGGTGATACGGTTTACCGTTGACTAGGTGGATGGTGGTAACAATTCTGATTCTTGAGACTGTCTCGAGGAGGACATGGCGTAAGTAGCCTTAGAGGCTATTTATGGCGGGATGGATCCCACAAGTTGCATGGACGGACTAGAGGCCCGCTCTTAACGCTTCAGCGCTGTAAGGTCCTATCGTAAGTGGCGTGAAGTCGCACATAGCCGGGAAGGTTTAGCTTATATAGGTGCTGGGATACAGTATCTACCTGGCTAATATCCCTAGACTGGAAGTGCTCCTGAAGGCATAATGAGAAACAATAGTTGACCTCTGCCTCCTAAAAGGTCTGCGGTTCGGTAAGGGGAACCGACGTATTGGAGAGATTTCGACGCAGGGTCTGAAGGCTCAGAGTTGCCAGATGCGTTACGTCCCACAGCTTGAGGGTCTCTTAAGAACGGAAGGAAGTATAGAAGTCGTGTGCCTTCACGTGGGTCTCGGGAGGCCGAGATGGGGAAGCATGTTTAGCAATGATCTTGTCCATACCATGATCATAGATCTTCACTCTGAAGTGGTGTAGACCGGTGTTCCTTATAGGATTGAGGTTGTATTGGGACCAAGATGGAGATTGCTACGCTCAGTAGCTGAGGTGGTGTCTGTAGATGTAGATATTCTTTTGGTAGTGTAGCGCGATGAGCTGCCTAGGAGACCCTGTCCTGCGAGCAGGAGTGTGGGACGTAGTTTGCGTTACAAACTACGCGAGTCCTGAACTCGGGTTTGAGAATGTGCTGAGATAGCGCAGCGCTTCCTGCATTCCAGAAAGGCAAAGGTATGCTGGTACCTCTTAGAATAGTGCAATCTTGAGATTGTTGGTATGGCAAACTTATGAAGGGACGCTATGCCGTCCGACGAAGGTGGTGTAGTTTAGGGACGTAATGATAGTGACATAAGCCATACACGCAGTCTCCATGAGGAGCTGGAAGTTGATGGAGATATATAGCTCTCTCATGATGATGAGGCTCATCAGCTCGCAAGTGCCCCTCTGTGGTTATTCAGGGCGCAGTGGCCCGCCCGAAACTTAGGTCGATCGTAAGGGCCGTTAAGGGGTACTTGTGCGCTCTGGATAGACGAGTAAGGTTAGCTCATTCGGGAGGGAGATTCGACATGCTCAGCGATTTGTAAGACACACGATCTGGATAGATCCGAGTACACAGCGTCTGGAGGTGTTGAGGTCTGCTCCTGTTGAGGAATTACTCCTAGACGTGAAGGTCTAGGAATTATTTTCCTTCGACTATTAGCTGGGAAAGGCCAAGCCTAGGATAATTCCACACGGGGTTGGCCCTGAGACAGGACAGTCCTGGTTCCCGTGTATACTTGCGTAGAACCTTAGGGGCTCTTTTGATCGAAGGGTCTGCGTAGAAGCTTTGGAAAGCCCTTTCACAAAATAATCCTCGAAAGATTAGGCTTTGGTCTGTAATTTTTCAGGTAGGTAATCTCAAATAGCAACACGGGATGTGGAAGCGCGGGTCCTCATTACCAGGGGCCTCAACCTATAACCTGATTGGCGAAGTAAAGATAGTTCACGTATTCCACGTGTTTTATCTCGTGTGCAAGGTTGGGAAGGTGAGTATAGCACAGTCCGACTGACGGTACTCGCAGGGGTTTGGAGAGCTTCCGCACAACGATGTTGACTTCGTCATGGGCGTCATGGGCGGAGCACGAATGTACGTACGGTCGTGGCGAAGGTGATGTGGGGTAGAGAAGTCGAGCTGGAAGCAAAGGGCGAACGGTACTTAAGGAATCCGCCGGAGCCAGCGGGGCCGTAGATCTGCAATGCGCGCGGCTGTGCTCTGCAAGCCGCGCAACTAACGTAGCGTTGTTATATTGGGAACTACTTTGGCGAGACTGGCTTTGGTAGTAGAGGATTACTTCAATAATAGCCATGCTAGAAGATGCGGGTAACCGCGGCTGGCTATCCTAATAAATGAGGGCGCAGCCAATGCGCCAATGGGAGGGATCAGGCACCTGCTGGCCTGCCCCGACGGCTTCAAGTGAATTAGGCCGGGGTTTCAGCTGATTTGGCTCTTTATGGTGGTACGATTGTGAAATAGTCGAGAAGTGGAGCGAATTAAACCCAATGAGAAGGATTTGGGGTATGAATTCAGGGCCATTTGTATTAGACCAAGGATGAGGTGTAGCCCGGGCCCATCTTATAGAGGAGGGAAAATACTTCGATTGCCCTTTCATTAGTAAGTACGGGGATGATAAGGGTCAAGGTCCTTGAAGTTGGAATTATGGGTTAACTGGCGGCTGCTCCTACGGAGGTGTGGTACATTGTAGACCTAGACGCCGTGCGCAACGCCTACCCAACGCGCCGCAGGAGTTGGTCGACCAGGTGCAATCTGGAAGCCGACTGAGGGTAGCTACACCCTGCAGTGGCCCAGCATACCTACTAGCGAAATAATTGTAGATGGCAACCCTTCGTAGGAGAGAAGGGGGTTGCAGTACGCCCTCCTCGCAGTATAGCTCGAGGCTTTGTGCCGAGAGGAGTTCCACTCTTACTGCCGTTGGGACAGAGGTATTACTGTCGGCTTGGAACCCATGCCAAGGCCATACCCTCAGACGCTCAGCAGTTGCAGAGTCACCAATGGCCTGGTTTCCAGAACCGAGGTCTAGCGGAGCCTTCCTTTATCAAGTCTCGAACCCTCTGGGCTCGGCGGCCCCCACCTTATTGTAGGTCTGCAAGCAGGTCAAAGGCCCCAAACACCCCTCTGACTGTGGCCGACATCCATGTTTTTTTAAATAGGTGTGGTACTTCACATATCTGGGTGCCATGCCCAGTCTATACACACACGCCACAGAAGCTAGTCGAGCACACAATACAAAGCCTGGAGGCCAACTAGAAGCTGCGGCCTGTAGAGGCCCAGCTCAGTATTGCCCAAACGGGGCAGCCCCTACCCTGACAGCGTCAACCTAGGGCCTGTCCGCCCTTTCCTCTGGTTGGCCTGACCGGCTTACTAGCGGGCCAAGCGTAGCAGGCAACACTCCGTAGGGGAGAAGGGGGGTTGCAGTACAAAGCTCATCGCAGTAGGCTATAGCCCAAGGCTTTGTGCCGATAAGAGCTCAAATTCGATTGCCGCTGGGAGTGAGGTAGTATAGGAGACTTGGACGCCTTGCCAAAGCCATACCAACAATCGCAACAGGTGGAGAGCAACGCAAAGGCCTGGTTGCCATAACCAAGCCCGTGCTCTGCACCCTGCATTCTTGTTATTTATATATATATTTTTTTTTCTTAAACCTTTGCTGTTGAAACGAGGTACTGATACAATCATGGAATCTAGATTTGGACGTCATGCCAAGTCCATACCAACGTTCACAACAGGTAGCGAGCCTGCATCCCCACCCCAGATCGACCTCCATAGCCTCAGCCATAGACTCAGCGTCACCAGGGTCGAAGTGAGACCCACACCCTGCATTTGGTGTTTTTTTTGTGCTCCTGCGCAGGTGTGGTACTTTGCAGACGTGGGCGCCATGCCCAGTCCATACCAGTAACGCTGCAGGAGCTGGTCGACCGCCCAGGCCCAAGCCTAGAGGCCGACTGAGCGATGCGCCCTGCCGAAGCATAGGTCAGTGTTGCCTCGCCGAGGCAGCGCCCTCTATGGCAACACTAGGACCTTGGCCCCCTTCCTCTGGTTGCCTTACCCGTCTTACTAGCGGGACAATCGTAAATGGCAACACTTTGTAAGGAAGAAGGGGGGTTGCAGTACGGAGCTCCTCGCAGTATAGCCCGAGGCTTAGTGTCGAAAGGAGCTCCCACTCCACTGTCGTTGAAATTTAGGTACTATTGCAGACTTGGACGCCATGCCAAGCCCATACCAACACTGTCAACAGGCATAAAGCAACGAGAAGGCCCGGTTGCCATAACCGAGGCTGTGCTCTGTACCCCTGCAGTTTTAAGCTTTATTCTGCTGTTCGGAGTGAGGTGCTATTGTAGACTTGGACGCCATGCCAAGCCCATACCAACACTCGCAACAGGTGGAGAGCAACGCAAGGGCCTGGTTGCCATAACCAAGACCATGCTCTGCACCCTGCAGTTAAACTTTTTAATTTTTGTTTGTTTGTTTTTTCTTTTCTTTTTCTCTTTTCTTCCAATACTTTTTCATTTTTTCCATTACATTACAGTTAGGATAAATAATATAAAGACGAGGCAAGCTCGCTGGGAGAGTTGGTGTCAATGCAAGTGAAGCCGGAGAGTGCAGGCACAAGGTAACCTGCCCCAACGGCTTCACATGTGGGCATAAGGAGCAGAGCCAGCACACGCCTTGAGGTGACCAGCGGCTGGCTGTCCCGGACGCCACATGGCGGATGACATAGCCACTCGGCTGACGGCCTCATTGCTGGCGCTGTGCCGAGATGGCTGAAGCCACCCCCGGACATCCCGACGACAGTGACCTACAAAAAACTTTTCAAAAAGAGAGACAAAGATTAAGCATCCTACTACCTATTGAAACGCTTTATAAGACTAATCAAACATACGAAAACTGTAACGATTTTCCTTTGTGAAGCAGGTATCAAGAGATAAAGGCAGTATGATCCCATGGGCTAAGTCCTATACGGTGTCAAGTGAGCGAGAGGTGAGAAAATAGCCTAATTTGGGGCGAACCGTCACCAAAAATGTTAAGAAAAGATAGAGAAAAATGCAAATCCGTCACCAAGATCTTTAGGTCACAAAACTGATTCAATCTATAGCTGAAGCTCTTTGAATCTTTGCCATACTCTGCAGTCTGGAGCAGGGAGCACATAACACCGTTTTACATCACATAGCTAACCCCAGAAAATTTTGATTAGGGCTACAACAGGCCCTAGCTCATTGAAGCCTCATTCATTTTCGTGATTGAACGAGTTGCGAAGAGGGAGATGTGAACTAACCCTTCAATTAGAAATGAGATTTTAGAAGTTTTGAAGAAACGTTCGTTGCCAACAACCATTGACGATTCAAAGAGGGTTTGCTTACCACGCTCAGATGATCCCCGGTCTACCTAAACTGCGTCCAAACGCGCCTGGTGGCGTCCAAACGCACTTAGAAATATGCCCAGTCAAATCCAGTGGCAGCAAAACACAAGAAACGCATTGTAGAATCGATAAAAATTATTTTCAGTCATTTTTTGCTGCTGCCAGTTTAAACCAACTAGAGTAACTACTAGACATTTCATACATAAGGGGCTAGGAGTTAAGTTTATACACAAGGGGCTGGCAGTTATGTTCATACACAAGGGGCTGACAGTTATGTTCATACACAAGGGGCTGGCAGTTATGTTCATACACAAGGGGCTGGCAGTTATGTTCAAACACAAGGAGCTGGCAGTTAAGTTTATACATATGGGGCTGGCAGTTATGTTGATACACAAGGGACTGGCAGTTATGTTGATACACAAGGGACTGGCAATTATGTTCATACACAAGGGGTTGGCAGTTATGTTCATGCACAAGGGGCTGGCAGTTATGCTCATACACATGGGACTGGCAGTTATGCTCATATACAAGGGGCTGGCAGTTATCTCCATACACAAAGAGCAGGCATATGTTCATACACAACCTGAGCTTGCAAGATGAACTCAGTGAGGGAGGTGGACTAGAGTGATCAGAGTAGAATGAAACAGCTGGAAGTTACTACCCAAATGTCAACAATATGGAAATAGTAGCATAAAAATAAGCCTATTTTAAAAATATATTATAAGAAGCTGGAAACACTTATCATTGATAATAATTACAAGATTTTGATATGATTATTAGGGAAAATGGGAGCCCCAATGCATTTTAGGTGGATGGCTGGATGCACCCAAAAATTGAAAGATAGGCCTATTGTGAAAATTTAATTACCTGCCTAGTGCAACTACTTCCCTATAGATTCCACTTAGTAAATTGACATAGGTAATAAAATTGTTTGTGCAGATTCATCATTGTATGTTATTTCGGTATCTATGAGTTGAGCTCAGTTGCAATTAGATTCAAGATAAAAAAAAACATCTAACAATTCATCTCTAACTGCCGACATATATTTTGCTATGAAGTGTTGTCCGTCTTAAGTTAAGCTAATACAGATTTAATACTTGTGAGATGGCCGAAACCACAACACCGCTGAGTCAAGATCGCGGCAGACAATAGCATTTTGCCCTGTGTTTTCATTTCAAAGTATTCGAATGCGTTGCTCTGTCAATGAAAACCACAATAAAATGCACTGCTTTCCGAATCGCCTTTCACTCAAAGTTCAAGAAAATGCGAGAAACTATACTAGTGACGCTTATTAAGCCAGCGGACATTACGGCTAACATTTCATCGAAACTTCCGGTACACGCACTGTTGTTTGCATGCGCTCAATGAAGTACCTTTTCAAAAGCGGTGAAGTAAAAACGCAGGACAAAAGACTATCGTCTGCAACGGGCTCAAGTGGGATTTTATATGTTTTCAAACACCATGGGGAATCAAATAATTTCTGTGGGGCCCGCTGCACATGAAAGACAAAAACACAAAAGCTTCACTTTCTTGGAGCAGAAGTTTCTGTAGTTGTTAGTACAGCTCAACATGTTTGAACATCGTAATAAAATGAGCGTTATTGCGAGCTAAAACTCACTTTAAATTGAGAGAGATACTGCAAACTGTGCAGTTGGCACTTGCCTTTGGAGAATTTTAACAACAGCGTAGATTTTAAACCAATTTGGACCATTGAAATCTGGCCCAGCCGTAATTATACGCCGTTTTCGCCGTATTGAAAACAGAGAATGAGTAAAGAGAAACATTCCCGGCTTTCTACTCTCTTCTGCAGCGGGCTTAATACGTTTGAAGGGACGAAAGCTATGCTGCTATATGACTTTGTGGCGAGCTCGACCATAGATGTTTCTTAGTTTGGGTATGCACTCAAAGAGATCCAAAATTTTCACTTTGGTCCATTTTATACATTTTTCCTTCATAAGGTTAGTATCATTCTCATGTAAATACTTCGGTTCCCTTTACCACGTTTTACTGAAGTGGAAACTGTTTTTTAAAGAAGTGGAAACTGTTTTTTACAGAAGTGGAAACTGTTTTTTACAGAAGTAGAAACTGTTTTTAATAAAATTTGAAGATGTTGCCACTACCTTTTGTAAGGGTAAGCGGAGTTGTGTGTCCAGTGTGTGCGGGGAGTATAGAGGGCACGGCCCTTAGGTGTCCGGAGTGCACGTGCCACACCCACCTTCAGTGTGCAGAACTGCCGCGTTATTATCTCGTCAGATACGCTGCGACCCAAGCCAGGTATATGTGCCGTACGTGCGTTTTCGAGAAGGCAGGTGGAAGACTGCCTGAGATCGAGGATGAAATTGCGAAGTGCTTCGCCGGTGGGGACGTTGGCGACAGCGATGACGACGGCGAGGACCGCATCGACGTTTTGAGTGGAGATGGTGAGATTGAGGATGACAGCCTCATCGTTGCCAAGGAGAGGGAGCTGTAAGTTCTTACAGCCCCTCCTTTGACCCAAGGTGACGGAGGAGAAGCGAGCCGCACTCAGGAGCCTCGCAATCTCCAAAGCGAGAGCCAACGGCGAGCAGGATGCGTGGAACTCCGAGGCGGTCGCGGTGGAGGAAACAGCAGCAACGGAGACCCCGAGAGCCGGAAGGCTGAAACCCGTGTTAAAAATAAACCGCTACTCTAGAAAAACGGGGGTAGTAGGGAGCAAGCCCCTCCGAAAACAAACTCGAAAATTGTTTGTAAGTACTAGAAGTATGGCAAGTGTAAGCATGGGAGCCGAGGAGCCGACTGTAAATTTTATCATCCGAAGAAATGCTATAAATTTATAGGGGTGGTGCTGAGACTGGCAGGGGAGGGAGGTGGGAGTTTTATCATCCACCTCTCTGTAGGAGCTCCACTGCCGGGGACCCTTGTCACCGTAAGAATTGTCGGTTTGTCCTGGTTGGGGGGATCCGTGGTCCTGGTGGCCTGGCCCAGCGGCTTTCTTCCGCTCGTCCACTTTCAAATGACGGGCGTGAAATGCCCGTCGGACGAAACTCGGTTGAACCAACGAGCTATGCCGGGGTTCATAGGTGTTCGTCATCGGCGCAAAGTGAGGCCTCTCCGCATGCGGCTGTAGCTTGGAGTATGCGGCCGGGCACTGGTGCCGCAACCCAGGATTTTTGAGTCTGCAGCTGCAGGTGAATCAAATCCAACTGCAGCTCCAGGTTCTGGAAGGAGTGGGACCTCGCGAGACTCGGTGTCTGTGCCATTAGGGAGAGATTGTCGCCAACCACGGATGATTACGGGAAACATTGCGGGCTTGTACCCTCGAAACGCGAAAGACAAGGTCTCAATGCTGCGCGAATGGGGCAGGGAGCAAAATGCTAGCATCATAGCCCTTACCAAGTCCCACCTGCAATCGTCGATTAAAACTGCTGAAATAGCGATGGAAGGTTACCAAACTTATCGAAGGGACCGCACCAAAGGAGTTAAAAAAAGTGGGGTGGTGGCCTACTTCCGTAGTGACCTAACCTTGAGCAGCAAGTTGTTAACTGGTGGATCAACGGGTGCGGTGGAACATTGGGTACTATATATACAACCATACAACCTGGTACTCACGGTGCTCTATAGACCAGAATGTACAGAGCGTGATTTTGGTCAGGTCCTTGACTCCATATCCACTTCTGTGGAGGGCTTGGGTGGCCCCACGTCTGATGTGTTGCTCGTAGGCGATTTCAATTTCCCGAAGGTTTACTGAACAACACTCAGCGTCAGTGGTGGATCTAAGTCCCTTTCAGAGCGACATCAGGCAGAACGCATAATTGATTGCGTTGACAGACACTGCCTGCAACAGGTTGTGCGGACTCTCACTAGGGGGGGGGGGCAACATTCTTGATCTGATATTCACCAGTGACGGGGACGTGATCGAGGATGTAGTAGTATCAAGAACTGCACAGTCAGATCATAATCTTACTGTGGCATCCCTGCTGGTGCCAGATAATATAGAAGGTTTCAAGAGGATTCTCAGGGGTTTTGATGCATTGAATTTTTTCCACCACAAAGTGAACTGGTCGGAAATGAATAACAGAATTGAAACCATCTCATGGAACCAAGAAATGAGAGATATGTCAGTCACCCAAATGTATAACTTCATCAGAACACAGCACCTGGAGATAAGCACTGACTTGATTCCGAAGAGGAGGGTTAAAGCTAAGGGTGTCCCACGTTGTAGGAGGACGTTGTGGAGGAAGAGAGTAAAACTGAACAAGAGACTAGCGAAGACAAGCAGCCCCTCAGTGAAGGTCAGGCTGTCCAGTGAGATTCTTGGTGTTGCGGAAGGGTTACTGCGGTCCCTGTCGACGGAGCGAGCCGAGGAGGAGCAGAGGGCTATCGCTGCCATCAAGAGGAATCCACAGTATTTCTACGGATATGCCCGGTGCAAAAACACTCTGAAGAGTTGTATTGGTCCCCTGGAGCTCGGCGGAAGGTTGATCTCGGATGCAGGAGAGATGGCAGAGGCACTGCAGGCCCAGTTTGTGTCAGTTTTCAGCGATCCGGGAGGCCTAGATGATTGCGACGACCGTAGGAACTGCGAGATCCCCGTGGAACTTGGTGACGTTGATATTACGAGGCGTAGTGTCGAGGCGGCGATGGGTGAGGTGTCGTCCTGATCGGCGGCTGGACCAGACGGGATTCCAGCAGTTGTGCTCCGTGAGTGTCGGCGTATGCTCTCGCTGCCTCTCTACATTTTGTGGAAGGCGTCGCTGGCCAGTGGTGAGATCCCAGATGAACTGAGGAAAAGTAAAATGACCCCTGTCCACAAGGGAGGAGTCAGAAGTTCCCCAGAAAATTACCGGCCAATTACACTGACCTCCCACATAATAAAGGTGATGGAAAGATTAATATCTAGAGCTTTGGTAAGTTACCTGGAGGACACGAAAAGAATGAACGCCAATCAACATGGATTTAGAACGAGTCGTTCGTGCGCATCGCAACTTGTCCAGCATCAGCATCGTATATTGGAAATCCTTGTAAAAGGAAAAGAGGCCGATATAATTTACTTGGATTTTGCGAAAGCTTTTGATAAAGTTGATCACGAAATCGTTCTTCAGAAATTGAAAGCTGTTGGTGTAGGTGGGCTCTTGCTCAACTGGATTAGAAGCTTCCTCTCAAATAGGAAGCAGTTCGTTGTTATAGATGGAAAGGAATCCAGTGAGGCGCGTGTTTCCAGTGGAGTGCCTCAGGGCACAGTATTGGGCCCAATACCTACTCTTCCTGATACATGTGAGAGACATCGATGAACGGGTACAGCACCGTCACGTGTCCTCATTCGCCGATGATACTCTTATTGTAAAAGTTGTGGCGGACGTCGAGGACCAGCGTCGTCTACAAGAGGACCTGGAGAAGATATATGAATGGGCTTCCGCGAATAATATGTCCTTCAACGAGAGTAAATTCGAGGTCCTTAGGTACTGGCGAGATGGAGCAGAGAGAGAGATTCAGAGGCCGAATATTATACTGCTCCAAACGGAATGAAGATCAAATCCAAAAACTGCGTGAAGGACCTGGGAGTGATAACGAGTTGTACCGGGCATTTCGAGGAGCAGATAGAAGCAATAATTACTAAGGCGAAGCAAACAATGGGATGGGTGCTAAGGACCTTTGCCTTGCGTGACCCACCGGTGATGCTCCTGTCCAGAGGACATTTACCGCAAGAATTAATGGTTCTCAGGAGTGCGACTATTGGGAGAGATTGAGGAAGCTCTCGATATATTCGCTGGAGAGGAGAAGGGAATGATACAGTAAAACCCCTCTAATTCGCACAGCACGGGGGGAAGGGGGGTGACGGATTAGCGAAGATTTCGGATTACTGGGGTACTTACAAATCCGAAAAAAACCTCTTTATTCCGCACTAATACGGATTATAGAGAGATTGTTTGTACCTTCTGCGCAGCACCTCGCGCAGATTTTTCGCTCATCACCTCTTTTATTCGAAAAATGAGAAGCGCCTTGCACGGATTACAGAGGTATTTGTAGGAACTCCGTACTTTACCCCATTAATCCGAAAAACGCTCACTTGTTCAGATAGCATTTCGAACAGTAATGAGATGTTCGGATTAGGGAGGGTTTCGGATTATTGAGGTACGGATTAGAGGCGTTTTACTGTATATTATTTTATATATCTGGAAGATGATCCATGGTGTGGTGCCGGAGGTGCTGGATCGTTTTGGTCAAGGGTTGCAAACCACGGATGGGGGCCGTGGGGGCTTTCGCTGTAAACTGCCGAAACTAAATAATAGGGCCCCAGCACGAGTACAAACGTTGCAGGAGAGCTCCTTGATGATCCGTGGGCCACGTTTGTTCAACTGCCTCCCCCGTGAACTCAGGGATATCTATAGCTCGTTTGAATCATTCAAGAGGAACCTGGACAAATTTCTGGCAGGTGTCCCGGATTGCCCGAGGCTGCCACACTACTACCAGACCTCCAACAGCAACAGCATCACAGACCAGGTGGCCTACCATGAGCGTCCTGGAGTGAGATGAGCTGAGTGCGAAAAAGTGGGCGGTGCCTCAGCATGGCCCGGGACCGAAGAGGGCTCGAACTCCTTCCAGTAAGTGTGTCTCTCTGAGTTTGCTCTGCGCTTCATTACTTTGTTAGTGAGAGTATCTACACCAGTGACGCCATTTGTGCTTGTGCAGTGCAACCCTGGGTGCATCAACTGGTTTGCCTACACCATTGATGGCACATCGCACAGTTTGCCCTTCCTTGAGACAAAGAGAGACCCAAATCGCTTCAGCAAGCAAGAAAAGGAGAATATGACGCTAAGCATGATTTCGAAACTTTTGGTAGATGACACAGTCGTGTTTGCAAGGGCAGTCTGAAATATTCGAACGCAATTAAAGGCGTCTTTTTGTGACTACCGCGCGGAGGACTCCTCCTGATCGCGCATGATTCAAGAGTTTTTGTGACCGCATTTTGACGTGATTCTGATAGTAATCAACCGTGATCAGTGATGAAAATTGATTGCAGCGTGATTACCTCCGCAGGCTAATCACACGTGATCAAAGAGTGATTCCAGCCTTTGGACAAGTAAAAATTCAAAATTTATAATGCAGGGTCACGATGTTTTCTTATGTTTAGGGATAGACTGAATATTGTTTTGATGATTGTTTGTAATATTAACTACTAGAATTGTAGTTTTATGACTGTGTATGTTCAAAATGCTTTAAATACTGCTAGTTCAGTTATGAATTGGCTTCAAAATAAATAAAGGCTCATAAGAAATCTGTTCCCTGCCATTTCCTGTAAAAATACGATAAAAATATATTTTTCAACAACTGACATGGCGTCTCTGCTTTGTTTACAGAATCGTTGACCATTCTTGTGTTTTTCATTGATCACAATGATTATGATCACGAGCGTGGCCACAAAAAGATGCCTTAACTGAAAACACCAAACAAAAGACAATCGTCTGCAGCGGGCATTAGACTGACGAAAGACCTGGCACTGCATCAAAAACGGTGAAAATTCAAGAGTTTTTATACAATTTACGTAACGTGAAAAAATATTTGAATGAAATAGAATAGGGAAATCTGATTTTATCTGAGGTATTAAAACCTTCCTGTGCTTCCTCACTTTTCTGCTTGCTGTTAGAGAATTTTTTCTCAATCAAATACAATGAAAATGGCAAAAAATCAATAAAACTTACGACGAGAGACAGAATTCTTGGAAAACAGCATATTACAAAAGACGCCTTGGATTGGATCGTCAAAGTCAATCTAAGCCAAGCATGCTTCACTAACTTGTCCGGACCTGCAGACAGGAGCTCAAACGTTTAAAAAAAAATCTGAACAAATTAATCAACGACGCAAAGCGAACCCATACTCACAATGCATTAACAGCAGCGAAAAGTGACTCTAAACAGACCTGGCGCATACTCAAAGAC
>LQNS02277813.1:1387804-1398555 GCA_001587735.2 Parhyale hawaiensis | reverse complement strand
ATTTTAACCTATTCAATTAACGCTGAGCAGTGACGCACGCCTAGCCTTACCAACTATGTTTTATACATTGTGCCACATCTGCTGCTCTAAGATTTGAAGTTTGTACGGGATCATCGCATAGCTTCAGCTGCATCGATTGTTAGGTTGAGGAAATGCTTTGCACTAAATTACTCACGCTAGAACATTAAATATTTTTTGTTTTTTATTATCTTAAGTTAAAAAATTAATTCAAATTTAATTAGACATGTTTTCCTTCTTTTATTTTGGTTATATATATATATATGTTTCAATGAGGCGACCTAAAATTTTCCTAACAGCTGATGGGCGTGGCTTAGAGGCCTACGTCATCGTTCCTTTACGCTGTGATTGGCCATGGCAAACCAGCGATGTCTTCAGCGATGACGTCACAGGTCCGGGCTAGCTACGCGAATTTTAAATATCCAGGCACAATAAGTTACAAAATGTATCTTAACAACGTTCCATTGCTGTATCGATCATATTTCGATACGTTTTTTCTTATTCCTCAATTTTCGCTGCTTCATCTCCGGCAAGACCTTTTGAACATCAATAAATTTAGAGAGCGATGAATCCACAAATTGTACTGTAAAGATTATTGTTCGTATATAATGGATGCGTTGGTCAATTCGGTAGTTTAATAGAATAATTGTTTAACAATCTTCTTGTTTTAGAAAAAAGTATATAGTTTATAGTTCAACTGTATGGTCTATCAACAGCAAAAACTCTGCCAAAATTCAAGGGATAACCAAGTCAAAAGTAAATTTCGGTAACTAGTACATAATTTTTAAAATTCCTGCCCATAGTAAGCATGTTTACTGTAGTCACTGATAGCCAATTCTCCATATTCTTTTCTTCTATATCTATATTAAGTTATCGAAGAGATTTTACGCCTATTTATTAACTTAAATTGGGCATAACGATGAGCATTATNTTACCATTGCCCGCTTCTCTGCTATTGGCCCGTTGCTCCAGCAAAGGGCGTGCCTAGATTGTGACGCCACGGTTCCGCCCGAAATTAACAGATTTTCCATACTTCCTTTACTGTACTGTGAAATCCGTAGCGTGCCATCCTGGGAATCGAACCGGGCCTCCGTTGATGCGATGCCGAACCGTTGTCACTTCACCACCGAGAGGGTGGTGATCTTGCGTATTCAGTTATGGTTTCTGTTTTTTTTTTTACATTTTCACTCATATTTCGCGTCTGTTTGAAGTCACATTTGCATCCCATAATCTTTTGCCTGATTTTTATAGGGACAGTTGATTTTCAAAATATTTTAGAGTGTTAAACCGATAAAAGTGAGATCAGCACGCTGCTATCCGCGTCGTGTCAAATCAACTAGTACAACATTTACAGTTTAACTGTTTTTCTTGTGTTAAACGGGAGTACAGTGATTCAGATCGTTAAAATGACGCTAGAAATCATTGTTGTCGACTTGTTTATGATTTGAAAATGCTATAGAAGATTAATTCAGTATTTATAGGTTCTGTTCACTGAACTTGAATTGCGCGATACGTTCAGAATACGGACGTGCTTCATCCTTTGGTCTCCCGCATTGTTGTTGAGGTAAGGCGTATCGCCGACGCAGGGCACTAGCGCCCTTACTCCGCTTTTCTCTTCCTCCGGCAAGATATGCTTCAGTATGGGAGCAGCGATGCCGTAGTGAAAGGCAAGGAATGGGTTCTTGTCTCTCGCATTGGCTGTAGCTGCTTCTAGTTCAATAAAATTAACACGCTGCGTCCATCAGTTAAACTGAACAAGTTATAGTGAGGGACGAGTGAACACCGCTTAATACAGCGAATCTTTTTAGATTTTCCTCAAATGTCTCATTACACTGAACTAAAGTAATTTTATGCAGCAGTCATCGTTATTAAGAAAAACTTAATGTTTTCTATGATGAAAGAAGAAATTTTGAGGGATAACTATATTATTATTCAACTTTCTCAGTAAAAAAAAAATTATGCGATAGTTCAACAAAACATATCACTTTTTTGTAACTTTAAATAAATTATTTATCCGCATAACAATGCGATAACAGCAATATATTACTGTCATAGACTCTTCAAGCGTCATGAACCAAGCGAGGTTCCGTGCGTGAACCAAATAGGTCTGTCAGTGGGTTCATAGTACATATGAACCCAATGGGAGTCTTGGGAGACTTTGTATCAAGGAAACGTGCAATGCCTCAGTGAAAGAATCGGACGTCCAATCAACCCGTTTTATACAAATTCAACTATAACTCAAAGCAGAGTTTGTTCTAAGAAAAATATAGAGCTATAGAATTTTGATGTGGGGGCCCAAATTATAAGGTTATATTGTAAGCTTATTGAATATAGCCATGGAAATTCAAGTGAAGTACCAATTTAGAGCTGCTCAAATCTGGATTTATAACTGGACAAAAGAAGAACCACTCCGTGTCGTTAGAATAAACCCTAGCTCAAAGCGCTATGGCAGTGGTTCCCTACCCATGGTACGCCCTAGTTTTCCAGTGGCTATGCCACTGAATGAATTAAATTGAGTTTGGTTCTTGGTTTTTACCAGTAAATGAAAATGATACTTGATAGAAATTGAGTGTCTCTGGAATCAAGCGGCACGACGCAGCTGTAATGGCGACCGCAGACTAAACGTCTCTCAACTTTTCACTTTGGCTTGTCACGTTGCCGTGGCAATAGCTTACGCCGTTTGCACGTCACTCTAAATCTTTACATCAGTGCAACTTTAGACTAACTCTGAAGTTCGAGATATATTTACCCTATTCAGTGCTCGACCACAGCCGCTTGTCTTAACGTACACACTTCAAAAAAGCTAATATTTTCAGTATACATTCTTTTAAGTGGTATGTGATGTTCAAGTGGAAGCCCCGTTCGCGGGAACGTGATCGAATGTGGAAACTTGTGTGGCGGTGCAACTTTTGCGTTAGTGTGCACCTGTCCTTAGCCCTTAGGGTGTCACTGTCGTAATGGCCACAGCGCAAACCTTGGGTCGGTTCTGAAAATGGGCCTTATTGATCCAGGTGCTACGAGCTATCTAAAAGCATTCGAAGGAAGATAATTTGCTCTTTAACAAATTACTTTTGTTACTGATAAACACGTTAATTACCCATGAACAGTAATATTTTTTAGTGGTTTATAAATATAACTTATATGAATTGAACGAATTTTTGAAAATATACAACATAAGATAATTTGAAAAAATTTAATTGAATGAAAATTGAGTTTTATAAGGAAAAATTTTTAACTACAAAAACTAAATGCTGTATCTTAACTCGGCATCTTCACGAAAGCCAGGAGGAGACGAGTATCTAATATGAAAATTCTTATATTTTGAAAGCAGTCGGGTGACCGACAGCTGAGAATGATTGCTTTAAACGCTCCGATTTATCCCGACCCGCGCGGGAGGTGCCTTCGATTGGCTAAGAAATTGCACCGTTGAGGTATGACACGACTGACCCGCCAGGCTGAGGCGTTGATTTTGCGACTTCCAGCTGCGCTGCAGGTTTTCAAAACGACTCGTTGTATTACTGAACATTCCATTTTAGGGAGCGAAACTAAAGTTCTGAAAGTCTCAGAGGGAAGCCATAAAATGAAGTCAACGTTTCAAACTCGATACGACGCGTCAAGCTAAAACTCCAAGTCACTGCAACTTTAGATTAGGCTAACGCAGAAGTTGGAGGTATACTGTCAGAGGCCTGTTGTAATCAGATTGCCTCATACTTACTCGGTGTTACTCACTCGGTGTTATGCTATTATAGAGGTGAATGAGACAGGATTTCTCAAAGCGTAACCCGGAAGAAACAAAAACAAACCCAGTGTAAACACAGAAGTTTATTCGTAATTATTGCTAATAATCATGAAATAACCTCTAAAAATTTTGTGATAGGTCCCTGCAGATCTTTCTACCATAAGAAATTGATGAATTACACCAATTGAAGGCTTTTCTCCATAAACTCTGAGGCCACTGCCGCTTCCCATAGTGCAAACACTTCAAAAAGCTTCTCTTTGTAGACNGTGATAGGTCCCTGCAGATCTTTCTACCATAAGAAATTGATGAATTACACCAATTGAAGGCTTTTCTCCATAAACTCTGAGGCCACTGCCGCTTCCCATAGTGCAAACACTTCAAAAAGCTTCTCTTTGTAGACATACTAGTGCACTAAGCGCAACCCTTTTGTTGAATAAGTCATGGAAGTATGTATTTGAAAATATCTTACCATTCATTGAAAAACTACACAACACTCCAAATTTCACCATGTCCACATGGTCCACGAAGTTCACCATGTGCACAAAAGCAACCAAGTTCACAGAACCCCGTGACCAGGCCCTCACTAATAACGCGGTAATTCCCGGGCTCGTATCCAGGATACGGTTTGGCAATAAATATGTTGGAAGCCTTGGAATTTTTTCTTCAGTTTTAGATAGGGAAAAAAGGCTTCGGACAGATGGACGGACAGACGGACGGATGGACAGACGGCTCTCTTATTATAGTATAAATTCTGGTGGGAGCCTCGTACAAGGAGCTTCTATAGGGAAGGAGGGAGCCAGTAGCCTAGCCCGTTGAAGCTCAAGAGTCTCTTATGGCTGTCAGCCACTTTTCCCATGCACAAATCGCATGTCAGTAAAGAGTCTCTTATGGCTGCAGCCAGTCACTTAAGCACCAATCGCATGTCGGCAACTCGGTTCGTCTGCTGCTCCCCGGTGAAACTCAGTACTCCCCCGTCTTTTCCACCAATGAGCTTCTCAGCCATAAGAGATCTGGTTGACTCGCTGGCAAGTCTGTAACTGGGCCACAAAGCTCCCTCCTTCTCTATTGAAGCTCCTTGGCCTCGTACGCGCATATTAATTGGATGCGGGATTGCATCAATTTGTGTAGCGGTGCATCTCTAGCGTTGGTGTGTCCCCGCCCTGAGGAGTGACTGCCATAGGGACCGGAGCTTGAATCTTGCTTCTTCTCTGAAATTGAACCCATTTATTCAGCTTCTACGTGAAGTTTAAATTCAGTCCGCAGCAGACCGTTTACGATTTAACAAATTACTTTTGTCACCAATAACTTGTGCCACGAGGCGTTCAAGATGTTCATGTGTTTATATGTTTCGGGTCATGCTCTGAATAATAAAAAAGGTGCAAAATAGGCCCGGTTGCAAATTTTGTCAACAAGTGCCTTTTTCATGGAGATAGAGTACCAGGTTGTAGAAGATGGCGAAAGTGGAATCCTTTTTCCTTTACTTCAATAAACTTCTCGCTTGAAACACGTGGTATCAAAACAATAACGATATTGCAGCTTGTCTTAGCGCGGCTTTGCAGTCTGATTTCTTGAACTTTCTCCATCCATCGAAACATGTTTGCTCTCAGTTTGAGACGTTTAAATTTAGAAGCTAGTGAACGCCCTATAGATAAGGTATTCTGATTGGTTTACACTGACCAAGATTTCAGCGTGACGTTAAAAGCCTGTCTTCAAGTTAGAGTTTTAAACGCATTCTTTCACTAACTCGTTCGAATGTTCTGTAGCGTCGTTGCAATACAACTTTGTGTACGTCACAAAAACCTGTTAAGATGATGGTTATCAGATCAGTTTCCTTGGCAAGTATCACTAGGCAAGTTACGTTAAGCTTTCCAAATTTGGAGTAAGTTAAAACTTAAAGAACAGCGCAGATATTTATAACGCCAGGCACAATGTGTCACTTAGTTAATATTATAGACTCGAAATCTAATACCAAACGCTAAAAATATAATTACTAACTTGATATCACCGCTAATCTAATACAGCGAATCTTCACGCACCTTTACACTTTTACACCTTTATTTATTCTCAAGTATCAAGTACAAAAGATATTATAACAACGTGCTATCAATTGAGAATGCGCCGAGTTGAAAGTATTAGTTACTTATGGGATACTTAGAGCAATTGATATCATTAGAGAATGCTAATATAGTCATCCCTTATAAAATGGTTTAGTTTCACACTAGAAAATGACATATACACTGTGAGTATTTTCTTTTCTAAAATTCTTATCGCTACGACTACTAACAAGTTGCTATAAAACTTAGATACCTATGAATCACAATGCTTTGGCTTTAAACAAGCGCGTACACAGTATTCATTATGGAAATGCTAGCAGCGGCCCCTATTTTATTGACTACGGCCTCATAACTACGTGCGCGTTTGTCTGCGTGAGTCATCGTACACAATGGAAGTGCCGATTTTCGTCATTTATTCATAACCGTGAATGAGATGCTAAAGACAATTGATGTCATTACGCAAAACTAACACAGTCATCCTTTACAAAATGGTCTAGCTTTACACTAAACAGAACTTATTCACTACCAGTTATATTTATCTAAAATTTACGTAGGTAGGGCTTATTGCCATAAAACTTCGATACGAATTACTCTGATGATAAACAAGCGCTTATAAAGTATTCATTATGGAAACGGGACTATTAGTTTACTTGACTATAACCTCAAAACTACCTAGGTATTTGTTTGCAAGATCGAGTTACCTTACACAATCCAAGTATTGATTTTCAACAGTAATTCAAAAAGGTATATCGAAATCGAACTAGTAAGTAAGTAAGTAAGATACGAAATGGGCAGAACCGAGGGTTTCAGCCAGGTATGTCGCGAAGTATATAACATTGGGGGGGGGGGCACTGAAAAATACCGACTGACGTTAACTATCAGTCATATTACCGACTGGAAGATATAGATAGGTACACAGTACTCGTGCACTATAGCTTTTCGAGACTATTGCACAGGCAGCGCAGCTGCTCAATCAGACCTCACCCACACAGTGGCACTGCGTGACTGGTGATAGGTTTTGATAGATTTCTTACACACAGATACATTTATTACATTACAAGTATTTGGCAAAGTAGTACTCTACACTGTAGAATAATACATCTGCGTAGCCACTGAAAGTTAAACTTTTGGGGCAACAGTGAGCAAAAGCTAATACAATTGCATGACGTATTCTTTAAATCGTTTTTATAAGACATTATAAAAATGAGGATCTACAGTACTGGCCAAATTATTATGGATTTTTTCAGAATGTAACATTTTTTTTTACTAAAAGGGCAATTAAACTAATTTCATTGCTTGCAAATGGATTTATTTTCATAACTGATGCGGTGATGCGTCTTGAACATTCATTAATACTTTTTTCTTGGCACATTTTAGCAGCCATAAGTGTTTCAACGGTAGGCAAAACTGCATCTGATCAGATCGGCCTCAGTCAATGCACGCATCGCACCTGGCCTCAGTTGTCGTCTTGCTGTAGCGTGTTTTAAGGTGTGTTTGCCTCTTGTCCGCCTCTTATCAAGTGTCATTGTTGTCTGTTAATATCTCCTACTCTCCAGTGCTTGCTAATAATAGTATTTCTTTTCGTTTTAAGGCAGATTAAGTGTTAACAAGAGACGGTGAATAAAAATGGGGAAAAATTGTGACTTGAGTCCTCTCAAAGTTGGTCAAATACAAGTTTTATTGAGCATGATAATCCATTAAAACAAAGAGAAATTGCGCAAAAAGTAGGGGTTTCAACACAAACAGTAAGTGTTATTAAGAAAAATACATAGCGGTGTAGATTTGGCTTCAAAAAGGGATGAAAAATGTGGGCGAAATAAAAAAACAAATCCGAGAACTGACAGACAAATAGTAAAAATGGCCCTTAAAGACAGAAGAACATGGTGCAGGAACATTTCTGCACAACTGGCGGTGCAGGGTATTAGCCTCTCCAGAAGAAAATTGAACTCATTCCAGCTCTCACCCTTGAGTAACTGAGCGCCGTACCCATGTTGAAACCCCAGTTGGTGACTATCTAAGAACACTCGGCTACTTCAGGAGTGTGTCGCAAAAAGCATTTTTGGGTTACCGGTGCAACACCGGTGACCCAGCCAGTCGCAACTCGTGTCGATTGCGACACGGGTTATGGCGATGCAGGTCACCGAGCACAAACGTCTATTTGAATTAAAGGAGCACTAAATTAATTCAGATACGTAACAATTAAACTCCTTACACCAGAATAAGTGAATCTGATCAGTTACTTGCAACTTATATTGACAACACTTAAACTAAAACTAAATTTCAATGTTGTTGAGCTTACACCGCGTTGTTGCTAGATGGCGCTCTCGCACCCACTTTTCGGGATGGTTTAAGTGTGGGAAGTCTTGTTTGTCATGTAGGGATCAATAGGTATCGCTGGTGTGGGAATGCCTCCCTGGTCTGGCTGTTATACACTGGCGATGCCTGGGCTTTAGGGTCAGCAGAGGTGAGTTTTAAGGCCTCTTTTTGTGGCCACGTTCGAGATCAGAATCACCGTGATCATGATCATCGAGATCAGTGAAAGCACAAGAACGGTCAATGATTTTGTAAACAAACCAGAGGAGCCATGTCTATTTTTGAAAAATAATCTCTATCGTATTTGTACGGAAAGTGGAGGGGAAGGGATTTCTTAGGAACTATTATTTATTTTGAAGTCCTTGCATAAGTGAACTTGGAAGTGTTTAAATCATTTTGAACATAAATGGGCATTAAACTAAGGAAACTAGAACCTAGCCAAATTTTGGGTGATACTGTAACCTATCATGTTTCAAGAATCAAGTAACTTAACAACGCATTGTCACCGTCGGTCTGCTGCTCCCAATCGCGTTTGTACTGTCACCTCCATAGCAGCTTTTTCTCACTTAGCTATCTTCATATTTTCGACACAACGGCAATAGTTTATCGAGGGCCGGAGCGTGAGTCCCGGCTGCTCTCTGAGTATGGGCCAGTTGGTCCGTCTGCAGGCAAAACCAGGTATCTAATGTCGTCTCTGAATCCATAACGCTGATCATCCGTGCTACATCGCAGCCGTGCGCAAGTCTCCGGGCCCTCGTTAGCGAGCTTTTACTTGCAGCTCGAACCAGTGCATGCAGGTCTACTAGCACGAGTATACATGTACAGTCACGGTGACAAATGCATGTTCGACTGGGCGCAGAACTTAGGCTTTTGAGGCTTAGCTTATCCGAAACTGCAGCCAGATGTTTTATCTTTGCCACTTGAAAACGTGTTGCAGCTGTTAGAAAGAAAGTGAGCGATTATATGCGTCTTTTTGTGGCCACCTTGAGGATGATTCCGCTTGATTGCGCATGATCCGCGCGTTTTTGTGACCGCATTTTGACGTGATTCTGATAGCAATCAACCGTGATCAGTGGTGAGAATTGATCGCAGCGTAATTTCCTCCGCAGGCTAATCATGCGTGATCAAAGAGTGATCTAGCCGCTGGACAAGTACAAATTCAAAATTGATGTTTTCTTATATTTAGGGATAAATTGCATAATGTTATGATGATTGTTTGTAATATTGACGTCCAGAATTAGAGTTTCATTAATTTTATGCCTGTGTATGTTCAAAACGTTGTACATACTGCTAGTTCTCTTATGCAATGACTTCATAGTGAATAACAGTTCCTAAGAAATCAATTCCCGACCATTTTCCGTAAAAATGCGATAGAAATTATTTTTAAGAAAGAGATATGGCTCCTCTGGTTTGTTTACAAAATCATTGACCGTTCTTGTATTTTTCAATGATCACGGTGATTCTGATCACGAGCGTGGCCACAAAAAGACGCCTTATGTTGAGCAGGGCGTATCGAAAGGTAACAATATTTTAGCCCTAGTTCCGTAATGATAGACTCTTTCAGGCGATATTGGCTTTTGCTTGTGATGGGTAAGAACTGAGAAATATATGTATATATTTTTGAACAGCAATTCTCACTGTTGTTCAAATAGGGCAAATCAAATCAAATGGCACGGTAGCATTTCGCCCAGAGAGAAAGTTTAAAATCTTTTCGGGTTATCTATGATGCACTCAGGTAGAGGCGAAAAAGACGAATGCCTTCACAGAGAAACAATGAAAACTGTTCTTTTTATTTTAGACTGTAGACGAAATTAAGAAATGATCTGGCATGGGATTTGAAATAACGGCAGGGAAGGTTGCAGGGAAAGTAAGTGATGATGCGATTTGACACTTTACATATACACACACATCCGTTGAAGTCGGCGGCCTGGGGATGGGAAGAGGTGAGTAGGCTCTAGGAATTTTGGATGGCTATTCCCCCCCCCCCCAATATTTTTGACGTTTCATTGAAGTAAAGAAAATTTTCTACTGCAGTGAGCGTTATTTGGGAAAAAATTAACGTTTTCTATGGTAAGACATGTGACATTAGGGATAACTATACCATTATTAAACTTTTTCAATTAAAAAGGTATAATAGCTAGTTGAATAAAGTACTGTATTTCATTTGTTTTTTTTTGTAACTTTGAATAAATTATTCATATTGCCAATGCGATAAAGGTTTTATTCTATAATTTCATCACTCAAATTCTGTATTTATGTTGCCATCGACATCTACAATACTCATTCAGTACACTGTATATAATGTACTAAGCTGATGCCAATTCAAATTCCATTAGCAAGGTGATTTGTAACAGGGCATGGGCAACCCGCAACATCATATCTTTGGATCGATATGCCTGCATAGCTCTATATACCGTACTACTTGTTTTGCCCCCACAGGGTGGCTGGTCAGCTCTAAATAGTATATGTTTTGCCACCACAGGGAGGAGGGGGGGCCTGGGTGAACAACGACGTAATGTAGCTTCAGCCATGAGCGGCAGTCCGAGTGTTTCAGGGTGATTTCGAAGGGGGTGTAACAGGACAGAAAAAATATCAAACTGAAATTGAGGACCACTGCGACAGAAGGT
>LQNS02277813.1:1356774-1372697 GCA_001587735.2 Parhyale hawaiensis | reverse complement strand
GTATTTGAGTGTGAGACCTCACACTTAACATATCAACGTATTTTTTCGATTTAGTTCATTCAATCTCCCGCTCATGACTGGCCAGCTACTTGAGCTGCAAAATACCGTAAAATGTTGTTGCCAAGTACAGAAAGTTCGAGCTATAGGCTAACTGTTACTGTGGTTTATCTTCCGTACAGAATTGGCTACAATGGTGCTTATATTTGTTGGTAAGGAATAAATATGTTCTGTGAAGAGCACTGTGAAGTGAATGTGAAGTGTAAATAAGGCTTTAATGAAGAAAAAGAAGTTCAATCAGGTGGTCGAAAGGGAACAAATTCGGCGCTAGTGCTGTGAAAGTTTCCACCAGCATGCACTGGAATTTTCTATAGATAATTGCTAAATTAGTAAATATTCTCTTAATTTATGTATACGCTGGAGATGAATTCCGTAATTTAAGACGATTTTTCAGGTTAAATTAGTTAAAATACTCCTAGGCTGCTTAGCCATAGATTCGTTGATAATGACGTCACTTTTTGATGCTAATTCCTCATGAGTCCTCCCGGTACGCTCCTTGCTTCCTGGGCAGCAGCTACACTGCCGGCTCAGGCATCAGGCAGCACCTACACTGCCGACTCAGGCATCAGGCAGCACCTACACTGCCGACTCAGGCATCAGGCAGCACCTACACTGCCGACTCAGCCGTCGGGCAGCACCTACCCTATAGAATGGACCTGGCAATGTCCTATCCTCACCATGTTGGCTTAGGCTGTAGCAGCGGCAGGCAGTGCTGTAACATATTGCAGTTCTTATCACTTGTGTAAGGGAAGTGATACGCTGACGCTTCGAGCCTTTCAAACTTCACCGGAACGCCTCCATTTCCAATCAGTAGACACAAATCTGCACAAATGAAGTACCGTAATGCCGGGGCCACACTAGGCATTTACACACACAACTTTATGCGAGGATGCGAGACTCAGATGCCATTTATGTCGTGGTATCCATGATACCGATTTCAAATATATATCAAAACGGCTCATCTTGCCACCAGTTAGGCGTAGAAATGCAGATGTGGCCCCGGCATAAGAGAAAGGTGCGAACTGATGATTGCAGCAACTGCATGGACGACCAAACCAACTCATTAATTTGAACGCAACTACTGAAGAGCGATCACATCCAATACTCCTCGTCCTTCAGAATTACTTTCCTCTTATTACATAAGCTGGCTTACATTTCCTTAGAGCAGCACAAATCAACTGTTCAATGAGAAGCAAGATAAGAAACAGGCTAAGTTAAACGCAGATCCCATGCACGAGGCTGCTCCCATACCGCCAATACCAAATCAATGTGCGTGGATACAACAACCTGTTAAAAAGAAGAAGAAAATGAAAAGAATGCATCATTAGTTGGAGTCAGAACCTGAAATGAAGCAAACCAATCCCTGAGGAAAGATGTTCTGAAGGATAAGTTAAGGCTAGGGCAGGTAACCCTCTTGACTAACATAACCCCATCCCCCCTGAAGGATTACCTCAGAAAATAGAAGCAGAACTTCTCTGCTCTGAGCTGCCGCAGCAGATCGTTGCATAAAAGCCTTCAATTGATGGCGTCACAGCTCTTGACAATCTGTGATAAAAGGCCTGAAATACAGCAAGGACTGGTGCAGTGTAACCTACTGCCCTTCACTCAAACTCTCGCCTATTTGGTTCCTTCAGGACTTATGGTCTGACTAAGGCGCAGCTTTAGTAAGGTGGTAACATGGACCGGGACCTGGAGCGTTTGACTGTGGGATCGAAACGCCTCAACCTATTCCCTCTTCGAAGTCAAAGAGGGCAGTTTTTAAGCTCCACCCTCTTCGAGGCTACCCAACATCTATAATATCTGTGATCAGCTGTAGCCGTACACTTCTCTGGAGCCAGTTGGTCTCTATATGCAGCACGAATCAGTGCATGTGGTTTACCAATAGGGATTTGGGTCAAGTAATTATTGTAAATGAAATTGTTCGCGCCTCCCAAAATCAGTACCAGGCAATTTTAAGAGAGGAAATTGAAGGGGCCTCATGATAAACAAAGACCCCTGTATTCCTGGATGCTGTTCGGGCCGCATCGCCCGGGCCGCGCTGATGCACTACAGTGTTCCACCTACACAGGATCAACGTGCATGAGCACAGCAAGTAAGGGAAGAAGAGGGAGGGAGAACAAAATAAAGTAACATCAGAAGAAGTATATCAGTGGATGGAAGCAAAGTGGATACGAAACACAGACGTTCCGAAGACCTACCTAATGGCTAAGTCAACCTTCTCAAACCCCTAGGGTCGCTGCTCTCCATAACATACTCAAAAAATAGGTGAACGTACCTAACCTGACGTCCTGAGGACTATGGCCAAGTTATCATTAGCATTTTACAGACTGAAATAAAATCATTTCGTTCTAACTTCAGTCGGTTGGTATCGTCTTGCGGTTTGGATTTCGATTAGTTCAACATTCAATAAGCGTAATTTCCAGAATTGAATATGTATTTTCAGAGACAAAGAAAAGACGGAACAAAATATTGAAGGAATTAACTGTACGGCTGGTCCCTATATGAACTTTAGTTATAAGCTGCTTTTGATTACAAATACATGGAGGGCCGTCATTGAATGCGTGTATGCTCGAGCTCGATGCGTGTGCCAGCATGGGCACAGAGTAGCTTGTCTTTGATACCTAATCAACTTACGTAAGGTGATGGACTCAGGAACAGTAGGACACGTAATGCTGACTTGGCTTGAACGATTATTGCCTTCGTCATTCACTCGACGACTATTGCCAATTTCGAGCAGACAACCGACGGTTTTCAACACGCAAGCGCATCCATCGCGACCTGCAGCAGCAGACTGGTCTATCAGGAGCTGTGCGAGGTCCATGCCGCCGAAGAAGCTCCTCACGTTGGACCTGCCACATTACAATTCAAATTAGTTCTCCTGTTGAATGTCTAGCTCCTCACCCCTTCCCCCCACACTGTCTCATAACGTCACTTATTTCTACCGACATTTTCGAGTTTGTTCCTTCTCAAAACAAACGCAAATATTTATTGTCGGTTGCAAATTACCAGCTGCTGTTTCCACGCAAAAGCTACGGTACTTTCCCTTCGGTCTTTGGTATTCTAGAGAGAAACAGAAATAATAAATTTAGTTTGGTTGATATGCTTACACATTGCAAGTACGTAATAAGACGAGGTCGATACAGAGTTTTGCATGCTTCTATGCCTTCTTTTGCAGCTGTTGAAGTGAATGCCGTTCAAAATGTTGCATGATGAACTTTGTGGTGTGTAGGAGCAACATTTTTTACAATTGCCACCTGCTTATTACGTTTGGCGACGAAATTGTGTACAAACAAAGCGCAATTGCCTTCCAACATAGACCGTAGCCCGGACAGTCTATGACAGACTGCGGCCGTACTCTTCTTTGCCTCAGTGGGCACCAACCTGCAGTGAGAACCAGTGCATTGGTGACTTGTATTTTAACCTATATGACGGCATTGATTACAGCCCCAGTAACAGCACTAACACCACACTCCAGAATGCTCACTCTTACATATATGTATGTTAAACAAAAGTAGCAACCGTACCAGAATATTTCCACGATATCCAGTACTATTCTGGTATCGGCATGGTTCCCATTCCAGAAGCTAGACATCAGGGCCAAGTTGACGATGCTGTTCTTGGCGAGAACCAAAGACACCACATTCCTCACATTATCATCAGTCACGGGGGCTTTGGTATTTGGTGCATGCGAAATGACAACGGTCTGGAGACGCCCCAGGGGAACAGCAATCAATGTTGCTACTGCAGAATCGGCCTCACTTTGGCTTCTTATGTGCCAGTAGTATCCGCTTATCAGCAACTTCTCATCGCCCAATCCTTGCAAGCTGTCCCGCAGACCCTGCTCAATCAAAAATACATGAATTTTCCTAATAGTAAAGCAACAACGGACTCTTCTTGACACTGACTATCAAATTTTTGCTAAACAGCTACTGGAGCAACTAATAGTCATGCAATGATTTCTCAGGGACGTATGTCAGCACAAGAGGGTAACAAAGCATGCGGTATAACAGGTAATCATCAAAAGTCACGCCTATTGTCACTATTTCAGACAATACAATTGCCAGAGAAACGAGCTTAAGCCTCCATGGATGTACAATCAATAATTGAAAAAGGAAGAGACGCTACTATTGCGATAGGACTGTGTAATCCATGCATATTTTCTTGCGCNTAACAGCTAATCATCAAAAGCCACGCCTATTGTCACTATTTCAGACAATACAATTGCCAGAGAAACGAGCTTAAGCCTCCATGGATGTACAATCAATAATTGAAAAAGGAAGAGACGCTACTATTGCGATAGGACTGTGTAATCCATGTATATTTTCTTGCGCAGTCCTTGCCTAAATAACTAAACAGAAAGCTGAGATAAAAACAGCTGGTCATGCACCTCTTGTCTGAGAGACTGTGGGAATCATTCTACTCATTACAAGCAGCTTAGTCTACAAAGAAGCTTGTCATTGAACGTGAGGTGGCAACAAGAAATGGGATCAAGCTGACAAAACACAGTGAAAGGTAATTAATTATGAAGTACAATGGATGAATGTCTTTGCAGTGCTAAAAATTTCTATCTCTTGGTCATTATTTTTTGAGGCACCTGCTATGTCGTGATTTTATATTGAGCTCTGGAATTAATATCTGTCCCTATGTGCTCGGCCTGGGTCCTCTCTTGATGACTTCTTGTGGGACACTCGCGGAGTTTTAATAGGGAGGAGGGAGCCCTGTCGTTTTCGGCGAGACAGCGTTTCAACAATTACGGGGTGGCTGTGACGCGTTCATGAAAGTGAATACCTCTGGCGTCCGACGACTGTAAGAACGAACACACATTAATCTCATTGGTGGAAGTGACGCGGGAGAAACAAACTCATGTACCAATATGCGATTGGTGCATACTGCGACTGGCAGTAACCACACCGGAAACTTGAGCTTCACGGACGAGGCTCCTGGCTCCCACCTTTCTACCTCCTTGGTGACACTAGCCTGGACCAAAGCCTCCTAGACATATCTCGGAGGCCTCGCCTGGGCACCGCGGCGCTGCCAATCGAAAAGTACAACACAGACAAATAGACTGGAGGGGCGGGTTTATCGTACCGAGCAAACAGCACAAAGCGAGCAAATTCCACCATGCCCTGTAACACGGCAGTAGCCACGGCTGTTGTGTGGAAAATCAATATCAAAGATAAACGTACCTGTAGTTCCGAGCTCAAGTCTTTGATTTGCGAATGCATGGAATCCACTTCAGCTTTGGCCGCAATAGAACTAATGTCGTGCTTAAACTTCAGCAAGCGCAGACATTTTTCTTTATCCGTAGGTTGGCTCGTGTCCAACAGACTCCTATTTGCTGCAACAAACTTATTCCAACATGCTCGTAAGGAAACCACTCCATCAGGCAGTTGGGCTTCAGCAGTGCTGAGAACAGTCTCCACACCTTCAATGGTTGCCCTTAGGCGAGACAATTCCTGCTGCAGCTGAGAATTCCACTTCTTCTCCTGAGCCTTCCAGTCCTTGGCAGCACTGACGTCCTCGAGGAAAAGGGCAGCATGGCCTGGATGGTCCGCAGACAAACATCGCCTGCAGGCTTCCACATGGCACTTGGAGCACCAGAAGTCGATCTGCTGCTTGTGGGTAGGACACAGTCCGGCTCTCCGAACCAGACGGTGGGTGTCCGGATGCGAGTCGTCAGCAGGGATGCATATGTAATTGATGGCCAATGCATGGGCAGGCCCGGACACAGGGGCCTGGCATGAAGGGCACTGTTTAGTTGGAGTTCCCAGAATCCGACCAATGCACGGTTCGCAGAAGGTGTGGCCACAGCCGAATATGCGGGGCTTCTTATCCTCTGCGTTGAAAGCCTCTTCACAGACCTGACACAGTAATGACAGGGTGGCCATCGTCCTAATGAAATGCTGTATTCTGAAAGCACTCTTCTGTGGGAAAAATTAAGATTTTGTATCGAAAAATTGATGTGAAATGGAAAGTTTTTCTTTTTTCGACACTAAACGACGAGTAAAGACAGGTTTGTGTAGCTGCCTTCCTGTCCTAGCGCGTAAGTACCCATTAATGAACGCATGGGAATGAGTAAGAACTCCCCACTTACAGTTAGCACAACCAAAGGGTTGCAGAGTTGGATAAAAACTCGTCCTCCGACTCCGACTTAGACCGCTGGGGTCCAGGGCTGATATAGTCAGTCTCCGACTCTGAATCCAAGTGCTGTGTCCTAAAATATCGAACTCCAGGTTATTCCGACTCTTTGTTGTTATTATTAGACTAGGCATTTAATCATTCTAAAGACAGCGCGGCGCTTGGAAGGTGAAGTTCATTAGCGAGTATATAATGCTTTCCGTCAGTTGGAATATTTTATCTCGGCATTCTTGCCGAAAATTTGAGTGGGCTCAGTGCGGTACTACTGGCAAAAAATCAGAAGAAAAGCATTTCCAAGAGACAAAAATCGTAAAGAGAAAGAAACTCGTGTGGAGGCTCCCTTTCCTGGCCCCCACAAGGGAACGGGGAGGAGAAGCACGGGATGATCGATTCGCATACCACCATCGGCGGCCCACCTCACGGGCCACCGCGCCCGCGCAACAAGTTACACGGGTCATCGGGACAGTGCAGCGCTTACCATCATCGGTGGCCCACCTCAAAGGGTAAAAAGAAACATATAGCGAACCTGCCTAACCATACACACTAACCCACTAACCATCTCTGTAGTGTAATCGGAGCATCGATAACTCTTGCACTGGTTACACATGACCGCGCCCGTGATGGTGTTACCAGTTCATATGTCGAGCATGTTACTTCAGGATAATAGCTAACGCTAAGTCATCGTTCCTTATAGAGCTACTGTCTTAGTTCTTTCTCTAGCAGTCAGTCACTCGCAGCAGTCGTTATTATCCCTTTAGAGTTTCTCTCCATCCCGAGAGTTACTACATGAGCGTTTTAGTAACGAACGTGCATGGCATCACCAATTCTTCCCTCCTATTATTAACGGCGCGAATATACTCAAGTCATGTAGGTATGCCGCATAATCAAGTAACTTCAGGATACCGAAGACGGTAATAATCACGAAAATTTCATGGGAGCAGATGTTCCTCCTAGTAAGAGTGTTTCCATTTGAGAAAGAGACATTTGCTCGACTGAAATAAAAAATTAGAAATATCATGACGTACTGATGGTGTAGGCAGCCGGAAATTACTTTTCAAGTGGTACGAGTGCCTGCTAAAAATGAAACGGTTTTATCACCCGCAAACAAAGTGAGGGAGGTGACGATGTTTTCGTTGAGGATTTAAGTATGTATATTTGTATATACATATATTTGTCTGTCTACCCAATAAGTGGTCGAAGGAGTTGAGTTATGGTCATGATCTTTTGTAGGGAGTCTGGTGGGTTGCCCTCGATGTGACCCATGCAAAAAAACTGGGAATAGCTGGCCATAAAAAATGACGGTGATGAAATTTGCTTTCCACCCAGAAATAGGCAGAAGGAGTTGAGCTATGTTCATGATTTTATACAGGGAGTCTGGTGGGCTCTCCTCGATATGACGAATACCAGAAAACTAGGATTAGCTGGCCATAAATAATGACGGCGATGAAATTTGCTTCCACCACGGGTGATGGTCTTACGCCATGAGGCGTTCTAATTTTACAGGTCTCGGACTGAAAATAAAGGTTACGCTGCTTTGCAGGGGTGAAGCAAAGAACGCTCATGTGTTCCTTTAACTTTTGTAATTGTATTATTTCTATAGCATCTTTTATGAGCAAATCAATAACTACAGTTAGTTCAGTAAGGAAGAACCATAGAAACCAAAACAAATGGCAGATTATGCATCACTGATTTTAGCGAGGCAATATGTAAGGAGTTTTTGTTTAAACGCCTTAGACTGTCCATGCCCAAGCAAACGCATGTGGATAGATTTTAGTTCGATTTGAGAGCTCAGGGCGGGTATGATGTGGGTCTGTCATCCCCGATCTTTTTAAAGCAAGGGGGCTGAAATTTCGTTACTAAATGCAGTTATACGCCAAAGGTAGAAAATGCAGGACAGTCACTATAGGAGCTAAGAAGCGTTGTCTATAGCTGTAAATAATTTAAAAGATTCAAGCTCAGGAACGTTGTCACGACCATGTTTAAGTAAAAATAGTATAATAATACACTACCAGAATATAGTTCCGGATTTTTCCCCGCAACTAAACTATAATGAAATTTGCGATTACTAGTAGAAAATTTTATGTATCGGTTATTGCTATCAGCAATAAATGTATTACAGAGTTACAGACTGTCGACTATCGCGATTCGGTAGTTTTAGTATCATGCCTGCTGTTATACATTTTCTTTGCTTAGTATACTCAAAGAGGGACTATACTATTTGTTGTAACTGAGCAGCAGTTTGTACTGTTAGTTTTTTCCCTCGTCATTGGCACAACATTCGGGCCCTGAGGCCAACGGTGGTCGGTGTTCAGAGCGCGTCACACACAAATGTTGAAAATACATTTTCCGGCAATAAAATATGTGTGACCTGGCCCTCCAGAAATCGCAAACTCTTAACGGTCAAAGCTTCCGAGGCCATCATCTGCTTTCATCCGCCCCAACTACACAGTTTGACATCTCTAAGCTCCGCATATCAGCGGCTATTGATTGTGCTTGCGTGCATTTATACAAGATCGTCTCTTGGACTGAGATTCTTCCCCCCTTTCTTTACCTCCGCGAAGGAGGTTCTGTTTCCGTCGGGTTTGTCTATTATTCTATCTACGTATCTGTCTATCATCAAGATTACTCAAAAAGTTATGGACGCATTTGGACAAAATTTAAACTGATTGTTAAGTATGTTAGGAGGAACAGATAACTAACTTTTGGTAAAGATCCAATCATCCGTTTGTTTGTCTGCCTCATTTTTGTCAATGCCATTACTCGATATGTTATTGACAGATTTCAATGAAATTTACATGAGTTGTTAGGTTTATTACGAAGAGTAGATGACTAAATTTTTGTGATTATCTGTTAGTTCGTTCGTGTGTTTGTTGCTGTGCTTGAATTTGTGCTTCTTAGCGTAATAACTCAACTAGTTATTAATGGATTTTTATAAAATATTCAGGAGTTGTTTGTTATGTTAAAAGACACAAATAATCAAATTTTGGTGCAGATCGGTTGGTTCGTTTGTATGTTTGTCAGAATTTTTTAAAGTAGCATAACTCAAAAATTTATGAGCAGATCTTCAAGAAAATTGCAGAAAGTGTTAATACTATCAAAAGGTACAAATGATTAGATTTTGGAGTTCATACAAAGAAAATCATAGTTTCTGAGTCAATATGACAGTTTCGTTACCGGTGCCTCGCTTGGTGGAGGTATGTGCTCTCAGAGTGCTCTAGTTTATTCTGGTTTCCCCAGTCCTCTGTATCCTACTGACATAATGGCAATAGCTCAGAAAGGGCCGGGGCGTAAGTTCCGGTGTCTCTTTGGGAATGGGCCTCTTGGTTCGTCTACTACCGCCTATCTAATCATATTGCATACGTGAAAGTCCAGTTTCTAGACTGTCATTTGTGTTCTCATCTGTTTTATTTATGTACGACATTACATTTGTCTAATGCTTCTATGAATAAGTATCATTGAAATTTGTATCCCTTTCAAACAGTCCCTTTATTGAAGAACACATTCATAAATGGATGGAGTGTAGCTCAGGTTTACTTTAAAATTTTCTGATAGAAAACCAAATAAAATCCTTAATTGGCTTAAAAGCTCCCGTATAATGGCTTCACTTTCGTATAAAGGCTGTACGTCTCCAGTACGCGCATCCCTTCCGTTGTAACAGCCTCACCTCTACAGAAATCGAATGGCCCAAGAGTGACGCGTTTCTATATTCACTTTGCACAGGGGCGACCTCCAACAATTTCTTTCTTCTTAAGGACTGACAAATATAGAAACTACTGGGGCAAGTAACCTATCCATAAAAATAAAAGGGATCCAAGAGTAACACTTTACTATCCTCACCTCACACAGTAGACTGGCCCAGATGTAGCCCCCGCGAGGGCTGCTGATAGGGACAGGGTGTAGCAGAGCCCGCTGAGATAACTTAATTAGACTAATGAGTGCCGGCGAGCTTCGGCACAGGATATGTCCTAACGACGAGACGTTGGGCCAGGGCTCTTTTGATGTTATGGAGGCTTCTCACTTTAAAACTCATGTCTTCCATTACTCTGATCACACTTGACCGGCTATGTAAATAAATCACGCTGGAATCAAGATGTTTAGGGAATCATATATACTGGATCACTATCTGAATCATGACAAAAACTGGTCATAAAAAACGAACGAATTACTCTGAACCATACGTAAGGTGGCCACAAAAAGACGACATCAGTACTGTGAAAAATGACAGACTGATTCCCATAGAAGCAAAATGAAATTTTAACTGAAACGTAGAAAAAAACTGTTTCTGATGAAAGACCGGAATTTATAAATGGTAAACAACAGTAGATTGAATTTTAAATCTGAGTATCTACCTATAGAATGGCCGGCCGAAACTAAAATTTGGGAACCAATAGGGTAAGGCGAGGCAGCGCGCCCATGTAGCTACCTACTTTTTCAAAAGCTCGCAGAGGGCCATAGTTAATCTATAGAAGGCTTATTCTTGTATAACATGATAGGTATCTTGAAGCTCTTTATATCTTGATGCGGCCGTCACCACTAACAAGTGACATCGAATGCCTGCCAAAGGCTAAACAGTTGAAATTTTGAAAACATGCGCTTTTGTCCCAAGCCACATGTCGCCATTACAGCATTCACAACCACTATAAGATCAATTGCAAGAACCTATGAATAGTTGCAAACGAAGTAGAAAACATAATACTTCATAATTATTTAAAACATAGCAACAGAAACATTGTGAATGACACAAAAATACTATTTACGCGAGAAAACCTGTACACAGTTATACAGTAACCTCACTAAGCCACACCCTTTCACACACACTGGTGCGCAGTGGGTTCCCGGACCGGTGTATGCAGTGGCAAGTTGGTACGAACGCAATAACTCTTGCTGTTTATCTAAACGCGCTTTATCCCCATGGGCGCGTACTGCCCCACGTTACCCTAGAGATCGATCCTAAAACTTGTTCGACAACAGAAGAAACAATGAAAAAAAATTACCAGTAAATGGTAATAATAGCTAGTTTCCTACAACAAAAGATAGAAAGTTAACTTCTGAAGCCAAAAGAAATTAGAAATTGAACATCTACAATATATCTGTTTGTTTATTTATCGGTATATCCATTTTCGGTCACGCTTTAACAAAACAGATAGGCGGAAATTAGCCCAGGTTGGAGGCTTTGGTCGTCCTTTCAAGTTCCACTGAAAACTGTTAGGTAGAAAATAGGCCGGGTTGCAGAAGATGGCAAGACAGTTGAAATTCAAACAATGAAGACATCGCAGGCTTAGTCTGATTTGTACGAGTATTAGCTTTTCAATTCATCCAATCTCTGGCATAGTATCGGGCAACCTTATGTCTGAATGCACTTACTGCATTGCCGAAATTAAACTCGCAGCACTGAAGTTATTTGAATCTCATGCATCTTCATTCGTAGTTTCTTCCCACTGATGATTTCGTTGCTTCAACTATTCTCCCAAATTTAATTCAATGGTCGATGAAACTGCTTTCGCTGAGCAAAAACCATTGGACCTGTATAAGCTAGCCTACCGTATCCACAATACCGAATTTGAGCTATTAATATGAACGTTGCTGATCGGGCTGCATTTCAGAGAAAAAAGTTTCGATACTGAGCGGCTGTGACGCCGTAAACGCTCTTTTCAGGGTTCTTAGGTTAGCAGTTATAATAACGAATGTATGATAAACGAAGAAGGTCATCACAAATTCTTTGCTGTCATTTTATGACAGTGCGGGCCCTCTAGTTCACAAAGATAAGATAAGAGACTCTGTAGGCATATAGTACTAAATCTATGCTCGCTGGATTGCCAATTCTCAAAAAACTCGCACTTTACGACAAGTTTTATACGAACGAGTGCATCCAATCATTAAAAATACGAATAATGAAGAGTTGGCGATACTTCTTCATTGATCGTCGTGGATGCACAGCCGCTGGCATTGAAACGAACAGAAGAGGTGAGCACGGCCGCCCTACATCAGTTATGCTGAGTAGCAAATTCCTTAACTGCTTGAGTAGCCAGCTAAGGCGGCTCGCAGTCTAACGCAGCTAGTTGCATGCAATTAGTTGCATGCAACGTGAAACTCAAGCCGCATTTAATGCACGTACATAGAAACGCGCACAGAGTTGCATAAAGCTATACTTGCTTGCAACTATAGTTTTTGTAACTCAGCGTGCGTGTATCTATGTATTTACATTGAATGGTTGAATGCAACATGAGTTTCACGTTGCTTGCAATTAATTGCATGCAACCATTTGCGTTGGTGTGCGAGCCGCCAAAGCGTCGATCAAAACCACAGTTCACCTACTATAGAAGTTATGTCAGATTTAAGTCTTTGCACCAAACCCTTGAAACGCTCAGAATTGGGACGTCACAGTTGCGTCACGCCATTGTGGAAATACCAAAGAATCCTCGCTGCAATCATGGCGTGACGCATTTGTGACGTCACAATTGTGAACACTTCAAGGGCTTGTTGCAATCACTCAAATTTGATCCAACTATCTTCTGTGAATGAACTGTGATCAAAACATGTACTGGGGCGGCGTATCCTTGATACACTCTGGTATCATTTCAGTCCAGTATGACTACCATTTCAGGCAACGAAATAAGTAACTAACGAAGGTGGTGCACTTGAAGCTAAGCAAGGTGTATCTTATATTGCTACCATCTGAAATCACTGCCATATTGAATTTAATAAGGAATTTCATATTTGAAGTATTTAGGATATACCTTATGTAGCTTTTTCTCCACCTTCCTTATTTCCTAACTAGAGGGCCCGCGCTGTCATAAAATGACAGCGAAGATTTTGTGTTGATCCTGTTTCACTAATCATGCTTCTCTTCATATAACTGCCTACGTTAAAGATCATCTAGATGAAGGTTCACGGTTTCTTAACCCTTAAATGCATAGCGTGCCATATATGCAGCATATACCAATAGTGTTATTTCTACGGGTGTGCTATGATTAAATCAGGCATTTAAGGGTTAATTACTGAGCATCGACACTCTTATTTTCTTTCTCGGATATGAAAAAAATAAATTACATTTGCAGGTAGTTCAGCAAAACTGTAAATAACTGATTCGATTTGGTATCATAGATACCCTCGTATGTCATATTTGTCCGATGTTTTTTTTTTTGTTATTGAAAGATGTTTCGTCGACAATTGCATTAAAGTTGGAAGAATAGCTGAAGCAAGAAAATCATCTTTGGGAAGAAACTACGAATCAAGATGCATGAGATTGCCAATGGAATCTTCAGATACAATGCTGAGATTTCAACTTCGGCAATGAAAGAAGCGCAGATAGACTTGAGGTCGCCCGATACTTTGCCATAGATTCGATGTATGGAGAAGGAAGTTCTCGAATGAATCAGACTGAGCCTGCGGTATCTTCATTTTCGAATTTTCTCCGTCCCTGATTAAGATAAGTTTGCCATCTTCTGCAACCACGTCAATTTTCTACCAATAAGTTTTCAGTGATACTTGAGAGGACGAGCAATGCCTCCTAACTGGGCTAATTTCCGCCTATCTGTTTTGTTAAAGCGTGACAGAAAATGGATAAACAAACAGATAAATACACATCGGTCTTTATTATATTGTAGATTTCGTCGCCTGAAGATGATTTTGGATAAAATCGAAAGCTTGCCCACTAAAATTATGTTCTTCACTATAGCCTTCGTTTTGACTGTCATATATTTTTGCATCACAGAGGAATAAGAAATTCACCAGGAGCAATGTAATGACCCCAGCGATTTCCCGTATTTTTGTTCCTGTTAGTGGATTTCATCTGAACAATATCCAGAGCTGGGCAGTATCTAGATACTTTGTCATAGCTACAAAGTATCTAGATATCTTTTTACATGTAAATGTAGTATCTAGATACCTTTTTCTATGTAAATGCAGTATCTAGNNNNGTGGATTTCATCTGAACAATATCCAGAGCTGGGCAGTATCTAGATACTTTGTCATAGCTACAAAGTATCTAGATATCTTTTTACATGTAAATGTAGTATCTAGATACCTTTTTCTATGTAAATGCAGTATCTAGATGCTTTTCAAAGGTATCTAAATGTAGTATCTAAATACATTTCACCTGTATTTACTATGATTTTCACTGGCCGTGTTACACTGTTTTTCGCTAATAATTCTTAAACGAGTTGTCGGATCACTGTGGTATTTCTACACAAAGCCTTTTACACCCCTACCTAATTGATGGCCCACATAGCATATTGTTATATGTGTATACACAGGAGTTTACTCTTTTATGTTAGGCCTATATTAAGCTGAAGCCTGGAAGGCGCGTCTGCACATTCGAACGACAACCTAGTATTTCCAGGTTGTCGAGGTGAAATATCTGTAGACCGAAGCCGAAATATCTGTACTTTGCCAGAAATATCTGTAAATCTAAATACTTTCACCAACGTGTCTTGTATGTCATTTGTCTATAAATTACAGAACAGGCCGTTTCGGACTCTGTGAATGATACGGCTTATGACAAACTATATATACCCATCGATCAATTATAGCATTGTTCAGCCATGGAATAGAGGTTCCAGAAAATACCAATCTACGGTGGCCACATCCGACAAACACTCAGAACATTGACGTAACTCTGTATATAATAGTCTGTTGGGAAGCCATACCGTTTAAAAAATCGCTCATTTAGCGATTTTTTTTATTAAAATCTGCAAATATGCAGATTTTAATCCTGATCTGCTGATGTTCAGATATTTTTTTTAACTACCCTAGATTGACAGATATTTGGAGTGATTTTTCTAAATGCATAAAATTTCAAAAGATTCCTATAAGCGTTTTCTTTTGGACTCAGGCTATTTTTTATTATTGTTGAATAAATGCGATATAAGTACCTCTGTCATAGTGCCTAATCTTCTTTGTGAAGTCCGTTCATTTATTTATCTCAGTTCTAGTGTTGCCAATTTAGCCGATTGCATTCTTTCCTAGCCGATAGCGTGTACAGTCTAACTGATAGCCGAAAATTCAGTCGATTGTGGTGTGCTTCTTGCCAATTTCTCGCAGTTTTGGTGCTAACGTGGCAGTAGAGCTGGGGCATTTGCACCCAATACTTTCTCATAAACCTTCTCATAAAGAAAAATTATACTCCAATGTCACAATATTTTGCAGAAAAATCAATAGTTGAGCCATTTTTTTTTAAATGGGACGGCTTGACAATATACTATTATATGGAGACTTACGCCACTGTTCTGAGTGTTTGTCGGATGTGGCCACCGTAGATTAGTATTTTCTTGAACCTATATTCGATCGATGGGTATATATAGTTTGTCATAGGCCGTATCACTCACAGAGTCCGATACGGTCTGTAATATAATTTATATATAAATGACAGACAAGATATGTTAGTGAAAATTTTTAGATCTATACATATTTCTGGCAAAATACAGATATTTCGGCTCCGGTTTACAGATATTTCGCCTCGACAACCTGGCAACACTGGGTCGTCGTTCGAACGTGTAGACGCGACATCCAGGCTTCAGCTTAATATAGGCCTGATATACAGAAGTAAACTCCTCTGTATATACATATACAGTGGCGGCTCGTGCTATGATGCTAGAGGGGCCGGGGCGCGAATTTTTTCCTGAACCTTTCAGCAAGTACAGTCTCAGGGCAGCCAATGGCGTGGCAGGTCACGGGCCACAGTGGGAGGGGCGAAGGGTGATGGTTTGTGATGGTGTTGCAATCAGATG
>LQNS02277813.1:1300333-1311667 GCA_001587735.2 Parhyale hawaiensis | reverse complement strand
GCCAACCGAGTTTTTCCGGCAGGAATGCCGAGATAAAATATTCCAACTGATGAAAAGCGTAATATTATTTTCGGTTGAGCTTCACTCTTGAATCGCCTCGTTGCGTCTAGGGTGGTCAAACACTGAATCTAATAATAATAATAATAATAAAGGTATTTCTTGTCAGAAACGCAAAAAAATGTGACGTATTTCTACCCTGAAAACATAAATTTGAAAGCATCTACAATTAAGCAAGTCAGTTTATCAAAAATGTACATAAAATTGGGTTCATATCCCAAATGAATTCAGTTTCTCAATTGCATCAGTGCCATGGTCTGCAAGATCATAAAACATTGCGCTCGGCCCCTGAAGCTCTGGTGCAGACACAATGCATATGATGTTCTGAAATGAAACTCAACAGGTATTCTGAGGAATCGAAGGAGGCCATGAGATAAGTCTAGTCGTAGAATGTTTCTTGAAGTTGACAAAAACATCACAGTGTTCAACAATGCAGCCTACAAATCAATCCTTGTCATAAATGCACCACGCAACATGCTTTCCCGTCTGTAATTCACCATCATCGACAACTTGTTGCTCCTTGCCTACAACTTCAAAATGATCATCAGCAGAGATCATCTTCATTTTTTATAAGGCTGTTAAAATTGGGATGAAACATTGGTGGGACCTTCTTCCTAACTTTGCGTGCATTTTGGAATCGTGCTGCTTAGTCAGTTGGACAGATTGATTGAGAATAAGGACGTCTGAGTGTAAACCATGTGATAGATTTAAAGGCCAGGAATGTTACTTACATTCACTATGCCTCCCGGACAAGGAAACCTATTCGTTTTGTCCTGCTTCCTGCTCAGCTTGTGTAAAGCTGGCCATCAGCATCTTGCGCGACAAGAGAGACCCAGCCAGCAAAATATGGTCTACCCGACTCAGCATCATCAGACATACACTGGCATAAGCTCGCTAAAAAATTCCAGAGCGTCGAACCCGACCGTCTCTGGGATACTGAGGTCGAGCGTACCCTCTTCGGGCGAATCAAAGACTATGACACCATTATCTGTCGCAGGAGAAGGGCTTGGAAGTACTAACGGCACTCCAAGAGATGGGTCCGGTCTACGGGAGCTCCTTCAAAACCCTCATGGAGATGGCCGAAATTTCCTCCTCCCATACTTTCTCGCTGGTATCCGTCAGGTCAGATCCGGAGGATCACCCCCCAAGTACCCTGCCACAATATCGAGGGTCAAGACCATCACCAACGCTCTCCCAACTCTTTTGTCCGGGGGTTTCCTCCGCTTCGGCGGGTACGCCACCAGGAGCCCCGCCCCTTCTCAGGGACTTCTCAAGAGCGATATCCCCTATCGGCGCCGGACCTTCCCAAGGGCAGTCATCCGCGTCTAGCGTCCCCCCCCCCCCGGGGACGCATTGCCTGATTAACCAAGGGCAGCAGATTCTCCGGGGATCGGGATCTCACCCACTAACGATGACTCCCTAAACCATCAGCTAACAAGCTCTTCCAGTGATTCATCAGCACCATCTACACCGGACCGTCAAACTAGTTGCCCTGGAAGACTCGCGCAAGCACCGGCAGGGCCTCCCGTCTTACCATGTCCAGTGGACGCCCACTGACTGGGATAGTCTGGTTCTTCCTTCCGCCTCGAGCGACCGTCAACTCCCTCAGACCCCTGGAGTTCACCTTTGCCGGAAAATCTTTATCAACGTCCATGTCGAATCGACCTTGGTACTTCGAAGATCCTCTACTTTCCCCTTAATCGCACCAAGACATGAGTGATCGCATGCTAATAGCGGCATACACACAATATGACAGGGACACTCAGAGTTCTCTCGATTCCTTCCTGGCCCTTTCCCGCCTGGTGAACACTATGCCACCAACCTTCTGACCATGGAAAATAGATCTCCGCACACAGAAGGTAGCGGTCCTCAATAAATCTCCTTTCGCACAACAGGCTTGCCTTTCCAAGCCGGCCAATGAAGGACCAAAGTTACCTTGAACTTCTACAGACGAGGACAATTCCCCTCTGTTCAACACGCTCTCAGGCAGCATCATTCCTATCACTTTCCAAAAAAACGGGACATACCCTGCGGGGAGCCTGGGCCCTCTGGAACAACGATCTATTACGGAAGGTTCTCGCCTTCGCCATCAGGCGTACCAAAACCTGACCACGTTCAAAACTCTCCACCTAACCCACACCCTGCTATCCTCTGCTGGAGAAAATACCTCAAAGTCTGAGCTACTACAGCAGACTTCCCTGGCAGCGCAGGTATTACAGGCCTGCCTACCAATCTTCCAGGCGCAAGCCCACCACTACCTCCCGGCCTTCGTGGACTACAGGAGGAAGCTGCGTAATATCACGCTGGAAGATTTGTTCCCGCCTGCGGTATCAGGCCCTTTCCGAGAAGCACCAGGGGAGATGGGGATCTGTTCCCCAAAGAAGCTGTCGAACCAGCCGATCATATTGCTACTTCCGTCCACCCTTATACATTTCGGGCCCACCAAGAACTCTTCATTGCCTGGAAGGATTCAAAGCGCCCTATCCGCGGGCTAATAACAGCCGCAACACGTCTGAGGCTATCCAACCCAAACCTACGACATACAACTATGGGAAAACCACGGCACCACCTCGTGCCTCCCCTAGTCTATCCGCGGCCGGACCATCCACCAGCTGGCAACATCCAGCGCCTGGCTGGTCAGGACAGAACGACCCAGAGGCATCGCAAAACCCCAGACCTCGTCCAGACGTAAGCAACCATACACCGGCAGCCACATTCCGCCGAAAAATCGCTTGTACTACACCCCTCATGTGTGAAAACGCAAGTAATTTCAACCTTGCTGCAGCTCCTGGCCATTAGGGTTACCACTGTAGACGAAAGTGTTCGTAACATTGATGTAACTCGTGTTATTCCACTGTTTACCATTGTTGGTTGTACCTTCCCCTGTCTTTGGAGGCCACGACCCTAGTTGTTCGTTTAACCAAATGTATCTGTACCTTGAAATCCTACAGAAATAAATCTACTTTGTTCGCTATCTTTACCTACCCTATCTAGCAACATACTCTAACAGGCTGGTACTTAATATGTCGGATGCATTTAGTCTCTGCCTTTACAATCTGATCTCTGGTCGCTTCCACATCCATATATTTACCCGTTCGGGCCGTAAAATAATAGGTCCTAACGGTGTCAAGTGACCTGGAGGTGAGAAAATATGCTTGTGACAAGCCAAGGGCGACGGAACACGCCCTTTTTCTCACCATAAGGGAGCTTGACACCGTAAATTCCTCCTTCCTCCCCGTCGTCACTAGATGGTGGCGTGGGCATGGAGACCTGGACCAGTGCAGCCTCCGAGGTAACCGCCAGCCGGCTGACAGGCGGGGTGGCTGTCTGGCGGTCTCGCCAGCTGGCTGGGGGTGGCGCTGGATCGGCGGACCGCCGCTCAGCCGGGCGTGGCGTGGAACGGCTGACGGCGGCTTGATTCTCAATCTGGAAAGGTTGAAAAATTTTAGTAATAAATCTTATTTACATACTTTGAAACAATTTAGATAACAATTATACTGATAAAGAATTTTATCCCACTTGGGTAAGATAATGATACGATCAGATGGTAAAGGGCTGAAGGAACTACTGGGCTAAGTCCTAATGGTGTCAAGTTCCCTTCTGTGGTGAAAAAGGGCGTGTTCCGTCGCCCTTGGCTCGTCACAAGCATATATTTCTATCTTTTTTTCTCTTCTCGTTTCTCCAGTCCTCTATATCCTACTAACATAGCTAATGGCAAAAGCTCATGAGGGCCGGGGCTTAAGTTCTGGTGTCTCTTTGGGAATGGGCCTATTGGTTCGTCTACTGCCGCCTATCTTATCTAATCTATAGGTCCTATTTAAAAAAAATATTTTCATATGAAAGAGGTGAGAGCACAATCTGATTTTGTGACCAAACGATCAGCATATGTGTACAATTATGTAGGAAAAGGAAAGGCTGTCATGGGTAAATGACTACGCTATGACTTTTGCTGTTAAGAATTGATTTAAAAATTTTTTTCAGTCTGAGCCATTTCTGAAGCTCTCGTAATCCAAATTTATGATTTCAACATTGTTCAAAAACTTTCTACAGATAGTCATGTGCCTAAATAAAAGGATTGTGTCCCCAATAAACAGTTGTGACTTATTGTAGCATGACAGTTGCAGCCAGAATATTTAATTTTCATTTTCGTATATAACACAGCTACTAATTTGGAGGCATATATCTCAAAACTAGAGGAGATAGAACTTTCTGATGGCAGATTCTGAAAGCCTGGGTGCTAATTAGCTACATACTATACCGTATATGCCACTTTTCAAGCTCAAAATTCATTTCGTTCCCTAGATATTGGCATCCAAATATGGCTCTTCTTAAACATCGCAATTCCCGAGGGTCAAAAATGGGGTATACCACCCTACTGTGAAGAGCCACAGAACAAAAACCCATTGGAATTTTGACAAAATATTTTACATATGTTCATCATATATGTTAAGCTACCAGCCGAATTTTTTTTAACCAAAGCCGAGTCGGTCGCCATGGGACTTCTGCTTAAGTTCGAATGGAATTATCCCAAGGAAAATGTTATTCTGTGAAATTGAAGAGCAAACTTGGTCTGGCTGTACAATGCCTCTTAAATGCAGCTGGCCAGATGTTAAATACAAGCATCTTTTCGGGCTTAGGGGCGTTCGTGTGAACCGTGTGTCTACATGGACGTAGTGCGTAGAGCCGAGGTCAAGCGTGTGTACGGGACAGTCCAGCATCGCCAGAGGCAGTGCTCTAGGGAGTTTCTGCTTGGGAGTAATTTTGTACACCGTTGGTGGAGTTTGTTGACGAGTTCTGTTTTCGGTGCTGAGCTTTCTCGGCCGCCCCTGGTGGCGGTAAGATTATTGATCCCTTTCTGAGGCGGAGCTTCTTTCAGCTTCTTTGGTAATAAGCAGAACAGGGTTGTCCTATCCTTACCGCAGAGATGCCATCCTAGGCTCGGCTTGACCTCGTTGGCGTTCAGATCGAGCACTGTGTGAGACTTATGATAGAGTATGACCTATATGGTGGACTGGACCCTCTCGGCGTTTTGCTTCTATTTTATAGGAAACTTGCTGACTTTCCAGCTCCTTAGCTTAGTCCAATTTCATGTAGCTACCTGATTCGTTTGGGATGATTTCCTTTTGCCGGGAATTTTTCTTCGGTGTTGGCCTACTGGAAACACTACACTCAATCCTAAAGCTTCTGCGTATCTCGCCAAATGCAGGGCATCACCTATATGTGGGTATACCTATGTCTTTGACACCAATTGTGTCGGTCAAGGGTGTTTGAACAATTGGTAGCGCGCGATTGGAGTCACTTTTCTGAAACGACTGCGCTGCTAGCACCGGATCATTTGGCTTATAGAAAGAACTAAAAAACTTGGGTTGTTGTAATTCTCTCTTGTCCGTCACACCTCGTGCAATTGGCTTTAGATTTCCGTTGTGCAGCGCGCCGTGTTCAGTGGGGCTTCAGTGCAGCGTTTGATAGCCAGCCATGTACTTATTATAGGACTATGGTACAAAGTGGCGTCTTTTGGTGTAGATGGTAGAGTGGTAGCAATCACTCAGAATTGTAATTCAGTGCGCACGCAGCGCGTGACAGTCGATGGTTGTGCGAGCCCACCTTTCAGGGGGGCTCAGGTCTTCCTTGCGGAAGTGTTATGAGGCCCTTGTGTGTAGTGTACATTAGCGATATGTTTTCCACCTTGGAGAACACTGATCAAGTATGCCCACGATTCTGACTTCTTAGACCTGCAGGAAGTTATAGGAACTTGTGTTACTGTCAGGAGTAAAAAAGAATCGGAGTTAATAATAATAATGGTAACAAAGAATCAAACTTCGGTGATGGTAAAAACGAGATTCTTGTTTAAGAACTAACTGAAATTTTTCAATAAAATTGTCTTGTTGGCGGTGGTATGCATTCTCGGAGTGCTTCTCTAGTGTTAAATTTTCTAGTTTATGCACGAAAATACAGAATTCCTGTGTTTGCTCATAAAAATAGTACAGTATACTATTTGCATTAGGGACAATTTTTTGGCCTCCATGTAGCTAAATGTTGAGACCCGAAGTGGCCTGCGATGTCGAATAAGTTGGACCACCCTGCACTAGTGTGATTTTTTGGTTGTTGATCCACTGACTACACCATACATTGACTGGGACACTGGCCAGAAGGCAGATTTCTGTCCCGCCATTGGGCCTGACTACATGGTGCCGTAGACTTGTTTTCATATCTTCTCGAATTACTTTTTCATTCTTTGTTTAGGCTATTTGACTTAATTCTTTTACATTCAGTAATGACTGACATACTTCTTAAACTTCTATATGCAACTTAATCGCAAAAATATTAAGGCTTGAAGTGTAATTACGTAAACAACTGTTTATGACATCCTTTGATATTTCCAGTAAACTCATTTTGCAATAGTTAGTGAAACGAACAGTCTCATTTTGTTGAACAGAAGCTTCTCAAATTTTTGGAAGCTTCTCAAGTTCTTGGTCTGCTCGATTTGTTATAAAATGCCAAATAGACATCTGATGGAAATGTTAATGAAATATATTTGGTGTACGACTAAGCGAGATAATCAGAACAGACAGCAGAGCTGAAAGGTGAATTGGAGCAGCAGGCAGCCAGAGAGTGATGGTGTAGGGTCGGCGGTGAAGTGTTGAATCACTGGCCGCCAGGAAGTGATCTAGCATTGGTAGCAGTGAAGTGATATATCATTGACAGTAGTGGAGCGATATAGCATTGGCGGCCGTGAAGTGATCTTGATGATGAAGCACTGGCCGCCATGAAGTGATGTAGTATTGATGGCAGTGCAGTAATTCAGCATTGACAGCCGTGAAGTGATATTGCATTGGCAACCGTGAAGTGATATATGCTTTGACTGTTGGTGAGTGATACATTATTGGCTGTCTTAATTGACATATTGTAGGCCATTGTGAAGTGATTTAACTCCAGCAACCATGATGTTTTTCAACCTAGACAACCAAAAACTGACACAACATAGGAAACCATGAAGTGATGTAAAAAGTAGGCAACCACAGAGTGGACTAATATACCTAGGCACTTAGCTATGTGAAATGATATAATGACGATGTACAGCTTTCGATAGTTCCAGTAATGAATGGTTATATCAGCCATAAATGGGTATGTTTTAATCTAATTTACCTGCTGTCTTTGTATCTTTATCTCATAGTCAAACATGTATTTTTAGTTCATTGGTAGGTACCAATGTTGTATTACTGTAGTTTTCATTCATTTTTTTTTTTCAATTTTATGGGTTTTCTTCACCTCACTTTTGTTGTGGCTGTTGGGATGAGGTCACCCAAAAGCTCTACATATATCAATTTCTGCTGTTATTGCTGCAAATCCGTCTTTGGAAAAAACCTCAATTGAATGTGATATTAAAGTTCATTACGTGTAGTGTCTATGAGGCAATTTTGTTCTATAAAATTTCAATATTCCGAGAAATTATAATGAAATTTCAATTTTTCTTGGTGTCTGAAGTATGATATACCTATATTGCTTACTGAAGATGTATGATTGTCATTTAGATTCCCTTCTATGCGACGCATTCCTTATGGTACGAAGAAGAAGAAGAAGAAGAAATTAATTTCTGTTTGAGGTCTCTGATTATTTGAAGTCATTTTATTTGCCCTTAGTAAATCGGCCTCCAGGCCCTATTGCGAGAGGCCCGATTTCAGTGTCCAGTCGCCAATGTATGGTGTGGTCTGTGGCTGATCATTATGTTACTCTAATATTTTTTCTGCTTTGTTGACTTTTAGTTTCTTTATTTATTTATTTTTTCAGAGCACACGTGAGTTGCCTTTTGGCAATCGTAACGTTGTTGTCCAGCCCATTTTGGCGCCATACAAAGTCAAGTTACCAAAGGAAGAAAGTCAGAGCTGTGCCAGCGATGCCGACTGGGGCCCAGAAAATGTAGCCGCTTCATCTTCAGCGCACTTGGAATTATGTAAATATACCCTAAACTGACACTTCAGTTTATCATATGTCTTCCTTGTTTACATCTATGGGGCTACTTGCAAGGGGCTGATTTTCGTAAGTATAGATCTGTAGCCTACTGTACGAATTCTATATGTTACCCTGATAATAGTGTGAAACTAGTGCACTTGCTGGGTCATCAAAAAATGACCGCGAAACTTTTGCGATAGAACTTCTCTGAAAATACTTTCATTTGATGATGGAGGATATCATGCTTTGCTGTTTATAATTATGCAAAGAGATGAAGATGCTCGGTTTCAACTTGTGGTAGCAGCAGTCTTGCGTGCTTAACTGGTGTCCCAGAGGTGCCGGGTTTGATGACCGAGCTAGAGCCAGGTCAGCGATCTTTGTAGCACTCGGTTCGCTGAGTCACCAAAGTTGTTTCGAATGCACAGCTACCAGGGCCCGCGGGGGAACTTACCTTGCCCAGAAATGGTAGCGCCACCATTCTTGCTAATGCAATAAAATGTGGAGCAGGCCCAGGAGGACCTCGCAGCTATCTTTGTGTTCTCCTTCTTACAACCCGCACGACATTCGCGAGGATGTCCTGTTTTCAGTATGTCTGTGTAGCTATCTGTCCATGCTCACCCAGGGCTGCCAAAGTTTTTTGGTTTTTTCAAGATCCTGGGTTTTCTACCAAATGCCATTGGCATCCCTGTTTGGCCGACAGTTAAAGCTGTGGCTATGCCCTCACTAGGGGTGTGACTGCTGTAGGGTGAGGTAGTGGTGCGTCGCCGCTGCTATTGCAGGCTGGAAAAGCTCATGAAAACAGCCAAGCAAAGTTTTATTTTTTTGTGTCACATCTCCTCCAATGAGCTGGTACCCGGTACCTACTTTGTGGGTTGTGGGCTGGAAGGTGTCGACGTTGTGTGTTACCTACATCCCGTCCACTGATGTGCCACTTAGTGGATCGCGGGCTGGGAGGTCTCGACGTGTTTACAACGTTGGTTTCATCTCATAAGATCTCATGTTGAAATTTTTCCTGCTTGTAGTGAATCTTGGTATCATTTCCCGCCTACTGCTGCAATCTGATATTGTTCGTGGTATTCATCAATTGTCGCGTGTCCCATTTTCATCTGAGTATTTTGAGAACTATTGGGAGGTTGCGTAACGTGAAGGAGTGTAGAGGTTTGGTTCTGATCGTGCACTCCACTCGTCCTAAGCAGTAATTGCACCATTGCACCGTAGGTACTTCTTGCCCATTAGTAGTGAGGAATATTAGGGGAAAGGTGGGTTCTACATGCGGTGGATCCGTGGTTGTCGGCCCTGCAGAGGGATAAGATGGGCCTTAGGATTCGGTTAGATAGGCCCGTCCGTTTTGCTCTCCCCGAAGGTTGCCTAGCTTACCTTGACAGTATCTAGATCTCTAGCATATCTTTCGTTCATACGTTACATCTTTTCAATTTTGTGATCATACTTGTACTGCTTTTTTCTTCTCTTCCTTTCTATAATACCGCACCCATGCGCGTTGATCAGTGTGTGTTCTCCTGGTGTGATATTTTCTTCCTAATTTCTCCCTCGATTGTTGTAGACGATGTCATTGGGAGGCATGAATTTATATAATAATAAAGCTCAATCAATATACCTTTGATGCATCACAACTGTATGACAGGAAATATCTCTACTTCTCTTTGTCTCACGACGCGCCATGTTTTAGCTAATAGACTTATACCGGCGTGTGTAATCCTAGTACTTGTCGCACTGAAACAGAAGCGAAGCAAACGGAACAGAGGTAGGGAACAGCACAGTGTTGCCCAATTATTGTTACCTACCTGTAGTGTTTGAAAGAGCATATGAAAATTGCACTAGTTTTATTATTACTTGTACAGTATTTCTTTCCTTGCACAGAGCACTGTTTGAGTAAGAATTACGGTTCTAATTAAATGTACACAGCCTTTCTGAAAAAAGCAATGTTTGCGCGTGTGATTGCAATTCTGCAGTTATTGTCATAATAATCCTCATTTTTTCCCCTTAGACTCGGTGAACTTGGAGGTCCCACACCATGTTGCTGAAGGTGATCGTGATGCTGGCTTGGCTGATCAGGATGAATATTTTGTCAAGCAAGACCATTCGTTCGAGGAACTTGCGGAGTCGAACCCCGCTTGTGAAAATGAAGGTAAGTTAATTTGTTCCTAATGTGTTACGTTTGTATTGAATTTCTAATTAAACCCGGGGTGTTCCACCCCTAGCATTAAGGAAATTAGAGAAGGGCCGATTCAATCGGCCCGCGGCACATCTAAGGTTGAATGGGAAAGTTGTAGGCAATTAATTATAGTCTGTACTTGATTCTGGCAAGTCTATAATGAGTTTTAGGTCGGCAAATAATACAGTAAAGCACTAAATTGCGCGCCCATTCGTGCCCATTGAACTGAATTAAGACATGGTTTGACTCTAGTTACATGATCCTAGTCCGTCCCTGGACAGGAGTAGAAAATACTTGAAAAAATAAAATAAGGAGCGCTGGGAGAAAATGAACTGTGATATTAACTTGAGATAGAACGTACCTAACCTTACTACCGACGGTTCAAGCAAACACGTTTTATTTTTGATTAAAAAAGAATTGATATTCAGAGCAAATTTTTCCCTATGTAACTGATTTTTCTGTCAAGATGTTTAAAAAGTGGGAGTTTTTCAAATATCAAGAAGAGGGGTGACATCGAAAATAATAGCCGTCCTAAGTCACATGGGTAATTAGGTATCCTCCACACGCTCTAGATGCACTGCAGTTATCGCGGAAAGGTATTTCGTGTTTCGAGCTATTTTCCTACTACACGATTTCGAGCGCAATTATTTCCAGCATAACTGCATGGCCATCAGAGCATGTGGAGGAAACCTGTGTAACTGGAAATGACATACATTAGTGGTTTCACCTGTTTTTCTTTCAAATTGTTATATAGGTTAACATGTCTAGTATTATACCCGTCCACCATGATAGTAGCCGTCCACTTGGCACTAAAAACGTCCTGTGTGAAAACTAGCAGTGCTAGAAAGCCAGCCCTACATAGGCTTAAACTGTAGGCTAAGTAGTGGCGCACCATCAATGAAAATGAAGGGCAATAAAATATAACAAGAAAAAATGGTGGGGGTGTACACATTATTTCACTAAAAACATGAAAAAATGTGAAAACCACCGCTATTTTTTCTTGTTTAATTTTTTCACCTGTCATTTTCAGGGATGGTGCGGCACTACTTGTCCTACAATTTAAGCCTATGTAGGGCTTTCTAGCACTGCTAGTTTTCACACAGAAAATTTTTTAGCGCCAAGTGGACGGCTGCTATCATGGTGGACGGGTACTA
>LQNS02277813.1:1207902-1218275 GCA_001587735.2 Parhyale hawaiensis | reverse complement strand
GAGAGAACAAATAAAGGTTTAAAGGTTAGCTAACTACATGTTCACAAAGCAAAAAAATCCTTGAAATGTTGGATAAAATTTTTCTAGAACTAGAAACAAAAAAGACAAAAGATTGAAAAGGAAAAACGAATTGACCAAGCTCTAAAAAAAACATGACTTTTGGTTTATACAATCAAACGAAAAAAGCTACGTGGTTTTACCAACCCAGGCCAAAGTGTTGAGGTTAGTTTAGGTTCGTCCATCCTATGCTATGTGGCCAGGCAACACCAGGGGCCCAGTGTTGGTTGCCTCAGCCATTAGCCAGGCTTTTGGAACGTCTCTCTTTTGTGCCTACTTTGCTTCCGTCCTGATATCATACTCCTACTTGCCCATGCTTTATTCTATTCTTCTTCTTCCATTAAGACTTGCTGCTCACATGCGCGTTGATCCTGTTTGGGAACACCTTCATGCATGGATTCCCCGTTTCTCTTGACATACTGTTTGTTCCTTGTTCTTTCTTCTGTGATATCGTTCTGCTCAGAAATGGAGGCATAAACTTTCTAACTATAACTGTGTAATTTAGACAAAACTTTATTTACTAGCTTTAGACCATAAAAGAATTTTTAGTTGCTTACATAACAGCCATACAACACATTAATCGGCTATTTATAAACCTATGGAAAGCTAATGTTGATGTCAGTTGAAGCCAATTGCAACTAGCTACTTTTTCATATTATAATGAACTTCACGTGTTGCCCTCGATAATTATTTACATAGGGTAACATGTCTAGTACCCGTCCACCATGCTAGTAGCCGTCCACTTAGCATTAAATCTTCCTGTGAGAAAACTAGCAGAGCTAGAAAGCCGTACATAGGCTTAAACTGTAGGCTGAGTAGTAGCCTACAGTTTAAGCTTATGCACGGCTATCTAGCACAGCTAGTTTTCTCATAGGAAGATCTTAATGCTAAGTGGACGGCTACTAGCTTGGTGGACGGGTACTAGACATGTTACCCTATGACTAATTTCCGAAATTACCGAGCATGATATGACTTCAACTACATTATCGTTGATGGATTAATTATTAATACTCGCCTAGCAAATATTAATGACAATCACTAGTATGCACACATGAGCTTTTCATGTGAAACCACAGTGAAGCGTATGAACTCTATTGCTCAATCGAAGAAGTTTCAGTTTTCTGTGATTCACTCTAATCAAGTGGAAAATCTAGAAGATAGACTGAAGTATGTTTACCAAAATCCGCGCTTCGTGGTGCGCATATCTTGATATTACTTACTTAGACTAAGGTCCTCCTGTGCGTCATGGCGCATTGGGCAACAAGAGATCCCCACCGTCTTCTATCCAACGCCACATCTCCAGCGTCTTCCGGCCTGACCCCAATGCATCTGAGGTCCTGGGCAATAGTCCGTCTCCACGAGTTTCGATGTCTACCTCTTCTTCTCCTCCTCCTTCCTCCTCTGGTTCCCACTCCATTACTGTATTTGTCGGTCTACTCGCGGGATGACGTAGTATATGACCTGCTAACATGAGTCTTCTCTGCTGGACCACCTTCGCCATTCCATTAAAGTCTCATTTGTAATGTCTTTCCATCGGCTACGAAATATCCTTCTGAGACACCTACGGTTGGAAGCGTCCAATTTTCATTCCAACCTCCGTCATTTCCAAATCTCAGGCGTATGTGGCTACAGGGATCACTAGTGTACTATACAGCTTTAGCTTCAACTCCGTGCTGATAATCGTCTGCGACCACATTTTAGTTAGCTTATGGAACACTGCCATGGCTTTACCAAATCTTGCGGCTATGTCCTCGTTTTTTCCTCCATCTGGTCTTATTATTGTTACATTGCGTTTTGCACATACAGCCCTCACGAGTATATTATGACGGGCCCTATCCCTGTCAATATATATGGGCCTTACGACCCCAGGGCAAACCCGAGTACCTTTTCCGCAGATGTTGCATCTGGTCGCAGTTCCTGCTGACGAGGTTTGTTTTGTAAAGTTAGGTAGGTTCTCCGTTTCTGTTCAGCGAGGTGGGCTGTCGATCGAGATAGCGCACCTAGTACGCGGGACTTCTCTAATTTCTCTCGTGTGGAAGGCCGTGAAAGAGGCCAATCACTCGAGTGTCTCCTACTATGCTTTGCGCTTTGTTTCCTGCCCGTAGTAGCGCACGTAGGCCACGCGATAAATTATGTGGTATTTAAATACTACACACTCATCTCTGTTACAACGCCTGAGTTGCGGCTACATAGGTTAAACAAAGTTTATAACTAACTTCGCACATACAACATTCCAATGTGTTAGCCTTAACATTCAAATGTATAGACGCAGGTCAGCACTGAAGATAAAGGACATAAAAGGTCGTTTTATGACTCCGTACAAAATGTGACGGTTTACCAGCACTGCCTTTGAGCGACATGCGTAATTATCATCGACCTTCCGGCCGGAAACTATATCAGTAAAAACTATCTGTAACCAGAGTATCGGAGGTATTAGGTATTCTCATTATATTACAGTAATTTACCAGAGGACTTCCGACTCGAATCCGGCGGATGCAACCGGTGTTCTAAATGAAGCCGGCAATCATAGATTTTTAAGGCGCTTGTACTATCAAGCGTCAGCTTATTCAGTACTTGGCATTAGAGTACTGCACATAGTCTACAGCTTTCTGCTTGTTGCACATATTTAGATGTAGACCTTATACTTTCTTGTCTGCATCTATCAAGTAGCATGTTTGCTACTTATTATTGGATCATATCTTCTAAGTCTTGTATAATAAGATGTAAATAAACAAGAAGATCTTGACGACATTCCTTCACCATCCAGCACTGTAGCCTGATAACAATGCTCGGCATGGAAGTTCACTCTCACTACCAAGTACAGTGACAAACTCAATTAGAACTCACGCACGCGCACACAAATTTAATATATTGCTATTATGCTGCCTAAGTACGTGAACCTCGTGACTTCTGTCAAAGATACATCACTCAGGTTAATTTCTCTGTCTTGACCGCTATTATTAACTAACATTACCTTTGTGTTCTCTCTAATTCTGAGCCCCACCTTCCTAGCTGTACACTCCAGATGATCTGAAGATCCAATTCATCCTTAGCCATCAGTGCAATGTCATAAGCAAAATCCAGATCCCTCAACACCGCACCATCTATCTAAGGGATTCCAGCTGCCACATCAATAGATCGCATGACATAGTCCAAAGTCAGCACAAACAGGAAGGGAGAATGAACGCATCCCTGCCTAACTCCAGTAGCTATGTAAAAAAAGTGGTATTCCTGGTGCCCGTCCTTATTCAACGCCGTGTGTTTTCCTCCATTCCTGAAAAAATGGAAATGAATTTCTCAGGTGTGCCATAGGTTTTAATATCTTCCACAATGACTCTATGCATGCTATCGAAAGCCATCTTGAAGTCGACGAAGTTTAATGCGATGGTCCCTTGAAACTCTACACTTTGTTCTATTATATTTCTCAATATGAATATCTTGGTTTCTGCCAAACAAAATATACTGCACGGTTCTTGGTGCACGCTATTTGGTGCTTTACTGTACCCGCAAATACAGGTGAAGTAGACAAATATGTTAGTCCAGGAAAAGTTAGAGAACTTATTGCTTCGCTTCCAAAATACAGCGTGACGGAGCGACTGATAGTGGAATAAAATTATTTAGGTAGTTTTATGCAAATTGTCTAATGTGCGTAGTCCTACTTTAATTGTATATTTTATTAAAACAAGTAACTTGAAAGTTTTCCTCGAAGTTGCCATTGATAAAACAAATAAAATTCAAACTTATCAGGGAATATCAATCGTCCATTGAAGCGCGGATTCCGACGTTCAAAAATAACGACACAACTGATACGTTTCTAACACTGAAGATTCAATACATTTTGTTTCCTCCTAAATACGACGTAATGGCTGAGAAACTTTAAAGGCATGAACTAATCGATTGATTTTTCTATTCGATTGTCCAGGACACTCGGTCCAGCCATCGCCCTGTTGGACAACTCCGGTGGCTTCCAATGGTGGCGAAGACTGTGAAAATGCTTCACCGCCCGTGTGTGAGACCATTGAGAGTGAATTTGCTTTGAGGAGGCGGGAACTTCCTCTTTGTAACATTGACAAATCCACATCCGACTCTCAATGCCGAGAGTCTGTGCTACCCCGGACGAACTTATTAGGCTCTTGTAAAAGCACTGTTGGGGATGGAAAAATTACCGAAGTTGATTCTTATGTCTGTGAAGATACCTCCGAGTGTGGAACCGCTGGTGGCATAGATATGGACGGGAGTGCTACCCATCATAGCATCTCTTCTGATTATGACCCAAACATCCCCACTGGGAACACTTCAGGCTGCAGTCAAGCATCACTCACCCAAGAGAGAAATTATACCTATGATAGCGCCAGCGTTCATGTGGTTGATTCCCAAAAGACAAGTTGTGGCTCTGTTTCTGAGCAAAGTACCTTGGAATCCAGCGAGCTCACTTGTGATGACGCTAAGGTTAATTTATTTCTGGGCTATTCCCAAAGAGCGACTAGTGGCTCTTGTTCGCAGCAAAGGAGCTTGCAACCATTAGTAAGATCCTCGAGTGCTTCTGAGAGTGAAAATTCATCACCAAAGGACTTTAATTTATGCCAGCAAAACTCTCTTGAGGACCCGGAAAAGTCAGCTCGTCGCGATCTTGTATTGTTCAGAAATTTAGGCAAACGGTCACTCCAGTGTTCCGAGTGTCCGTATACAGCAACCTCTAAATCGCTCATTCTCAGTCACATTGCTGCTGCACATTCAGCCGACCGATATCGATGTTCGCACTGCGAGTACATTACGGGCACCCGCGCTGAGTTCCACCGACATCTCGTCGCCAGGCATCCAGAAACTAAACCCCATCTGTGTCCCCACTGCTACTATGCAACCGCGTACCAACACCATTTACGAGTTCATATTAACGCCGTGCATCTCAAGATAAAACCTTTTCAGTGCTCTGATTGCGAGTTCTCAGCTGTTACTAAAGGAGCCCTAACGTCTCATGTTGCCAGGGTCCATTCCAAGCTCAGGCACTTTCACTGTCCCTACTGCCCGTATTCCACTACTAAGAAGTCTGACCTCGAAAGTCACAAAGGTGTTGAGCATGCAAACAATGCCAAATATCGATGTCCGCACTGCCAATTTTCAGCTACTCTAAAATCTAACCTTCGCCAGCATATCGCTGTCATTCACGAGCGAGTCGTCCGATATCAGTGTCCCCAGTGCCAATTTTCAACGGTATACCGAGTTCATCTGCGCAATCACATCGCTAGGATTCACTTACGCATCAAACGTTTCCATTGCTCCCAGTGCTCTTTTTCTTCATTTGATGCTGCCGCTGTACGTGAACACGAGGCCGCTGTGCATTTGCGAATTAAACGTTTTCATTGTTCCCAGTGCAAGTTCGAAACTTATCAAAAAGCTGGCTTACGCCTTCATACTGATGCAGTTCATAAAGGTCTAAAGCCCTATCGTTGTACTTCTTGCCAGTATTCATCGTCTGCGAAATGTCATTTGCAAAGACATATTGCTTGTGTGCATCAAGGTATTAAGCCTCACCAGTGTCCTCATTGTCCCTATGCAACAGCTAATAAAACTTACCTGAAAATCCATATTGCTACCAGGCACACGGACATCAAACCGTTCAAATGCTCTTCATGCCCGTACTCGACCGCCAGCAAATGTAATTTGCGCTTTCATGTTGCTAATGTACATGCCACTGAAAAGGCTTTCAAGTGCTCGAAGTGCAAGTTTTCTGCAGTTCACCAGTTTTCTCTCGAGAATCACATCACTGCGGTGCACGACCGTGCCAAGCCCTATCAGTGTTCCGAGTGCTCTTACGCCACAGCTTATAAAGGTTCTTTGCGCCGGCATATTCTTTCTTTTCATTCTATTGATTCTTCTGGGGCTTTAAATGCTAAGGCAAAGAAATTGCGCGAATAATAAGTTCATGACATTCTGATCTAGAACGATCTAATTTCTTCTTGAAGACCTTTATTCTTCTGCAGTTGTTCCCCCTTTTGGCTTTACTCTTTTATTTTATGAGCAACTTGCTAACGTTCTCGGCCCCAAGCCTGGAGTAGTCTTTCTGCGCTTGAAGCGGTTGGCAAATTTTTCCCGTAGTTGGCGTACTCTGAATATCACCTTCATTCCCAAAGGTCCAGTGTCGCGTTCTCCCGACCTATTATACTGACACCCATTTTTGTCGAAGGTGTTGGAGAAATTGTTGGCTTGTAAGTTGAGTGGATTTGCTGTAATTACTGGACTGCAACCTACTGGGCAGCTTGTTAAACGAACTGGTTCACGTTGTGACGCATTGTTGTTGGTGTCACTCTTTTTATACTCGGCATTGGTTCGTAATTCTATAGTGCCGTGTTTGACAAGGTCAACCATTGAGGTATACTTTACAAATTGGAGTCGTTTGGTGTGGGTGGTAAGGTTCTGTCAATCATGTGTGGTTTTGTTTCTGAGTGAACGCACAGCGTGTCTAATGACGGTATTATGTGTGTCTCAGTAACGGTGGTATCCTGGGCCTCTCAGAGTAACGGTGGTGTCTTGTGCTTCTCAGGGTAGCGTACTTGACCCGTTGGTGTTTGTTGTGTACACAAATGAGTGCTTGCTCTCTTTGCCAGACAGCACAATGACCAACTATGTTTGCGATTTCATTTTTACAGCAGTGGTACCGACTCCCGAAGCATGTAATGTTGGTTACTATAGCCATTAGCTATTCGTTCAGGACGTTTGTCTTTCTTGCCCACTTCGCTTCCTACCGATTTCATGCTCCTTCTGGTATTTCGTCTCTTCTTGCTCTTCTTTCCCGACTTGCTGTCCCCATGCGCGTTGATCCTGTGAATGAACCCTTTCGTGCATGGGTTCCACGTGACAATCGAAATACTATATATCCCTCCCTTTTCCTCTCTTAGAAAAGCTTAGTACTTATTCAGGGAGGCTCAAGCCATCTTTCTTATACTACTATTACATTTGCTGCGGTTGCTGCCCATTCTTTCACGTTGCTGACTCTTAGGTGCAGAACCCATCAGTTCAGTCGGTGTTTACTGTCCTGGTGTGTATATGCTACAAATTGTTTTGGAGCTTTATATACTAGAGCAAAAATGCAGATCTAAAGGGAGCAGTCTGAGAGCACATACCTCCGCTAAGTAAGGTAACTTAAACATAAAATTCAAGTTGGTTCTGATTTCCGCTTCATCAGTTCGTACTGAGAAAGTTAGTTTTGTAAAGTTAGGTAGGTTCTCTATATTTCCCCTTTTGTTCCGCGAGGTGAGCCGCCGAATGGTGGTAAGCGACCCATCCCATGGGACTCCTATCTGCTCCCGTGTGGGGGCCACGGAAGGGACCTCCCGCACGAGTNGTGTGGAGTTGGAGATGCTCGCGCCTTATTTCCTGCCAGACATGGTGCACCTGGCCAAGATTGTTCTAATAGAACTCATTTGAGTTCGACTAAACTTCTAAACTATATCATATAAATTGGATCGCTGTTATATAGTCTTCGTTTCTAATACGGCGGGAAAACCCACAATATAATAATAATCCTTTTGATACTAAAAGGAGCTTGTGTAGTTTTTTCAAGATTCAATCATAACTTAGCTATTTGAGTTATGTTGCTGACAAACATTCCGTTAAACATCATTACCCAAATTTAATCATTTATGTTCTGTAACAATTCTAACAATCCTGTGAATTTCATGAAGATCCGCCCATAACATTTTGAGTTATCTTCATGATAGACGAACACGACAATATTAGCTACCTCCTAGGCGGAGATAAATAAACTCGATTATTGATCTGCCCCTATAGACTACTCGATATCTCGACTGTCCACTGCAATTTTCAAGAGATGCTGATTGTGAACAGCTTGAACATCGATGAAAATCTTTTCCAGGTAACAGAACGACGTTAAACAGAGAGTAGACGGTTCTCAGTGATGTAAAAAATGTTCATCAGCAAGAAGCAAAAATTCATAGCTATATACTAGCTGTTGAACGACGATAATTGACCTAAAATTGGCTAAAACAAATTTTGCAATTTACTGTTGGTCTATGTGCTCACGCATGCGTGTTCCTTTCGTATTGATACTTTCCTTGCGTCTTCAAGGACAGTTTATTTTTGCTTCTAATTAGTACGATAAATGGAACGAATTGTATGGAGTTTTTATCCATTGCCGTCAGAATTAATTGCGAGGAGTGGACAGAAATGTATCGTGTGGTCATGTCTACCCATTTTATTATTTCACAAGCTAAGTGGTACTTTAGCTACTTTAAATTGCGTATTATATATTTATATGCATATGTGTCGTACTTTCACGAGATAATTTTTTTCCCCAACCGTACTTTGGACTGAAGATTGACCTCTTAGATTTTGCGAAAGCTAGGATCGGGACCGGGTCCAGCATTTGCTAACCAGGGACGGGCCGAGTTTAAATTTTGAATTGAAGCTAAAGTAAAGCCGCTACTATTGCTTTATTTAGCATCACATCGCTACTCAGCTTTCCAAAAAATCACTTTCTCATTAAAATCCTCCCCTATTCTATATTGTTAGTATGCAATGCTCCATTGTACAGATCTTCAGTTACATTTGCATCTTTGTTATTGCAGATATGGTACACACTTCCCCGATCTACGGGATATAGGCTAGTCTTATTATTGATGATACTTCGCCAAATTACTGTGCGTAATCTTACGCTACAACCAAACACTAACATCTATTGTTGCCTTCTCACACCAAGCAGTTTTGAAAAAAAACGAAGTACTGTATATATTCACTTAATTTCATCACCGATGAATTAGAAACCTTTAAATTGAAATATCATCTGCAATGCACTCTACTGTTCGCTACTTTAGTTTAATACACAATGTTCTATGTTTTTCTTATTTTTCATTTAGTGCCCACCACGGTGTGGACTATCGTTATTAGTTCATATTACCTTATGTGTTTTGGTAAAGCAAGAGTTTCGGCATTGTATTGTGAACCTTTATACCGGCTCGTAGCACTTGCGTTTAATCTTGTTCGGCCCTTCTGAAGTCCACCTGTTTCAATGCTGCTGTGGGTTAGATTAGCCTATCCAATGTATGGGGAGCAGCGCCCCAGGGAATCGCATTGTTTATCTTAGCCATTAGCTAGGCCTACTTGACGTCTGATTTTCGTGCCTACTTTACTTCCTTCCGTTTTCATACTGTCGCTTATTATTCTATGTTCTCTTCTTCATTCCCGGCGAACTGATTTCATGAGCGTTGACTCGTGCATGGCTTCCACAGTTTTCTTGATGTTCTTTATGTCCGTTCTTCCTTTCTTTCTTTCTTTCTTTGGATCACAGTGTACCCTGTGTGTAGATAAGCTTAAACTAGGAGAATACTACTATTTCTTAATGCTGTTGTGTCTTAAATGCTCGTCATTCTTCTAATAAAACTGAAACTTGAGTATTTTTTCACGTGCACATGTGCTAGCCTCTGTTAACTATACCTGATTAGAAATTTTCAATTGGTCATGGGCCCAGAACGTGCGGCTGGAGTGTGGCTAAAGAAGACGCTATCTTGTCTTGTGTACTGTGCGTGTATTTAGGAAAGAAGTTTCCGGAGCATGGATTGATAAGCCATGTCAAAATATAATTCCGTTGATTGAAGGTAATATTCCTACACGGAAAATTCAGGTGATGATGCATCTGACTGCATTGTAGTTGTACCATATTGCAATAGAAGTAGAATAAGCACCTGCTGATACTGCGCCCATGGAATACGTACAAGAGATTTTGTTCACGTAGAGTTGGCACATTCGCCATTATTGTGCTCGCTATTGGACCCAAACATCTCTACTTACTTGGAGACCCAACCGTTCCTATGGAAGTGTGAAAGACGTTAATAGATACCTTCCAGAAGAAGACTTGGTCAAATAAACTGCGTTTACGTAAGAAACAACGGTATGCAGCTGCCGCAAGGAAGGCGCCTACAAGAGCACCTGGAGGAGTTCATCGAACTTTTGCAGAGGTGGCTGTTGTTGGAGACGCTAGCTTTGGGTGGAGAAGACAAAGTTATTGGTATGTTAACGTCTCTACCTGACTGTTATCCAACGGCAGTTACGGACAGGGAGATTTCAACCAGCGTTCCGTCTTAGGACACTTCAACCAGCATTCCATCTTGGGACACTTCAACCAGCATTCCATCTTGGGACACTTCAACCAGCATTCCATCTTAGGGCACTTCAACCAGCATTCTATCTTGGGACACTTCAACCAGTATTCCATCTTGGGACACTTCAACCAGTATTCCATCTTTGGACACTTTAACCCAGCACTCCATCGCCCTCAGGGGCATATTGTGACGGGCCCTTTC
>LQNS02277813.1:1045326-1060659 GCA_001587735.2 Parhyale hawaiensis | reverse complement strand
TTGTCTGCGACTACTCTTGGTGACGTAACAATACCAATGGACCTGTCCTATTGGCTGTTGTCTGCGACTACTATTGGTGACTTAGTAATACCAATGGACCTGTCCTATTGGCCGTTGTCTCCGACTACCATTGGTGACGTAACAATACCAATGAACTTGCTCTATTGGCCGTTGTCTTCGACTCCTATTGGTGACGTCATACAGGCAGATCAAGTAGCAGCAGCAGTAGGCGCTGCCTCGAGCAGAAAAACTTGCACCGTCAGCTGCAGCGGCAAAGCGCAAAAAACGCGGCCATCTGATCAGACTTGTGTCCGCTGCCACGAGCTATCCTGGCTGTAGGGTGTGCTCAGGCTGATCCAGATTTCGACAAGCCCTCGACGATACTCTTCAGCCTGGAAGAACAGTAACACGATGATCTTTGATCGGTAGAGTGAGTAAAAATAATACATCCAAATCTCGACAAGCCCTCGACTATACTCTTCAGCCTGGAAGAACAGTAACACGATGATCCTTGATCTGTAGAGTGAGTAAAAAAAACACATCCAGATCTTGACAAGCCAATACTCTTCAACCTGCATCTGTGTAACGTAGGGATCCGTGAACCCAACTGCAGAATCTACTGAAAGTATTCCAGATCTCGACAACTTCGGTGATAATATTACTCTTGCCCGCTAGTGATTAACCCATTACGGGAGAACTCATTACACGAAGACTCAAATATTGTTCCTTCCTGTTTCGTGCAAGCACGTTTTAGAGTGAACAGGTTTCCCATACATTCATAAAACGATTTCTTTAGATGCTAAGGCCGCATTTGACTGAGTTCACTATTAATTACTGTACTTGAGCGTATGCTTGAGAATCAAACAGCTCCTTATATTGTAAGACCCTGAAGTATTAGTTTCAAACTCAGAAATGCTATGTGAAATGGGGTGCGGCAACGTCATCAACGCTTGCTATGACTAACGGCATTCGCCAAGGAGGCTTACACTCTCTAATTACCTCCGCCAAGAAGGTTATGTTTTCGTCGGGTTTGTCTCTCTGTCACCAAGATAACTCAAAAAGTTATGCACGGATTTGACGAAATTTACAGGGATTATTATGTATGTTAAGAGAAACAGATGATTAAGTTTTGGTAAAGATCCGTCCATCCGTTTGCTTGTTTGCTTGTCTGCTTCATTTTTCTCAATGCCATAACTCAAAAAGTTATTAACGGTTCTTCAAGAAAATCGCACAAACTATTATTAATATCAAAAGGCACAAATGATTAGGTTTTGGAGTTGATACAAAGAAAATCATGGTTTCAGAGCCAATTTGAATTTTTTGCTACCGTTGCCTCGCTTGGCGGAGGTATGCGCTCTCAGAGTGCTCTAGTTCTCTTCAACTTCTTCATTGACAGCATCCACACCCATCTGAACGCAGCTGGAGTGAGGTGCCATATTAATGGTCACGCAGTAATGCGCTCAGTTATGCTGATGATATGGTCCTTGCTTCTCTCTCCACGGCATGCAGTGGACAGCAAAAACTGGGGCGTGTTGCAATCAGGCCTTCGCTATCACCCATGCTACACCGGCCTCCATTGCGGCACAGGTTGGATAATACTGGGTGACAATATCGTCTCTCACGACGATTTTGCGTTCAAGTAAGCTTTCCTGCGCGCGCCCCCACTAAAATGAACACTACCTATTCAAACCTAACCTAGCCTAACCTAACCTCCTTACCTAACCTTCTAACCTAGCCTAACCTTACCTAACCCAACCAAACCTAACCCAATCTAACCTTTTTAACCTTACCTAACCTTACCTAACGGTACCTAACGTTGTCTAACCTTACCTAACGTTACCTAACGTTACCCAACATTACCTAACCTATCCTAACCTAACCCACTTAATCAGCGATACAGCGAGCAGCGCGGCGCACCAACTTGAACGCCGCTCACACGCACACGATTTGCGTTCACAAACACGCACACAAATCGTCGTGAAAAACGATAGTGCCACCGGGTGACACCGAAGACAACCCTCATAACTAAATTGTAGGGTTAGGAGCTGGGAAGCACTGCCTTTGTTTACAAACATTGACTTTGATACTCAACAATTCGTATTACAAAGTCCAGGAGTGCCATATATTGCTGAATTCCATATGTGAAGCACTTATGCTCAGTTATGTCCACTTTGTATCCCAAAATACAGTCAAAATAAGGCTATGCCAAAATGTATATGTTCACACTTATCAAAAATTCTGCAACACTCTGTTGGGGCGCTGAGATCGCTCGTCGCATTCACTCCTACAGGGGTAACACTGTGAGGGTAACACCGGCGTCTGATTGCAACACGCCTCTGCTGTCAAGTTGCTAGAGCGGTGCCAGCATACTGTGTAAGCGATATCCGCTATACTTAATTCAACCGTGAAGAATTAGCATATTTTAAGCTCCGTCCATCGGAGTGTGCCTGGCATTCCTTAAATATCATTAATTTAATTGCAAGCCTCGATAAGCTAAGGGAGCCTTCTTCTGGGGGCCCTGTACGAACCCTTTCTTTTAGATTGGCCCCAACGACATTTTTCCGTTTTCTCTGTGTTTACTTCCTCCTTCTGTTGTTCCTTCTTTGCTTCTTGCGTCTGCTTCTTTGTCTCATTTCTCTTTAGCGCAGCTTTGTTTAGAATTATTTTTTAGTCTCGTATGTAAATTTGAATTAATAGTGAACCAACCATTATTTCTTTCGATGAAGTACATTAATTTATCTCGGATTTATCTTTATTTTGTGATTTATTATTTATTTAACTTATGAATTTATCGTTTGTTTCAGACCGCTATAATACTCGCAAACAATTCAAAACTATTACTATTTTGGATCTGTAGTGGCACTTAATGAACAAATCGAACTCAGGGTCGTTTTTTTTTTGTTTCTTTGAAAACCTCTCTTTAGGGGCGTTAGTCGGCCGTTAGAAACTGTGTATTGAATACAACAATGTTAAAACTATTTGTATGCATGTTAAACCTAAAAGCAGAAACCTGCCACCGATAAAGGCACTCGACTCAATGGTGTCGATCTCATGTATGTGGACAGCTTCTCTTACCTGGGTCATAAAATCACGGGTGATTTTCGTGATAAGCAGGCTATAGAGCACGGCACACGAAGGCTCCACGCTAATAGGAAGTTTGGCCACCGCTTGAATGATGTCAGATACCAGCTAATTCAGAGTTATTGTTACCCGCCTACTGTAACTAACTATGGTGGAACTTTCGCAAGCATTATTGAAGGACGACTGATGAATGTACTTAACCAAAGTGATCCGTAATGGACCTCGCTATACAAACTATAATGTTAACATGCACAGCCGACGGTAGCCCATAGCGTTGACAAACAGGGGCCAAACAATGGACCGCAATGCAGTGTTGTTTGTAATGATGGTACTGTAAGTATTACCCGTTCTTTCTATCCTATGTTGCACTCGTAATAGACTGTGCCTAGTGTGCTTGTACCATGTGCCTATGCGTTCCCAATAAAGTATATTTGTTATTTTATTATATTCACAGCCCCGTAGACAACCCTGAACTTACTCCGTGGTTGCATTAGCAACTAGAGCACTTTGAGAGCGCACGACGAAGTTAACCCAATTGGTCCTGAATCTAGGATTTCCTTTCCTTCATCACCAAAATTCAGTCATTTGTACCTCTTGGCAGTCAGTAATAACAGATTCTGTAATTTTCTTGAAGATCCGTCCCTAAATTTTTGAGTGTTGTTTTGCTAAACACTATGACAAAAAAATTTTCAAATACACAACGGACGGATCGATCATCACCAAAATTTGGCCGCTGGCACTGCCGACTGGGACCATCTTCTCATCGAAAGATCTAAGTCTCTTCTTATTTGTGATGCTGTTAGTGANTCTTGTTTTGCTAAACACTATGACAAAAAAATTTTCAAATACACAACGGACGGATCGATCATCACCAAAATTTGGCCGCTGGCACTGCCGACTGGGACCATCTTCTCATCGAAAGATCTAAGTCTCTTCTTATTTGTGAAGCTGTTAGTGAGAGAAAGACGTCACGTATTCGCGCTGCCTCTACGGATTGGTGATTGGCTGATCGACACGTAACGTTCTTGTTGTTATATTCTTGGTTGTAGTATACCAATGCGTGAGTATTAATTCAGTGCGTAGATGAAATCTGTTCGAGCTAGTCGCCGTACTTGGTTGTGCGAGATAACTTCAATACAGAGAGATGTTTTCAGGCTACAGTACAGAATGGTGAAGGAACGTCGTTGCGATCTTCGTGTTCATTTACATCTTATCATACAAGAATTATAAATATAATCCAACTATATACATGTAGGAAGCATCCTACTGGAGAGGGAACTTATGTAGTAGCATCTAAGCACAGTTTCATGAAAATCCGTTCATACCTTTTTGACTTAGTTTGCTGACAAACAGAAAATCAAACAGATACAAAAACGAATAAAATTACAGACAGATCAACACAAAACTTTCATCAATTACTATTCCTAACACACCTGACAATTCGTAGAAATTTCATGAAAATCCCTCTACGACTTTTTTAGTTATGATAGCATCAAAAGAGAGGCAAACAAATAAACAAACATTTCGGCGGATCTTTACCAAAAGTTAATCATCAGTTCCTCCTAATGTGCCCAAAAATCCCTGAAAATTTGATAAAAATTCGTTCATAACTTCTTGAATTATCTTGCGATAGTCAAACTCGACGAAACAAATTTTCCTTGGGGGAGGTAATTAAGTTGTACTACACCACTCTGTTAGTCCCACTCTAGGATCTGAGCTGTTGCCGTTGTATGTTGACGACGTTTCTTTATTTGCTTCGTTTTGGGAAGAGTCCGTTTTACATAGGAACTTGCTCTATTTAAGGAAGTCTCCTTTTTAGGAATTTTCTCCGCTTCGGAAAGTCTCCGTTTTAGGAGCTTTCTCCGTTTAGGGAAGTCTCCGTTTTAGGAGCTTTCACAGTTTAGGAAAGTCTCCGTTTTAGGAGCTTTTCCCATTTAAGGAAGTCTTCGTTTTAGGAAGTTTCTTCGTTTTCCAATAAATTTTTAGGAACATTCTCCGATTGGCGATCCTGTATCAAGAGCTCTGAAGCATTACATAGAAAAAAAGCAGTTAAATACCGTCCCCAATCAGTGTTGCAGCACTACTACAATTATAATAATACTAATAATCTTTATTTAGTACTCATAGAGACCTAACAAAATTGAATGTTAGATGCTACACATTAGAAAGTTTCTTATTTTTAATTAGAAACAAAGGACATGTCATAGTGATCTTACATACTAGTGTTGATAGCGCCCCACTGCCTGGCCTCCATCAGGCAACAGTACGCGCTGCCATCGTATACACATATTAGATCGTTTGTAGCCAGGGCCATTACGTATTGCTTTGATTAATGAGTTGTTGGAGTTTTCAATCCTGTTTTTTAGGCTCCATGCGCATATCCTGGTCCTGACTTTGAGACAATCAGTGTATTTTTGAGCAAATATCAGGCTTGCGCGATTAGATCTTGGCACATTCATTAATCTGCGGAATATGTCATTATAATCAATGGATTTCTGTTTAAAGTTACACCGAAGTGAGTTGCAGTATTAGGGATAGCTAATAATATATAGTTTTTTTTTATCAAATTCATGGCTTACCTGTTAAGTGCTGTAAGTCCTGAAATTGCTCGTCATAGGTTAGTACGATTGCTGTTATTGTTACTGCACTACTACAATCGTTTCTTTCGAAACGCATGGCTTATCTGATTATCGCCGTAGGTCTTCAAGTTCTAGTGTGATTGCTGCAGTTTTAGCCCTTCAAATGAGTAGTTAAGTAGAAAAGTGCAATAAGTCTTCAAGGTTCAGTTCAGATACTCTTTTAATGTGGTTCATTCTCCGGTTATCGCGATACTGCAGTCAGCGTTTCACAACCAGCCGTGAAAATATTGCTGGTCACCGAAACTAGTATCAAACTAATAGGGAAGCTTTCAGGGCTTGGAAAATCCAGAGCAAAAAAAAAAGTGCAGGAAAAAAGAACAGGCGGCCAGTGGGGACCAACGCAATCTTCGTACAGGTATAATAAAAAAGACGTAAAAAATCACACAACCTGCTATTCTGCCGTGTGGCTACAGACTACGGAAGATACTCGGCAATCATTTAAATGATTGGCGTGTATTCAAGGCCTCTGGAAACTTCCAGCGAAAAAACGGTTTTGTAAAAAAAGCCCGAAAACCAGTACTATATTTGTATGAAAAATAAAAAAGAGAAACACAGCCTGCCTGCAGCCGTGAGGTACGGCATAGAAATTCCGAGCGTAGAACTCCTGAGCGCACCGTGGCACTTCTTCGAGACCGCTGTGACGTCATCATTGTCTCTTGTCTCGCTGAGCCAGCAACGTTATTGCTATAGACAAGAGCAATGGCACTGGGCTACATTTAACAATTCTCTTAAAGAGGTTTAATGTTTCTCAGCAGATCTTATATGCATTTTGCATGATGAGTTTGGAAATGTAACTCGTTTTGCTCAATCAGGTCAGATTCTTTTGCTATTTCAGTTTTGCGAAATCAAATATATGGGCGCTCCAAACTATATGCTTTATATAATTATATTGCACTCGTCCTGCCACCTCACATGAAGTCGATAAAATCTTACATTCCATGCAAACAAAGGTTATTCCCATGACTGTATTCCAATCTCTGTTTATAAATCTGTGTCTGATGTTATTTGCCCTATAATTTCAAAATTTTTTAATAGTAGCCCACATAGGGGCGTTTTTCTCTCATGCCTAAAAGTAGCTCGTGTCATTCCCATTTTCAAAAGCGGCAACAAAGCAGTTGGAAGTAAATATAGACCTATATCAATGCGTCCAGTTCTATTAAAGATCTATGACAAACTTATGTATATTCGAATGAGCGACTTTTTAAAAAAGTTCAATGCACTTTGTGATCGCCAATTTGGTTTTAGAACAAACAGGAGCGCTGCGGATGCTGTACTTCAGTTCTTGAAGTTTACGTATGACGGTCTCGACCAAAAACAAACTTTATTATCAGTATTTTTAGATTTTAGAAAAGCCTTCGACGCTGTAAATCACACAATTCTACTCGCTAAAGTATGTCACATTGCTTTTAGAGGTACTGTACATTCTTGGTTCAGGGCATATTTGCAGGGCCGCCATCAGTATGTTTTGATGAACTTAGACCCATTACTGTTGGTGTACCACAAGGGTCAGTATTGGGTCCGCTGTTATTTATATCAACGATGGGTCTGCTACCTGTCGTAATCTACAATGTGTCCATTTTGATGACGAAACTACTGTCTTTATGTCCGGAGCGAACTATGATCGGTAAATGCTGGACTTGAACAAATAGATGAATGGCTCAAAGTTAATAGATTGTCTTTGAATGTTGATAAAACAAACTATATGGTGATATCGTATAATCCTATCAACGACTTACTTATCCAAACTCGTGAAATCAAACTAAAACGGGTGAAAAGTTTTACATTTTTAGGCATCGATATAGTTAGTAAACTGAATTTTAATGAGCAAGTAATTAGCGTTTTTTCCAATATTAGTAAAGCAACTGGCGTAATGTTCAAATTATCTCACTGTTTGCCACCAGATATACTTCTTAAACTGTATTACAGTATCGTATACCCGCACCTAATCTATGGACTTTGGTGCAGTAGCCTGGTGAGCCACAGGTGCAGTTAACAGGAAGAAGTTACAGGCTGCCCAAAACAGAGCGTTAGCCCACCTTAATACTCTACCTCGGCCTGATGTGTTAACTGTAGAAATGATTATTTAACACTTCACAACCATTAACTTTTTTCCCTAATTCAAGAAGAACCCCAATTACATTTGAAGAATAAAATAGAAAGTCATCACATTAACAATCATCATAAAACGAGGTTCAATACTACCGATATATAACTTTTGCATCCCCACATACACCAAAAGCAAATGCCAGCAAACTTTTATATACAGAGCCATTAAATATTGGAATAATTTACCTCCTGAACTAAAAGCTGTCCATGCTCCTATTACTTTCAAAACCAAGTTACGAAAGTATTTATAGTTGCAATCAACATCTTTGCATACAATTGCAGTAACGGAATTGTCATCATTTTTTTCTCGTTTTCATTCCTTGACCTGTGTATTCTCTAGTTTTGTCGTCCCGCACGACCTCGCTTCTGTTTTTACTCATCGCCTCCGCCGTGTCCCCCTTCTGTCCCGGCCTGCAGTTTCCTGAGCCCTCCCCTGGGCCTGCGCTCCTCGCCTTGGCCTGGCTGAGGCAGCCATTGGATGATCAGGGGATGGGCTTTACGGCTCGTTTATTCTCCAACTTCCTAATCTTTTATGACTTCGTATATAATATATATTGCTAACATAAATTCCTCTACAAGAATTGATTGACTGTTGATGAGCCGGTCCCCTGATTCATCACGGGGTGTAGTTGTTGGCACCATTCTGACATATGTAGGCTATTGCGGATGGCCGCCCTGCGTGTGAGTGAGGGGGCCTTCCTGTGCTCCAGTTGACTGCTATATTTGTAAGTATCTTCATCCTTGCCTTAATAGCGTTGCTACCGATAGGCTTGACAAACACATATTGTATCAGTAGTGCATTTATCATTTTAGAATGAATGCTGTCGTTTCTTCCTGCAATTTTTTCAATGTGACTGTCACTGAACTTATTATTATTACTGAATGATAACCGAAAATCAACATCTATATGATTCAGATAGAGCATCAATCATGGAAAAAGTGTAACCTACGCCTAAAATAGGACACAAAGAGAGTTCAAATAAACTTCAGGATGAAAAATGAAAGTAGTAAGTCAATCAATTCACAGTTTTGTGCAGTTAATCAAAAATAAGGAAGTGATAAAACTATTGCGTTAAAATTAGCTTTCGCACAGTTTCGCGTCTGCATGCGCTGTACATTTGGAGCATCCCTCCCCAGACACCAGCAGGCCGGAGCCTGCAAGCATATTCACTTTCCAACGGCCCTGGTACACCTCCTCCAGTACTCGAATATCCTTGAGAAAACGCTCTCATAGCTCTTCGCTCAAATCACCTCAGTTTTCCGGAATATAGTCTAAATGCGAACCAAAGAAATACATTCTAATGGACGTGCATGCACCTCGAGCTCGGTAGTTTTTCAAGAGCTAATTAATAACACGTTTATATTCTCAGTTTTGGTGGTGGCCTAGAAAGTTGATTACAATAGATAGATACAATAACTGGTAACTCATTGTCCCTACCTACGGTGTTGCTATTTTGGCCGTTACTCAACGTATATTTCACAACTTTGTCAAAATAAAATATAAAATACCTATCCACGCTCTCTATAATCTCTTTCATCAATTTATTTAGAAAAATTGAAAGTAAGTATACATAGAATTCATCAGAAAACATGATATTTCCAATAATTTATGATCTTCAAATTGAAACAGTACGAAAACAGCACATGATTGGGCTGAATTACTTGCATTTTTGAATTCAGAATGCAAAAGCGATACAGAAACACTTGACAAACCAAAACCTCAAAAATAATGCACACCAGTGTAGTCTCAACCATTCACCATTGCATGTCGCAGCGAAATTTGGCGCCGCTGGAGATGTCTACGTAATACCGGTATCCTGGCTACCAATATATCACGTAAACAAGCAAGCAATCAATCGACTGTGACGTTATCATTGTAGCTCAAGCATTAAGATCGGAGAACTATTACTAGTCAGCAGATTTTCCCGTGCTTCATAGTGATTATTTGGAATAGACCACCCTCCTTCATAGTGATTACTTGGAATAGACTACCCTCCGAAGTTATTGGTGCAGAGTCCATCGATGCATTTAAAAATCATCACGACAAATACGGGGAGTAAGATCCTCCACAGTTACGAACTCCTGCTCCAGGAGTACCAAGCTTCTAACGGCTAGAACTTCAAAACCACCGTAACCCATGTTTCCCTCCACGGCTAAAATAATGTCGCCAAGCTCTCTGCATCTGCAGCATTTAATTTTGCTGGCGTGATCAACTCCTTGCCTGGCTTTACTATTTTTTTTCTTCTCCTCTTCTCCCCCCAAATTCTCCATGATTCTAAACTAATGGCAATAGCTCACAGAGGGCGGGAAGTGTAAGTCCCGGCTGCTCTCTGGGAATGGGCCTGTTGGTCCGTCTACTGCCAGCTATCTATTCTATTCCAGAAACGTACTTAACGCAGTCATTAGGGCCTCAGAACGATTGTAATGTATTTGAAAGAAGTAAAAAAGTTTCCAGTCATCCAACGAAAATATGGGAGTTGTCAATGATTTACTGGGTCGTAAAACTAAAGAGACGGTCAGTGAAATGTGGGTGAATGGAAGAATGCTGCATGGTTTAACCTTGGTAAATCATTTCAATGATTATTTTTCTTCCATTACTAGAAATATCGCGGAACAGTTACCAAATAACAATGTGCACTATATAATCCAGGGACCGAGAATACAAACCGAGTGCAATTTTCTTCCGATTATTCCAGAGGAAATAAATGATACTGTTTTTGAAATGCGTTTTAAACGATATCACATAAATGAGGTTCGGCCTAGACATTTACTTTTTATATTGCCTTATATAGTGCAATATCTCTAATCAATTCTTAACAAATGTGTAACTGAAGGAATTTACCCAGAAAATTAAAGGTTACAAGAGTGGTTCCCTTTACATAAATCTGGGTCGATGAAGTATCCAATTTCAGACCCATATTCACATTGTCAATTTTTAATAGCATTCTGGAAAAGGCGAATACATGCTCGTTTAACTCAATATTTGGAGATTAACAACTTGTGCAATAACGATCAGCACGGCTTTAGAAAAGGAAGAAATACCACTCATGCGGTTTTTTATCTCGTTTCTGATATATTACCTGCTTTTAACAAAAAGACATTTACAATTTGTTTATTTTTAGAATTAACGAAAGCATTTGACACTGTAAATACTACGATCTAAATGAAAAAATTGGACCATTAGGGTATTAAAGGATACTTGAATGATTTTTTAGGAAGCTATATTGTCAAATCGCAGGCAGTTTGTGGCTATAGGTGCAGTACATTCTGAAGCAAATTCTATTGACATAAATGCGCCGCTGAGCTCCGTTTTAGGGCCACTTCTTTTTAATGTTTATGTTAATGACATGTTTTTGAAGGAGTAGGAAGTCAGTTGTATGCTGATAATGCTGTATTTTATGTAAATGATTACTCATTGCAGGGAGCTCTTGAAAAACTGAATCATTTTATTGGTTGTGTTGTTAATTGGTTGACGTTGAATGGGCTTACACTTAATGCCAACAAAACTAAACTTATGCTTTTTTGTTCAGTCAAAAATCGCGTCTTGCTAGATGTATGGAGTGAGATTGGAGTGTGCGGTGTCTTTTAAGTATCTCGGTGTAGCATTATATCGAAGTATGAATTTCCCACCTCACGTGTCTCTAATTTGCGGCAAAATTATTAAAGCTAAAGGGGCTATATATGCAGTGTTCAATTATCTACCGAAAAATTCACTAGTATATCTATACTATACCTTGCTATATTCGCAGTTAACTTATGGAAAAGTTATATGGGGAGGAGCTTCTGACACTCTATTGAAACGAGTAAATACCATCATGAATGAAACCCTCAGAGTTATATTAAAAGTCAAAAGAAATGACAATAATATTCCAGTCGTTTCAACTAATAGTATGTATTATGATCTGCAACTAGTGAAATTTAGAGATGTATATAATTACTTCCTTTTGCAGTTTTTATGAATGACAATGACTGAGGAACTTCTCATTTTGAGAGTCACTTAATTTAGTTCACTCCTACCAGCTCATGATTTTGGTACAAGGAATTGTCGATTCAATTTGCCGGATATTCGCCTGGAGGTTGAACGGCGTTCCACAATATTCCACTGTGTACATAATTACAATAGGCTTCCTGAGGAGTTGGTGCAACCTATGTCATATTCGGCATTAAAAAACACTTTAAAAAGTACTGCATTGCTGGATATGCTCCTTCTTTAGGATAGCGGATATATTAATTAGTACAATATCTTGTGCAGTTATTGACTCTTTCTCCAGTCATGTAATACATGCATACCACAGAAAATCAGCCCAAATTTTGTTGCGTAATATTGTTAGGTGTGCTATGTTTGATTTGTCATCTAGTGCTTCATGTTTTTATAGGAATTTGACTTGACAAACTTTAAATACATTTAGAGCATCCCATAAGTGTTGAATGACTTTGAGAAGGATGTGTTCTCGATTTTTAATTGGTGTTTATGGTTATAAACAGTTGTGATCAGAGAAAAATAAAAGTGTTCCCAATTTTCTCGTAAAAATACTGAAGTAATTCCCGTCTTTGTTCGTTTGTTTGCGGCGTGGTGATATCGGTCCAGTTCTGCGGGCAGCGATCTCGCGCTGCTAAAAAAGTCGTCGCCGATAACTTACGCTGTCCAGTTTACTCCAGCAGTATCCTGGTTACGGGTCTGCGTATGTACGTACGAACCCATACAGAGACGGTTGGTGCCATAGGTAGAGTTGCTGCACACTTTCATGCACTAGTTTATTATATAGATGCTAGCAGGAACCTGTGGAAATTCCACAGAACAGAAGCAATATTTTTCAGTGATATCGCAGACCCGTATCATCTTAATTTTTCCCTACCTAATACTGAAGGAACCTGTGGAAATTCTACAGAATAAAAGAGCAGTTTCTTAATTAGGATGCCCTCGGACCCGTATCATACATACGAAGGGGGAAAAATATTCGACGTCAGGCACTGAATCTTTTACCTAAGACCTGCGAGCAGTTGCAGTTTAAATTTGAACTTGACTCCTTCTCCTCTTGATCTCTTCCCAGGTCGTATCATGGATACCTCAAAGATGCTCTAGTTTTCCCACTGTATTACTGACGAAAGTGTCATGGTCGTACTAAGAAACTTACTAACGGAGGGACAAGCAGAAATATAACATAGATTTTCAATCTTCTTTTTTTTATGCAGAAATTGAACAGTTTCCAGCCAGGTCGATTACAAACTATATTTACTAGCGAAACATCTGTTCCAAGAACATGAAGCGCCTCCGTGTTCCGACTCGTACGCAATGGGCTTAAAGTAGCCCGTGTATGTCAAATCGTAGCAAGTTCATCCTAAACTACCCTACATAACATATCTAGACACTATTATCACTGGCGGATCTCGCAGATGCTTTACGCGCTAAGTTTTTACCCTTGTACTTCATGATAGAGGCACAAAAACACATAATAACAAATATAGTAATCTGACTCTTCGGAGGTACTTTTCTCGTTGTTTTTTATGTATATTTATACGCCTTCGCTAACTTCTATTCGTCATCGTCTGAAGATAGCATTATTTAGATTTTCACATTTCTACCATTTCCATTTTAATCCGTGTATTTGATAATTTCAATTCTATCAGGGGACCAATGGCTGCTCTACACTTTCTGTTCGAAAGCTTTCTCACAAAATACAACACCCAGCCCATTTTTTTCAATAATTGATTCATGCCGCCGAAAGTACTTGTTCTGTCAATTTACATAATTTCTTTTAACATCGTCCTTTCACTTCAAAATGCTATAAAATGAAGCAGTGTAGGACAACTCGCATTTCAACGTATTCTGACCTCGAATTTTCCCATATTTGGATCGTTATGCGACGTGAATGTTTCAAGATATGAAAATCTGTACGGTATGTATGATACGTGCAAATACACGTCGTATCTTTGCTTTTAAACTGACTGAAAATTTCTTCAAGAGCGAGCGGAAAGAAGACAGCCATTACTGAACTTCCTTCCAGCGAAAATCAGAGCTTCTTGCAAGTTGATGCTTCCGCCAAAAATTCAAGTATCAAAATCAAAGAACGACTGTAAGCCAGCGGTGTTTCCCGTACCTACTTCACAGCAAACATTTAAAATATACTTCCCTCCGAAGTCGTCAGGGCGCAAGATAATCAACGCGTTCAAAAATCGTATCGACGAACACTGGGGGAAGCACCTTCCACAGCTACAAACTCCTCTTTTACTACTCACAAACTTCTAACGGTCAAAGCTTCCGAGGCCACCCTAATCTATGGTACTTACTCTCATGCCCTAACTAACATCACCTGGTCAACGCGGGTCTGCAGCATCTAATCGTACTTGAGCGAGCACCTCGTACTCTAAGCTGAGTTTTTTCTTCTCTTTCTTTTCATCCTTAAAGATCTAAATGATCTGACACAACGGCAATAGCTCACAGAGGGCAGGAGCATTTGTCCTGGCTTCTCTCTCGGAATGGGTCTATAAGGCCCGCTGCAGACGATAGTCGTAAATTCTGTGTTTTCACTTCACCGCTTTCGAAAGCATTACTGTGTCTGTGTAAACAACAGAAAATAGCATTGCTTTCTCAGACGATATTCTCTAAAAATTTGAAAAGACACAAGCCACTGCACTAGTGACACGAGTCAAGCCCGAGAATACGACGGTAAACATTTTATCGAAACTTTTGGTGGACACACAGTCGTGTTTGCAAGGACAGCACCAACTATTCGAACGCGGTGAAGTGAAAACTAAGGACAAAAACTATCGTCAGCAGCCGGCTTTAGGTCTACTGCCAGCTATCTAATCTTAAAAAAACAACTGTTGCGCTTTAGGATTTCACTCCAACATTCAGCCATTGCGAGTACCGATATAAAAAACTTCTAGTTTAGTCTCGCACACCCACCAAAATTAATAACTCGCATGATGGGAGGATGAAGAGTATTTTTTTTTTTTGTTAAATTAGAGATACAGAATTTCATATGTAGGGTAAAACTTGAGTGACGAGAAAACAATTTATGTTCTCGCATCCCCTAAACGGTCATGGGGTACACAATGTCCCCTCCGGGGGTGCAAGTCCCCCCTTTGGAAAACCCCAGACCTCTCGCGTAGATACGTACTTCCCTACTGCTACCAAAACCCCAGATCTCTCGCGTAGGTACGTACTTCCCTACTGCTACCAAAACCCCAGATCTCTCGCGTAGGTACGTACTTCCCTACTGCTACCAAAACCCCAGACCTCTCGCGTAGGTACGTACTTCCCTACTGCTGCTAAAACCCCAGACCTCTCGCGTAGGTACGTACTTCCCTACTGCTGCCAACAACCTCGACGAGCGACGGTAAAAAGAGAATCATCATTTTCCTGGTCAGATTTTTTTAAAGAATCTGAAGGACGTTTTAGGGCGAAGTTATGGTTATGAGGCTTAACTTTGTCGGGGACTTTTAATCTGAAGGACGTTTTAGGGCGAAGTTATGGTTATGAGGCTTAACTTTGTCGGGGACTTTT
>LQNS02277813.1:1013894-1026757 GCA_001587735.2 Parhyale hawaiensis | reverse complement strand
GAGCCCATGCGTTATCTCACTTCTGGGAGCCCATGCATTATCTCACGTCCGGGAGCCCATGCGTTATCCCACGTCCGGGAGCCCATGCGTTATCTCACGTCCGGGAGCCCATGCGGTCTCCCACGTCCGGGAGCCCATGCGTTATCTCACGTTTGGGAGCCCATGCGTTATCTCACGTCCGGGAGCCCATGCGTTATCCCACGTCTGGGAGCCCATGCGTTATCCCACGTCCGGGAGCCCATGCGCTATCTCACGTACGGGAGCCCATGCGTTATCCCACGTCTTGGAGCCCATGCGTTATCCAACGTCCGGGAGCCCATGCATTATCTCACGTCCGGGAGCCCATGCGTTATCCCACGTCCGGGAGCCCATGCGGTCTCCCACGTCCGAGAGCCCATGCGTTATCTCACTTCTGGGAGCCCATGCATTATCTCACGTCCGGGAGCCCATGCGTTATCCCACGTCCGGGAGCCCATGCGTTATCTCACGTCCGGGAGCCCATGCGTTATCCCACGTCCGAGAGCCCATGCGCTCTCCCAAGATGAACATTTTAACGTTGATTTCACCGATGTACGCAATTATTGCGATTAAACTTGAATTTGGGATATTTTGGAGGGGTCCCACTGGGATTGGTGGAGGCACCGAAACTTAAGTACCGTCATTCCAGGTTACCATGGTCTACCCCATCATGCTTCCAGTCTCAAATCTTTTGTACTCGCAAAGTTAAACAAATCTCCATGGGCTCCTGGATTTAGTGCACTGCTTCACTTATCGGCAATTTGGCAATAACAGAATACAGACGTGTAATAAAACTTAATTACCTCTACCAAGGAGGTTATATTTTTCATCGAGTTTATCTGTCTCTTTGTTTTTCTGTCTATCACCAAGATATCTCAAAAAGTTATGGACGGATCTTCACGAAATTTACAGAGATTGTTAGGTATGTTAGGCAGAACAGATGATTAAAAACTTTTGGTGAAGATCCGTTCAGCCATTTGTTGGTCTGCCTAGTTTTTCTCAATGCCATAACTGAAAAAACTATAGATGGATTTTTATGAAACTTACATGAGTTGTTAGGTGCCTTACGAAAATTAAATGACTAAATTTCTCTAACAATCTATTTTTTGTCTGTGTTTGTGCTTGATTTCACGTTTGTTGACAAAATAACTCAAAAAGTTTTGAACGGATCTCAAAAAATTTAAAAGAATTGTTAGAAATGTCAAAAGATATAAATGACCAAATTTTGGCGATGGTTGGTTTATCCGTTTGTGTGTTTCGCCAATATTTGCCACAACATAGCTCATGAACACACAGACGGATCTACAAGAAAATTACAGAACCTTTTATTACTGACAAAATGCACAGTTAAATGATCAGCTTTTGGGACAGAAATATAGGAAATCATAGTTTCAGTAACAATTTGATATTTTCGTTAACGTTACTTTGCTTGGCGGAGGCATGCGCTCTTAGGGTGCTCTAGTGGCTGAAGTAGTTAGGGTGCAAGTTTGAGGTTATCTATGAGATTATCTAAAGAAGAAATTTTCTGGATATAGCGGAACCTGTATATCGTCACAAACCGGGACGATATTTCAGTCTAAGTCTTAGGACTTCCCCAGTAACTGTTGAATCGTTAATGGAAATGAAATTAAAAAATCGTTCATTTCTCTCTAAGGAGAGGTATTCATCATTTAATACTAATGCATCTGATGAGCTTAGTACTAGTTCATCTGATATATTTAAAATAAAATTTGTAAACAACCTGTAGGGTTCAGCAAATGGCTCGACACAATCTTTCAATAAAAGCAGAACCTCGCCTACTTGACTTGAAGACAAAGTTGTTCGATTAACTCTGGGGGAATTTGCAGGAAAGAGTATCACCCGAAGTTTTCTAGATCTGGATCACCTGTAGCAGACTCTGCAACTGGGTTCACATTATTGCGGTAAAATATTGCCGATAACTTATCGTGATACCGAAATTCAATATTTTGCCAATCGATAAAAACGTATCGGTGACGCCGCGGTACTTCTGGCGAAATAGTATTGATAACTCAGAATTATCAGATCAGGGTGAACAGCTGGCACCTGATCTTCCACTGATGACCTGTTGTGAGGGTTGGAAAAGCAGGGCTATTCGTCGATGTGTTAGTTAACCCGTTATAATAAAATAATTTAACTAATTATCTAAGTAATTATTAATTAATTGTTAATTTAGACGTAGTGCCGTGTTTCAGTTGAAGATTAGGAAAAAGTCATGTTGTATCTCCAGGCTAATGGGAGTCCGGACAAAGAACGGTGAGGAGCCTCAAGCGAAGAGCGAGTCGAAAAAAAAGAGGAAGAATGAGACAAGAATCGTCAGGTGAAAACTAAAAGGGGCAGACGCAAAGTGAGTACAGATAATAGCATCATATCGCAAAGCTCTAGCCACCTAAGGTTCACTTGGGCATTGAGAAAAATGAGGCAGACAAACAAACAAACAAACGGATGGACATATCTTCGCCAAAAGTTATTCAACTGTTTCTCCTAACATACCTAACAAATCCTGTAAATTTCGTCCAAATCGGTTCATAACTTTTTGAGTTAGCTTGGTGACAGACAGACAAGGGGACAGACAAACATGACGAAAACATAACTTCCTTGGCGGAGGTAAAAATTACTGGTCCTCCCGAACTTGAACAGAACTACACGTTTTCTCTGACGATAGCCCGCGCAGGGGCGTAGAACACGCCTCACGCTTTGGTGTGTAAACGGGAAACATCCCAGAAAGTCGAACGCATGCCAGTTCAGCACATTTTGCCGTGTTATGTTAAAGGTTCGATGCACGCCTAAGCACGGCTCTGGGAATGCCTGCTATCTAATGTACTGCACAAACGATAGGACGGCGAATATCTTGAGGTTTTTCTTTCCGAACAAGAATTACCTGGGAGACTAAATATGTTCATTTACCCACCGTGTGAATCCACTTTACTACGCGTCATAAAACTACCACGGGCTCCTCGTTATGCCCTCGATCGAGGCAGGCAACTTTCAAAAAACACGACCCATCGCGGCTGCCGTCATGCAGAAACGACTTTTTATGACGGTAGCCACATAAAAAGTCTCATGCGCACGTGTGGATTTATGCTGCCTGACAACGCTGGAGCTGCTCTGAGTCGGAGTCTAGATTCAGCTCGAACTTCCGCAAGCGCTCGATTTTCCTCCTATTTACCTCATTTTCACAATTCTTATCTTTATCAGTTTCATATTTTCATTTTCCCTATTTCCCCATTTCGTATTTCCCTCATTTCTCATTTCCTCATTTATCCATTTCCCATTTCCTCATGTTCCATTTTCCTAATTTCCCTATCCCCATTTCCTCCTCTCTCATGTTGTCCCCACTTTCTCTTTCCCCGTGCCCTCATCTTCCCCATTTCTTCACATTTCCCTGATTTTCCCCAGCTTCCTCCATTCCCTCATTGTCTTTTCTTCCCCATTTTCCATATACCTCATTTTCCCTAATCCTCCGAATCTTCCTCATTTCACTGTAACCACAATCCTGCTTTCCCTCCCGAATAGGTTTAATCCTGTAGCGTGAAGATAACCCCAAAGCGCGCGAAGGCTTGGGTGATCCACAAGGCTGAAATCAGCCACCTTGGACTGACCTTAATTTCTGCATTAAGCACAAACCGATTACGCTTGAGACGGTTGAAATTTCAATCACCTTTGCAGCCGGCTCGTGCGTTATCAGTTTGTGATCAACACTTTAGATTTTATTCGTGCTGGCTACTGCAGTTCTCACGATTATCCCTCTCCGAACCTGCCCCGGTCATTCACGTAGCAATATTAAATTATCCTTTTTTATATAAATTCGTTCCTTTTTTGCAGACTTCACTCTTAATTTTTTAGTTTCTGAAGATGGGAGAACACGTGCCGAAACGTCAAATTTTACATTAGGAGTAGTCGACTTAATATTTTAATTCTTAGATGCAAACATGGAGATGAATAGACAACCGACTGACAGATCATCACAAACATTTTGGTCAGCTGCTTTTTGTAACATTTCCAACACCTCCTGCAAATTTCATGACGATCCATTCAGAACTGTTTCAGTTATTTTGGTAACAGACAGAAGAGCAATTAAACAGACTAAGTAACAAAATCCGATAGAAGTATAACCTTCTTAAAAAAAACATATCGCAAAAGATAACATATCTTAAACCTAGAGTTCCCTAGCAGGAAAAAAATCCACTAAGATAAACTGCATGCAGGCCTAGACATATTGGGCAACTAGCAGATATTTAGTAGAATCTTGTTGGCATAGTGCATAGATACCACGATTTGCTATGGTGTTAGATACAGAAAATGTTTCATGAATATACGAAGGGCAGGTATGCTGCATAGAACTTTTCTTCCCGGAAAGGAAACTCTTTTCAAAATGGAAACAATGAAATAATAAATCCGTTTGCATTTTACGAGTTCCGTTGTATTGACTTTTACTCGAAGTGAAAAAATATAAATTGCAACGAAATTGAAGATTTCACTGAAGCACATCACGTACTGCGCAGCGCAACCCCCTCGATATGGGTTGATTCGGCTAAGGTTCTTTCCTGGCTGATTCCTTGACTGGCTGCACGAATCATTGCGGTCTGTGATTGGTGGTAAGGGGACACCCACATTTCACCGTAATGGCCAGTTAATATGTTGGTCTTTCAACAACTGCTCCCTTCCCGCCAATCACAGGCTTCCAGCCACCCGTGCAGTCCATCAGCGAGTGAGAAAGGCTTCAGCCTTAAAGAACTTCCACTTTCGATCTCCCCAGCCTCTACGACCTGCTGCTTTTGAGCCTCTTTGGCCGATACGAAACTGGCGTGAGGCATTTGACTAAATAGGCGAGACCGTGCAGAGAATGTTAACCGATAGCAAAGGTTGCCAACTTGATTAATGATGAATAATAACTTTTATTAGGAACAAAAAATAGGTGCACAAATACGCCTGCAAATACACAGTAAACAACATTATTGCACTAGCTATGGACCCAGTCCCAAAATAGGAGGCCAGGGAAAATACATTAATACCCTCAGCTTACACCAGCAGAGATCATTAGCACTAAACAGCTTGGTCTCACACCAAAGCGAAACTAGCAAAAAAAAGAAGTTTGCACAATTTGCTGCTATCGTTCTCGCTGAGGTTTACCAGTGGCTCTTGCTTACCCCTCGACGGTGCGGATGAAAAGCATTTTTTCATGAATGTCAGAATGGGTGGACCACCGATACTCGGGAACTTACCTGTCGGTGCTTCGTGCCCTGGTCGGTTAAGGTTTGGAATTTGTTGCCGGCTTCGGCTTTTGGTCATGTTGGCCTGCAGGCGTTTAAGTCAGCTGTCAATGGATTTTTGCTGGATTTCCTTTAGCAGCGTTCTGGGCTTCCCAGTGTTGCAAATGCTTCATTTGGGTTGTATTACCTGTCTGTGGGAGCTCAAGCGTGAAGTTTTAATAATAATAATAGAAGGGGACTAGTAACCATAATAATACCATAAATTTCATCGATAATTCAATCATTATTATAAGAGGCTCGCACAATAGACCTCCTCTACCTTGAGTATAGCATCATCATATAAATTTGGGAGCCAAGAAAGTAGCAGAAGAAAACAGGAAGGAAGATTTCAACTAACACACCTCAAGTCTGTAAGCAGCACCAAAGAACTTTAAAAAGCTACAAGTAAGAGCCATAGCAGCTAGAGGACATTCCGATCATGTAAGTCGTCGCCCACGTATAGAAGTCTAACCCACCGCTTCTTGAGCGCCGAATTCTAATAATGTGGGTCAGCGTGTAGCCCCAGAAGCAACGAGCTAGCAAAATTTTCCACTCTGATCCGCAGGCTGTATGCACATTAACTAGTACGAATATGAGGACACTTTACATGATACGAGGCAAAGGCATCGCTATCTCCTGTAAACCTGGGAACACCCACAATCCGCAGAAATATATCATTAAAAGTAACAAGCTGCTAGTTGATGAATTGTCTCGTGCATTTAGTCAAAGAGAGTCTCAAGATATTGCATAGCAATTTACTTTGAATAATTGACTATTGACATTCAGGAAGCAGCTATGAAACTGTATTAGTATCTGATTACCTGTGGCAATAAAGCTTCTAACCTGCTGTGCAATGCCTGCATCATCATCATCATCATCAAGTTTCTCATTAATGAGATATCCTAGGTGTGTACATAGGAAAACGTCGGACCGCTTAATATCTATGCCGCATCTTGCACTGCTTTCTGCTTCTAGGACCAAGCAACACGCATACATGTCTTTACCGTGTTGTACATAATATCAAGCTTCTGAGCTTCATCATCACAAAAGGAAACTAAATTTTGGAGGAAACTGTGATGAGATGCAAGAAGCACCATATCATCAACGTAGCTGCAGTCAATAATGAAACTGCCAACTCCACCACCAGCTTGTCGGGAATGTCATCAAGAAAAACATTGAAGACCAACTGCGTGAGAAGTCCACCCTGTCGGATTCTACGGAGACTCTAAGAGAATGATTTACCATAGCGTACTAAGTACTCTCGCTTCCTGCACTCAGTAAGCCAACAATGGGTCGTGTGGCCCCTTTGCCCATAGTAGCTCTTTGAAAAGCGTGAAGTGATCCACTCGGTCAAATGCTTTCTTCGATTCCAGAAAACACGCATGCATGCAGTGATCCACGCATGAACTGTATGAGAGATAATGCACGGCCGTCTGCTTCAAGCGGAAATTGTCATCTCTGTTCCGTGGTTAGCTTTAAAACCAAATTGACTGTAGCTAGGCCGTCTCCAAGGAAAGCCTCAGTTTTGCAAACAGTAAAAACTTGAACACCTTGAAGTTCTATAATTCCTCTTATTAATAGCATTTTACCTCTTAATATAGTCGCTGCTCAGGGGCCAAAAATCACATTTAGCGAGTTTATGGCGATAATTTCTCTAGACACTGTGTTTCACCCCTGAAAGGGGAAGTTAATAAGGATTCAAACTCAAGGATACAAGAAAAGTTCATGTAGTGGCATTGAAAGCACAGAACATTCCCAATTAGCTATGTCTTATGTTGTGGCGATAAATAAATTCATGCGGTTTTTCGCATTTCTGGCAGGGTTTTTTTTAGCTCTGCTAGCGGCATACGACTGATATCATTTGGCATCACTGCGGGACTAACTCGATAGTCTCGGCGTGGCCTGTTTTTGCCCTTCACTCTTTGTTGGTATTCTTTGTACGGTCCCCTCTGCTGGGTTTTTCCCGCCCAGATCCGGATTTTTTTATCCCCACTTGGGTGCCGAAAGGAAAATCTCAGAGCATCTGTTCTTTTTTTTTTTTGGGGGGGGGGGGTAGGTGGGTTGAGGGAATACACCATGCCATAAGTCCTTTCTCTCATTAATTAATTTCCCGTACGAAGAGCACTAATTATTAGACGTTACATACCTATACGTAACGGTACGAGAGAAAATCCTAATAAATAAGTACTACAAATAATTTGAACAGTGCAAGTTTCGAGGAGGTTGTAAGATTGTACTAGATTTAATTCACCAATAGGGCGATTACTAGGGAATCTCTAGTTGTGTTAAACGCACTTCCCTTTGCCATCATGTGCTCACTGCACTGCTTTTAACCGCTTCCTCTCATTTTCACTTGTACTAGATTTTGATGAAGTTCCTAAAGCCGGATTTCAGCGCTTCTCAAATGAAAACTAGTTTTTGGTAAGCAAAGTGTTGCCAAAAATTCAATTTGCCTTACGAACAGATTGAACTCCATTACGTGAAAAGATACTAAGTTTCAAATTCAGCTTACTGAAATACAGACAGATACTGCCTCATGCAAATGGAGGGGACTAGTATGCTTTCGGGCAGCTTTCTCTGAACTACAATAAATAAACTGCTGTGACCTCGAAGCCTAGGGTTGCTACGACAGTAGATTTCCGTTCGGGTAGTTTTTTAACTGAAAGGAAATGAATAAAACGATCAGGCCTCGAAGTCTAGGGTGGGGAATAGAGTAGATTTCCTTACGGTTAGCTTTCTCTAAACGAAAATGAATTAAACTGCTCTAGCCTCGAAGTCTAGGGTGGCGAAAAGAGTAGATTTCCTTTCGGGTAGCTTTCTCTGAACGAAAATGAATAAACTGCTCTAGCCTCGAAGTCTAAGGTGGGGAAATGAGATTTCCTTACGGGTAGCTTTCTCTAAACGAAAATAAATAAAGTGCTCTAGCCTCGAAGTCTAGGGTGGGGAAAAGAGTAGATTTCCTTACGGGTAGCTTTCTCTGAACGAAAATAAATAAACTGCTCTAGCCTCGAAGTCTAGGGTGATGAAAAGAGTAGATTTCCTTTCGGGTAGCTTTCTCTGAACGAAAATAAATAGGCTGCTCTGGACCTCGGGGCCTACGACAGGTCTTATAACCGAGTCAGATTTCATTTTGAAGAGATTCTGCTGAGACTCATGCATTTTTAAGCTACACGGCTCGTTGTTGCGTTAACCTTTGTATTTACACAACGTTAGTCACATAATCGACAAGCTCAGTGTGTTTCGGGCTGGAAAGTGCGTACTCCCCGGTACCCAAAATCAAGTTTCAGATCATCATCTCAATGGGACCAAACGATGATCAGTCAGACGTTTCCTTCCCGACGGGAACTCCAGTTCCCGCATAAAAATTTTCAATATTAAAACAAGTACATTGTTTCTCGGTATGGAATTCCCACAGCATATTTTGCAACCCTTCTGAAGTCAGCGCTTTTATTTTACGTATTTACAATAGAAAAAACTTGAGGTGGGCTCAAGTGACTACAATGAGTTTCTATTATGAGCTTCTTCAAAAGCTTCAGAGCATGAGCAGAGTTTTTGGGACCGAAGGAGTAAATTGAAGGGCACGTTCGATTGATCCCCGAATTCAAGCTTTAGAGGCTTGACCTATCCGAGACTGTAGACAAGTAGACTGTCCTCCACCTGTTGAATCGGACTTATGAAATTTTCCTTTAATAGGTTGCCGTTGCGACTTCCGGGCTCAGCGTAATCGTGTTGTTTCTAACACAGCAACGCGTTTCAAAGAGATAAATCCAAAGCTTCCATCTGAAGATGCGGCAAATTGAACCCTAAAAGGCCTAATTTGGGCGCCAATCGAACATGCCGACCGACAGAGTCAGAGATAAAATTCTACGGAGTTTAAATCCTCGTTCCAAAACATCGGTTACAAATAGAGAAAAATTGATGACGTCATTGTGTAGAGCAACGTTTTGTTACTGCGATGTGTTAGTTTGAAACGTTTATTTGGTCGGGTACGCCTATTGCGACGAGTATGGCTGAGGAAAAAAAAAACGTGCGGTTTTCAACGGTTGGTATGCTGGCGAAGGTTGAGGCACAAAGGGAGAGTTCATTTGGGTAATAAAATTTAGACTTAGTGGCTTGTCTTGCCCGAATATTGAGACAGGTGCCCTGGCTTAGACTTTTTGATTCAAGTTTGAGTCGCTGACTCTTCCATGAACACAGTCTTACTCCGTAGAACGGAAAATCCAATCGGCTCGACATAAGAGAGTTAGGCAACATTATAGCAGGGTACCTTACCCTCGCCTGGAATTTACGTTTTGTCCGTTTTTGTCCGTTTTCGCTCCTTTTAGGCCGTACTGTCGGAAAACCAGAACTAATTTCGGGTAAGTTGGATTAAAACATTCAATAACTTCGGGTAGGTTAGGGGAGGGCAGGTCTGGTTTTTCTAACCACCCGTTTTTTAAATTTCGGGTAAAAAAATTTTGGTTAGTGGTAAGTTGCGGTTAGGCGCTCTACCTTGATGATTCTATTAGCGTAGGTGCTCTAGCTCATGTTATGGTAGGTGATTTTTGAGAACATAAATGGCAACAAAATTATTGAAAATAATAGTACTAACCTACTGTGACCTCCCCTAACTCACTGTAACCTAGCCCCCTGTAACTTAATTTAACCTACTGTAATCTAACCTAACCAACTGTAACCTAACCTACTGTAACTTAACTTAATCTGCTGTAATGTAACGTAACCTACAGTGACCTAACCTATACTACTGTCATCTAACCAAACTCGACCTACTGAGACCTAACCTCACCTTACCGTAACCTAATCTAACTACTGTAATGTAATCGAACCTACAGTGACCTAACCTTACCTAACCTACTGTAGTCTAAACAAACTCGACCTACACTAACTTAAGCTAACTTCGTTACCAACGGTTGATTAGTAATAGCTTATGGTAGAGCAAAAAGCATGGGTGAAGCGTCTACTATGCGCCTACTATAATAGCTCAAACTGTTTTTTTTTTCTAACGCCTGTTACACAATTCAAAGTGACCAAGCTAAAGTTCCTGTTGAATTTTCGCATAAGTCAAGCGAAGTGGGCTTGGTGTAGATTAACTTTGACAATCCAATCGAACATGCCCAAAGTGGACCACCTCGAGGCACCAAATGGGAGGAGCTACTGGCCCTACTTGCAATGGTTTGAAACAAACGCAACACCACCTAGAGTTTACCTATTGCAGCTGCGACCTCCGCAACACTTAACGCACGTTCGATTGGGTCGTCAAAGTCGATCAAAAATCCCACTTGACTTAACTAGTTGAGAAATGCAGACAGGAGCTTTGACTTCGTCATTTTGCATCGTATTGCAGGTGTTAGATGCAGCCCAATTATGTTGAACCAACTAAAATCTCAATTTTACGGTGTAAGACTCTGTTCATGAAAGTCTCATAAGTAACTGATTAAAAATCGATGACCTAAACTAGTATCAACTAGTCGAAGCCAGGGCACCTGGCTGAAGATTCGGAGAAGTCCAACCTCAAAGGCTTAATTTCGCTGCCCAATCGGATGCGCCTTTACTGTTCTTAGTCTTTTCTTCATCGTCGACTTATTAGGGCAAATCTTCAATGTATATGTTTCTTAAAGGAAGTATCCATTAGTACCGTACCAGGCAAAGCTCTGCTCACACCAGCCTGCATCTCGCTGCAATGGGAGCCAAGGTATACTCGACCAATCAGGGACCTTTACCGTCAAAAAAATACCCAATTCTGAAACTGGGAATTACGAAGGCCGATGATACCCAGAGGGCCCGATAAAATATCATATATGACTTGGAAAATCCAGGTCTTCGGCTCTGGACCAACACTAGCCGCCTATGAGCGGCTGGTAGTGGAACCAGCTTTCATAGCATGGCACTTTTCAGCAAGATCTTGGCGACAAGTTTGCCGCCCTTGGAAATGCGGTGGACCATAGTCAACAATGCAAGTATTCATTGGCATGTGCATGGAAGTGACACTGACGCTAAAAGCGGCATTTCGACTTTTGTGCCTAGAGCACACAAAAATCAAAACTTATTTTCATCATTACTATTAGGATGCACTAGACTGGCGACGTGCGTACAGAAGAAACTCCATGTGGTTAACAAACCCCCACGCAACCAGCCCAGAAAGCGAAAAAAAAGAATGAGAAGATCAGAGATCACACAACGGCTCTGTTTACTGATTGTTTAAAGCTGGCAATACCCGTACAAGCGAACTTACCATAAGTAGCATCTCGTCAACAAATGCTGTACATGAGTCGGCGAAACAGTTGCCTGAAGAGCGAATTCGGTAGGATGGGTCTAGGACTAGGCCAATTATTTTTGTCGTGTTCGAGCAATTCAAAGAATTTTGCAGTCCAGTTTTCCCTATTATCTGTTCACTACTACGGTATATAATTCCTCCGGTTTTCTTAAAAGTTTTCTATAACTTTGGTGCGATTCTAGCTGAAGTTTCAGAAACATATAATGAATTCTGTCTCTACGCTACAACGATGGTAGCCAGCAGAGATGTACTCGTCAAAGTTTCGTTTTCAAGTCTTAGGATCATTCATAAGCTCAGTCGCTGGGTACCTATACTATGTGTACGGAATCTAAAAGGGCCGCTTAAACAGGCAATAAAGTTTATTAAAACTATATCTTTCATGTCCATTTTATGCCACTTGTAATAATTTTACCGTATAAAGCATTGCAAATGCAAGCACCTATCACCCGATACGCGTGCGTGCATTTACATGCGGGTGCAAGCATGATGCACAGGCAACTTTGTCCCGTCATTGCAAGGAAAAAATATCGTTTGGCTGCACACGCCACTATGATCGTGCACGTCTTCAGTCACTTGGCAATCACGACGAGTTCAGTTGGATCCAAAATTGAGCATCGCTTGGCAGTCTGGGCATATTCAATTGGGACCAAAATTAAGCATCGGTTGGTTGTCACGGCGCGTTCAATTGGGGCCAAAAATTAAACCTTCAAGGCTATACTAATTTGAAGCTTAAGGCGGATGATCTGGCTTCGACCCGTTGAATTGAGTTTCATGCATTAGCGGGCAAAATAAGAGAACGATATTCATTTTTTGAAAATAAAGGTTAACCTGTAGAGTAGGTTAATGAATCTTTTGATGGGGCCCTAAGGAATGTATTTAACACATTTCTACAAAATATCAGGACAAAAATAACTATATTTAATACATTAGAGCAATCTAACAAACAATAAAAAAATTGAACAGTGCAAAATAAGGCCGGCTGCACACTAACAACTGCCGTTGTCGCTAGCAGCCTAGACACAACTTAGCTTATCCGACTGCGCAGCCGTGGCAGTGACTTCAGCATGACGTCTATGAACATCGTGCTGTAATTCTTAATATACCAATCGTTGTGAACACCAACCGCTCATAATTAAGAGCGATCGTTAAAAGTTCAACATTGCCACTCGCTAGGGTGTAGAAATTGCAGTAGCGACTGAAATATTTGAAAATTTTTGAAGCAGCTAAATTTTGTGCAAGCTGAAGCCGTGCCTTAGCTACGTACACGGATAAGTTGAGTTGCCTCTAAGCTCCTAGCGGCA
>LQNS02277813.1:994733-1007159 GCA_001587735.2 Parhyale hawaiensis | reverse complement strand
AAATGATCAGATTTTGGAGTTTATGCAAAGAAAATTATGGTTTCAGAGCCAATTTGAATTTTTGCTACCGTTGGCTCACTTGGCGGAGGTATGCGCTCTCAGAGTGCTCTAGTTAGGTTCTAGAATCTTCGAGAACGTCTTGAGATCTTCGCTTTTCCGAAATCGAATTTTGAGCTTCCGGATTGCAATTATAAGATTCGGTTGGATGAGCTGGGATTCGATTTTCTATTTCAAGTCTGGAAACTATTTTCCATTTGAATCGCAGGCTCGGACTTCGAAGCGGATGATCAGCCCAGCAAATCACCTCAGGGGAGCGTTCGACTAAGAACAGAAACCAAGCCTTCGAGGGTTTGGCTTGTCCAGGACTTTGGACAGGAGCTTTAGCTTTGCCATTTTGAATCATATTGCAGGCGTCACAAGCACGCCACAACTCGAACCGGTTAAAAACTTCATTTTGTGGAGGAAAACGGGGCTTCTGAAATCCTCGAGCATATTGGTGGATACCTGAGGCGTAAATCGGCGCATCGAAGCCTATTAATTCGGTTAAGGTTTAGACAAGCCAAGCGTCGGAGCCCAGTCAAACTTACCTTAGACTGGGTGCCAAAATGAAGCCATCAAGGCTTAACTTTTTCGAAACATCAGGCTGATGCGCTGGCATCGACTCGAAGCACTGAGTTTCAGATATTAGCCCTTAACCGGTTATCCTTGAAACTGCTCCAAATTTAATTTGATTAGGTATATTTTTCTGTGAGCAGTTTCCGACAAGTTAAGCTCCAGAGACCTAATTTCAGCATCCAGTCGAACGTAGCTTAGAACGCACAATAACTAAATATTTGTCTCTAGCAGCACTTCTTGTCGACAAATAGAGCTCGACGAAGACGTCAGGCTAGCTCTCATTTACAAGCGCTGAAACGCGTTTTTACTTGCGCTATTTTAAACACACCGCTTAGGAAACAGAGCTGTCGAGAAATGGGAAAGTAAGAAAAGTATGAAGACGAACATTAAGAGGGAACGGATCAATCGGGCTGCAAAGCTTGGTTCTCGCTTACTTAGGTACACAAACTTTAAATATCAACTTGTAAAGGATAAGACTTTCAAAATATGCGTCTATAAGTTGAAAATCATCAGATTTAGCTTCTTAACGGTAAAAAAGAAAAACGGTTATTAACGCTGCTGCTAATCGAGTCAGACTCGAATGGCTATAATAATACTATTAAATTTTATTTAGTGCTCATAAAAACATTGCAAGGAACTCATTGAAGTGTTACATGGTATTCAAGATAATGTTTTTTATTTTCAGGCTGTAAAAAAAGGACACATCGCAGCTAGTGCATGGTCTTACTACGCCCCATTGCTTGGCCTCCATCAAGCAACAGTATGCGCTGCCATCGCATTAGATCCTTTGTAGCCAGGACCATTACTAATGACTCTTCTTAGCGAGTTTTTACAGTTTTAAATCTGGTTTTTGAGGCGCAAGGCGCATTTCCTGATCCTGAATTTGAGACAGTGGGGGTACTTTTGAGCAAATATTAGACTTGCACTATTAGACCCTGGCACATTCATTAGTCCGTGGACCATGTCGTTATACCTCTCGGTGTTGAAGTGACAAAGGCTCGGCATCGCACCAACGCAGGCACGGGTTCGATTCTCCGGACGGCACGCCACGGATTTACATTAGTTCTTCAAAATTCTAGAATTAAGGAAAAGAAAACCTCGACATGTGTACCCACTGTACCCTGTATACCTCAGGGAGCGAGTGTTAAGCTAAGGACGAATACGAGATAAAAAAATGATGTTTTGTATGTTTATAAGCAACACACAAGCGCTCAATGGGTTCTCTTTAAAGTTACACCAAAGTTAATTGCAGTATAAGAAGCAAAAATAGGTTCGGAACAGCTGGCATTTGAAGTTTTCAGAGCAGTGGCCAAATTTCCTCATTAACGCATTACCAACACCATGGAGCTTTCGCGTTTCTTTCTCTAGATACTGGTCATCACGAAATTCATCAGTGATTTTGTGATCCAGGTAAGAGAAGCTGCTTACGTAGTATTCGTGGTGTGGTAACTCTTGTCTTACAAATGCTGGCCCGTCCGACGAAGAGGATTACGACTATATGTGCGTATGACAAAAATAACGTAATGATCACCTGGGCACGTAGTTTTTAAGTGCATCATTAGCTATACAAACGTCCCTTCTTTGACTAACCGTTTCCACATTTCCCCACTCCCGCTTATTAGCAGCTCTCATTTTCCTTCTTTAACCCTTCTGCTTAACTCTTTCTTGTCATTGTGCCGCATAGGCACTTCATCTCTCCATTGATAGCACGTCTTCGTTTAAACCACTGCAATACACTTGAATGCCTCTCTAGGTAGCTTATTTGCAATGCTCGTGTTCCGTATCCATAATACCGTCGTCCATAATTAACTCTCTGCTTCAGTGAAGTGCTCAAATTTCGGCCTCTGAAGCGAAATATGCACTCTCAGAGAAAGGCAGTGAGCTAGATGAAATAGTTGTCTACTGCCCAGTGCCCGTGAAATACTTGAGAAAGCCACATCGTCAGATCAGTACTGTATAATAATTCACGTCATTTTATGTATATATTGGCCCGAGCCCTCATTATAAATGACGGCAGAAAATTGGTAATTCAGGAAAATCCCCGCTGTCTCCTGTGCTTGTTACTGTTCAGGATACTTCTCAAATGAAAATTCAGCATTCTGCCTAAAAAATTGGATATATATTATGAGGCGTAGTGAAGTGACATCACCCGTAGCACCGTTTAACAATGAACATGTCCAGACATGGTCAAGCAAGCAGGCTCAGGTCCCTCAGTTGGAGCGCCCACGTGCTACCTCCGTATCCAAGATACCGTCTTCGGCACCTGAATTTTCTCCTATCTTATTCCCATAGAGTGTGACAGGAAAGATATAATATAGTTATAAATAAAAAATAAAAACACGACGTGAATTATTATATAACTAGTGGCACGGGCCGTCATTATAAATGACGGTAGAAAATTAGCACCTCAGGGAAACCCCCTCTGTCTCCTGTGCTTATTACTGTTCAGAGGCTTCTTTAATGAAAATTCAGCATTCTGCCTGGAGCGCCTAAGTGCGACNTTTCAATGGAGCTTGAGAGGACGACCAGAGCCTCCAACCTGGGCTAATTTCCGCCTATCTATTTCGTTAAGAGCGTGACACCGAACATATAAATATATATATTTATAAACACACGACAGTCATTCTTAGTATTGGATAAATACAGGGGTCGACTCCTATATTTATTTTATGAAATACCTTTTGGGAGCGCGTCAAAACGAGACCATATCACCGCAAAACCGGGTGTGCCTGCGCAGTTATCGCCAACGCTTGAAAATTGATAGTATAATTTCGCGTACTATTGATATCAGCTGCCAAAATTCTTCCATCTGGAATCAATCAAATAACTTTTTTAAGAACCCAGTAGATTCACATGTACCAAGTAACCAATTTTCCGCAACCGATTAAACCCAGTCACATCAATAGGTGGCCACGCACAATAAATTTGCACGGGTACACTCATCTTGCACGCGCAGACATGAATGGTATATAACAATTCGGTCTCACCTAAAAAGTGGTAAAAAAAAGGATTAGCTTAAATAGGCTGCAGAACACAAGCCAATAGGCCCATTTCCAAAGAGACCCCGGAACTTGGGCACCGGTTCTCTATGAGCTATTGCCGTTATGTTAGTAGGATATAGAGGACTGGGTAAAAAAGAAGAAAAACAGGGGAAGGGAAGAATATCAGTTACAGATACGAATAATAGCGGCTGATATGCGGAGCATAGAGATGTCAAATTGCGTAGTTGGAGCGGAAAAAAGAAGAAGATCGAGTAAGGTGGCCTCGGAAGCATTTGCCGTTAAGAGTTTGTGACTCCTGGAGGAGGAGTTCTTAGCTGTGGAGGATGTCTCTCCCAATGTAGATCAAGGCGATTTTTAAACGCGTTAACTGTCTCACCACCGACAGCGTCGGAGAAGAGTAAGATCAATTTGCTGTAATCATCCAAAGAATTTGCCATAGACTGACACACGCACCGCTGACAGACCCACTCCAATACCCAGAGCCCTAGTGGAACATTTTGGAAAGTTTTTGGCTTGTTTGTGCTAGGCAACAACTTCCAATGTTTATAAATGACAGTTGCACGTGTTCCATTAAGCTCTTGTTAAAAGTAGCTCCTGTTCTGACTAGTGTTGGTTCCGATTTGCACTCATTCCAGTTAGCGCTCGTTCCAGTTAGCACTTATTCCAGTTAGTGCTTATTCCAGCGCTCGCTCCAGTTAGCGACAATTTTTTATCAAGGGACTGAGCTCAGCAATTTTTTCAACATAATAATTATTTATGTTGAAAAAGAATCATGAGGTAGCGGGCTAGTATGTACCAACTTTTTATGGGGCTGAGGGCACTATAACCCATACAAAGCGGCCCGAAAGGGGTTAAGGTGAAAGTCAAAATGATATTTTTTTTGTCGGAAAAAGGGCTACTTAGCAGTGGGCCTTCATGTCCCAACTTTTGGTGGCTACGGGCCCTATTATCCTCCAAAAACAAGGCTCAAAAGGGGGCAGGGGAGTGATGTCAAAATTATGTACTTTTTGGGTATATATTTTTTCACCAAAATTTAGTTAGTTGTAAAAGTTGCTAATCAAAGGAAAACAAAATGAAAAATCCAGCCCTGTTGTTTTGTTAGGAATGTTAGAAGCATTCCAAAACTGTCTAAGTTTTAGTTCCAGCATATAAACAGATACACTTCTATAATTTAGAAAACAATATAGCCTAATCTCTCTATTTTCTCGAAAACTAAGGCCTAAAACGAAAAATACTACTTCAGCAAAAGTGTGTTTCGTTTTCAAAATTACATTTACTGAGCAAATATCAGACCAATCGGCCAGCAAATAAAAAAGGTTCTTGAAATCCGTTTTAATCCCCTTGATGAGTACTCATACAATAAAATATAAGTCATTTAGCAATACACGAGTAAAAAAATATGCAACCTATGCATTCACATAATTTCTAGATGACTACTCAGCATGAGTACAGCATTCTAACTTCATCCATAGAGCAAAAAAAAAAAAAAATGTGCACTAAATGACATTTAACCGCAAAACTTAACGTTTTTTGCATATCCTGTAAAATGCGATTTTTCTGCCGAAAAGTGAATAGAAGCCAATGTTTTTTCATGCTGGAAAAACCAAATACAGTTTTGGAATCCTTGTAACATTTCTAACAAAAAATAACTCCATTTTCCCTTTTTTAAATTCAATTTTATTTATCACTGTTCAAAACCGAATTTTTTAATGAACGTTTTAGTTAGTGGTGCAAACTCGCATATCAAAAGAAAAATGAAAATCCGGAGCCATTCCTTCAACAGAAATGTTCCAGTGATTCTAAAACCGTCTTATTTTTTGGTTTAAACACATAAACTTCTCTTCTTTTGAAATTTCCTTAAAAAAGCTTTTGTCCACAATTTCTCAAAAAATAAGGCCAGAATCGCAAAAGTTACGTTAGAAAATATGTTTCTTTTCAAAATTACACATACTGGGCAGATTTCAGAACAATCCGTCCACAAATAAGAAAGTTTTGAAAAACCTGAGTTGAGCCCGTAAAATATAAGCGATAAATAATTTTAGTGCTCATACAAATTAGAGTACATTCCCATGGCTCCCGTTCAGTTGGTGTTTATTCAGGCTAAGCCCACACGACTTGGCTTGTCCAGAAATGCAGACAGGAACTTAATTCAGCTCCGTCAGATCGAGCAGTGTTGCAGATGCTAAGAGCAGTCCGATTATCTTGAGCCCACTGAAATCTCAATTTTACGAAGTAAGACTAAATTCATGGATGTCTCCCCCCTAGTCCAATGGTATGTTCGATTGGGCACCAAAATTAATCTTTAGAGACTTGACTTATACGAGATAAAAAATTATGTTTTGTATGTTTATAAGCAACACGCAAGCGCTCAGTGGTTTCTCTTTAAAGTTACACCAAAGTTAATTGCAGTATAAGAAGCAAAAATAGGTTCGGAACAGCTGGCATTTGAAGTTTTCAGAGCAGTGGCCAAATTTCCTTATTAACGCATTACCAACACCATGGAGCTTTCGCGTTTCTTTCTCTAGATACTGGTCATCACGAAAATCATCAGTGATTTTGTGATCCAGATAAGAGAAGCTGCTTACGTACGTAAGCTCCACAACATTGAGATCAGAATGTTTACGACCGGGCAGGCTGCTTCTCCTAATGCTGATATACACGCATACTGTTTTTATTGCATTACTAGTGGACCCGTGCATCAAAAATTCACGTAGTAATCGATATGTTTGCTCTCTTTTTTGACTTGCCGTTTCCATATTTTCCCCCTCACTCTTATTAGCAGCTCTCATTTTCCTTCTTTAACCCATCTGCTCCAAGTCTTTTTTGTCACTGTGCCGAATAGGCGCTTCATCTCTCCAATGATAGCACGTCTTCGTTTAAACCACTGCAATACACTTGAATGCCTCTCTAGGTAGCTTATATGCAATGCTCGCGCTCGGTATCCATAATACCGTCGTCCATACTTAACTCTCTGCTTCACTGAAGTGCTCAAATTTCGGCCTCTGAAGCGAAATATGCTCTCTCAGAGAAAGACAGTGAGCTAGATGAAATAGTTGTCTACTGCCCAGTGCCCGTGAATTACTTGAAGAGAAAGCCACATCGTAAAAAATCAGTACTATATAATAATTGACGTCATTTTATATATATATATATATATATTGGCCCGAGCCCTCATTATAAATGTCGGCAGAAAATTGGTAATTCAGGAAAATCCCCGCTGTCTCCTGTGCTTGTTACTATTCAGGATACTTCTTAAATGAAAATTTAGCATTCTGCCTGGTGCGCCCAATTTGCGACCCCCGTATCCAAGATACCGTCTTCGGCACCTGAATTTTCTCCTATCTTATTCCCAAAGAGCGTGACAGGAAAGATGTAAATATAGTTATAGATAAATAATAAATAAATAAATAAATACATAAATAAAAACACGACGTGAATTATTATATAGTACTGATACTGATACTCAAATACCAAGTTTATTCGATTTCAGTGCTGGGTTCAGATCAAGGCTTTCTTCAGCCGTTTTTGTATTTGAAGTGAAGCTGTGGGATCTCCCGACCGTAGATTTTACAATCGGTGGATATTCCAAGCAATTTCCAAGCTAGTGTCAAGTTAAAGACGAATGCTTGCTAGACTGGACTTTCTAACCAATTTCTGCTGCTGCTCTGAAACCAAGCAGGGTCCAATAGCGATTTATAGGTGCAGCTTTTACACTAATAGAAGCAGGAAAATTCATTGTTTGTCAATCAGCGCAATGCATACTTTGGTGCTTGATATCATGTCTTTCCAATAGGAGTGAGTATACCATATACTGTATGCCGAGGGCGGCGTGGAAACACTGAACGTTTTTTTCTATAACGAGTCTGTCTTACATGCTCTAAAAAGTTGCTCAGAGGCGCATGCCGGAATTTACGCCTCTGTGTGGGTAAAGAAAATGTGTCGGATGATAGAGAACTGCGCTCATCAATGGGAGACTGCACTATTTATGTAGAACACCACAGGAAAGAAAGAAAGAAAGAAAGAAGAAAAGTAATTTATCATCTCATCTGGATACTGGGCCAGTAGATATTGAGGGCACAGCACCTTGAGGTATTATTCATTGATAACATTAACACGATGGGAGAATATTAGCAATTTGCCTGTACATCATACAGGTTACGTATGTAGACTGTACCAGACTACAGGGTGTGGTAAATGCGTCGTAAAAATCGTGACTTTTCCAATGTTGAGTAGTTAAATTAAAAAAAAAAAACACCGTAACATGAGTGTTTTTATCGTTATGCTTAAAGCTAACACGCGGGACAGAATTTGCCAGCCGCCAGATTATTGCATATCATAGCACAGAAATTAGGCTGTCAAACTGTATCAAGTAATTGGCATTGGTACATTGGCAGTAGACAATCTAGGACATCGTATAGTATAGCAAACACAGAATTGAAGCCTAAAAAGGTCCACATCTACAATAATTATTTTTTTATTTTTTTAAATGTAGAGACTAAAAATTCTGAATTAATTGATGTTTTTTTAATAGTATTTCGGAGTCGGACTAAAATACCAACTCCGACTCCTAGAGCGAGGGCTATTCGGACTGCGACTCCCCCTAAAATCCTCTGATTTCGGCCGACTCCTACTTCGCAACCCTTCTTACAAGATACCTCATTTGACACTTATTCCCACCGTATTTTGATTTCCATAATTAATGTCATCCGTGGCCCATACTACTGAGCCTTCGTGCATCGTGCATACCACACGATATCGTGAACAATGAGATTGAGCCTATGGCTGAAACACCTAGGTACGCTGAGGGTATACAGAGAGTTAATATAAGATGTCCAAGCTTTTTGAGAACAATAAAATTAGGGCGCAAAATTACAAAAAGCGGAGGCTTTTGCTCAATGGTTTGGAATTTTAGGTAATGAGAGGGGTATTTTTTTTTTATTTATCTTTTTCTATCAAAGAAGAACATGAGTCGGTTCCTAAAAGAACGCTGGTCGTGTTATTTAAGTCCACGACCTAAATACAGTGGTGACCGCCCTTTGGCCGAGTGCAAACGAACTTGAAAACGATTTTAATTTAATTGTTAGCTTTGATTAAGTTGCACGAGCAGGCGGCAGAAGCGGCTCTCTAGGTTGGATCACGAGGTGTACTCTCACGAGTCTGCGGCCGTTTGTTTACGTTCTAACCCGTTGCTCTAACCGATCATATACACGGGAGAGGCGCGTTCTAAGTTGTCAAATTCGGGAAACACGTTTTTTTTTCTCTGCATGGGCCGCCACCAGCAAGGCCGGTGGCACTATCGTCGTCGTTCACGACGATTGCGCGTTCAAGTAAGCTTTGCTGCGCGCGCCACCACTAAAATAAACACCATCTAGGCTAACCTAACCTAGCCTAACCAAACCTACCCTTACCTAACCNACCAGCAAGGCCGGTGGCACTATCGTCGTCGTTCACGACGATTGCGCGTTCAAGTAAGCTTTGCTGCGCGCGCCACCACTAAAATAAACACCATCTAGGCTAACCTAACCTAGCCTAACCAAACCTACCCTTACCTAACCTAACCTAACCTTCTTACCTAACCTTCTAACCTACCCTTACCTAACCTAACCTTCTTACCTAACCTTACCCAACGTTACCTAACGTTACCTAACGTTACCTTACGTTACCTAACGCTACCCAACGTTACCTAACGTTACCAAACCTAACTTTACCTAACCTTAATCAGCGATACAGCGAGCAGCGCGGCGCGCCAACTTGAACGCCGCTCACACGCACACGATCTGCGTACACAAACACGCACACAAATCGTCGTGAACGACGACAGCGCAGCCCGGTGCCCTCTTGCAACTTTCGTTGACGCTAGCAGTTTAAAGCCAACTTAACTAATCTGTTTACACTGCCGGAAACGGCTCCAGCTTGCGCAAAACTCAAGTGTATATTTTTTTTAATGTCAGTCGCTACGGCAATTTTTGCAACAAGTGCCAATGGTGAACTTTCGACTACCGATCCTAATTATGAGCGGTTTAAATTTACGACGATTAATATTTTAATTAAGAATTAGAGAACAATGTTCATAGACGGTAAAGTCACTGCCACGACCACGCAGTCGGATTAGATGAGTTGGCTGTAGGCTGCTAGCGCCAACGAAAGTCGTCAGTGGGCACCGGGCTTTACAAAACAGCTTGCTTGTCCGCCCAACCCCTTCCGGGAGTCAGGGAAAAAGATTGATTTTCCATAAAAAAAAGTTTTGGACACTAAACCGCGGAAGCAAAGGCAAGAACATACCTTAATTGAGCACATTCGCAATTGCGGAATTGAGTCGCACAAATAAAATTCCGCGATCGGTGTTTTTTGTAGCTAGTACGCGAGCGCGGAATAGCGGACTGTCCTCTCAATACCCATTACCGGCTGGAAGGAATAGTATTCTGTCGAGGCAGACGCCGGTTTGAGTTTACCCTGGAAATGTGGAAATTCCTTAGCCCTAGCAATACCGTGTACATAAGATTGCGAATTAAACGTAGAGCAAATACTATCGAATAGCAAGCGATACGTTTAGAGTGAAAATTTTGTGGCATGGTAGAAGTAGACGAAATTAGCTCAGTGATCTTTAATGTGGGGTTCAGGTGTGTAAGTCAGACAGTGCAAACAAACAATGTAGACAGAGCCGTGTAAACAAAACAATATGTACAGAGCCGTGTAAACAAGAGGATGTATTCAGAGCCGTGTACACAAGACTATGTAAACAGAGCCGTGTCACAAGACAATGTAAACAGAGCCGTGTAAACAAGACTATGTAAACAGAGCCGTGCAAACAAGACAATATAAACAGAGCCGTGTAAACAAGAGAATGTAAACAGAGCTGTGTAAACAAGATAATCTAAACAGAGCCGTGTAAACAAGACAATGTAAACAGAGCCATGTCAACAAGACAATGTAAACAGAGCCGTGTAAACAAGACAATGTAAACAGAGCCATGTAAACAAAACAATGTAAACAGAGCCGTGTAAACAAGATAATGTAAAGAGAGCCATATAAACAAATCAATGTAAACAGATCCGTGTAAACAAGAGAATGTATACAAATCCGTGTCACAATACAATAGAAACAGAGCTGTGTAAACAAAACAAAGCAAATAAAGCCGTGCAAACAAGACAATGTCAACAGAGCAGTGTAAACAAGACAATGTAAACAGAGCCCTGTATACAGGCTAATGGAAACAGAATCGTCTAAACAAGACAATGAATATAAAGCGGTGTAAACAAAACAATGTAAACAAGACCGTGTAAATGAGCCAACGTAATGAAAAAAGTATAAACGAGATAATGTAAACAAAGTCGTGTAAAGGAGACATTGTAAACAAAGCCGTGTAAACGAGACAATGTAAACAAAGTCGTATAAACGAAGCAGTGGATAAAATGTGCTAAATGTAAATATGCTATGCGAAAAATGCTCTGTGAAACGGTGATGTAGCGTAAATATATATCGCATGAATACATTTAGTTAAATTATACAATTACTCCCACTCAAATTCAGTATTTTTGTTGACATATTTAAGTTAAATTAGGCATTCTAAGACTTTTTCGTGAATAAAATTTTCGTTGGAAATGCTTAGTTTGCGAGATATTTGACTTTGAAATTCCCATTGTTTTTCTACGGGAGAAAATAGCCGGCGTCATTATAGGCTTGCTAGCGACCCCGTAGGAACCTAACCGAACCTACCTAGGCTACGCTAACCTTACCCAACCTAACCTAATCCATCCTGCCTAATTTAACCGAACCAGCCGTAAAAAAATACTATGAAAAAATCGTTTCCCTTGGGCTATGCAAGTGTGGTTATTTTCTCCCATAGAAAAACAATGGGAACTTAAAAGTCTAATATCTCGAAAACCAAGCATTTCGAACGAAAATGTTATTCATGAGAAAAGCCTTATAATGCCTTGTTTTACCTAGATATGTCGACAAAAATAGTGGATTTGAGTGGGGGTAATAGTAAAAAATACCACAAATTCCATTAAATGGAGTCCTGATTCATTACAGTTTAAGATCTTATAAATCCATTACAGATCAGGAGCAGAGCTGGGCATATATACTAAAAAATGTATCTAGATACTAGATACACCCTTAAAATGTATCTAGATACAGATACTAGATACAACTTTACTAATGTATCTAGATACAGATACTAGATAATTAAGAGTATCTATAGATACAATTCTAGATACTTTTATTTTTACATCTTAATTTAATAGTTTTACTAGTTCATATGGTCAAAAATCATGTAATTCAGGTGGATACAATTCTGTTCCTTTATAGTACTGTTGTATAGTAGATTAGTAATTACAATAATAATGACTTCCGGTAAAGAGGCTAAATAGTTGATCATATTTGTTTGTGATAAAGTATCAAGTCTCTAAAAGAAATGGCAATGTCATTGAAGTTTCGTAGTCAATAGGTATATTGACTTTTTTGCAATATCATTCAAATACAAAGTATAATTTAGGCCGTATATTTTGGTGGATGTTACCCCAATTCCAAGCAAATCTATACATTAATACGCTTGTATCTACGTGTGTGTGTGTGTGTGTGTGTGTGTGTGTGTGTTACGCTCTTCACAAATAGATAGGCGTAAATTAGAGACTTGAGTTCATTTCACCCGTATCATATCTACGCTTTCGTTTTTCTTTTCAAAAGTTTTACTCGATTTGCTGGTAGCGGATGGCATTTCTCATAGGGTCTGAGGCGTAGCCAAGATACGCCCTGGGGAAAGAAAACTGGTAGTATTGGCATCTTTGCTCTAAATTCATTTTTCGAA
>LQNS02277813.1:903762-937551 GCA_001587735.2 Parhyale hawaiensis | reverse complement strand
AAAAAGTAGCGTATTGTAGCCCAAACTGTTTTCAAATGTAGCCCAAAAAGTAGCGGGTAGCCCAAATCAAAAATTTAGTAGCGTGAAGGCCTCAAAAGTAGCCCAATCCGCTACTTGTAGCCCAATCTGGCAACACTGCTGCCGACCGCTGCGGGTGCGCCCCTTAAAAACCACTCGTCTGACACAGCCAGGCGGGCTGGCCGCGGCGGTTTCAAGTGGGGTAACGCGTCTCACCCGCCGCGGTCAGGCGGGTAGACCGCCCGTGTGACATCAGCCAGCGGTTTACATAGGAACCAATATAAACTCTTTCAAAAGCGGTTCCGCGGCGGCTGACCCACTTTGCACCCGCGACGGCCAACCCGCTGGTCTGACAGCTCCCTAAGGGTTCAACTGCTGGTATCTAGGATGCAGCAGGAACTTAACATTACCGGCGAAATTTTTTACTTGCTTAACTTTTCCTCGGCTCTATTTGATTGGATATTTACTTTAGGTTGGGGGGGGGGTGATAGGTCGTTGAATCTTCCGCTAAAGTGCGTCACAGTTCTTAACGACTGGCGCTGCAGCTGTACGTACGTCATCTTCTAGAGACAGTTGTCCTATATCTGTAGCACGAATTAGTGCGTGTGGGTTTCTCAGTGGAGGGTGCAGTCAAAGTTGGCTCTACCTATTACATTTCACCGCTCCATCGGGCGCCCCTTTACAATGCCGGTAGTACCCCATAGTTTATAACTCATACCTAACACTGCGCACCGTATGCATAGTTTATCCAGTTGTGTTTCTCAAGCTGTCAAAACTCTCAATTTTTCAATACTTTTCCCTATGAGACGAGAAGATCAAATTATCCAATAAGTTGAAGTCCAGAACATAAGGAATACGGAAATAAAATTATTTCTATTTCATTGCTAAAAGAGCTGAAATTTTGAAAAAAAAACGTAGTTTAGAGCTGTCTTTTCGATGATTCTTCGCAGCCCTTAACGTTGCAAACGCTGAAATTTTAAGGCGTGAACAGTGTTACTAGAATTTTGCCTTCACAAAGGTATCATAAATTTGTCGTCGCGGTATCATCATACTTTTTTCATCACAGTATTATCATAAATTTTGCATCGCTGTGTTGCCATTTTTCAATCACAGTGTTATCAGTTTTCCATCATTGTTATCATAAGTGTTCCATCACAATGGTATTGCCATTTATCCATCAAGTGTTATCATCATTCACAGTGTTATCATTTATTTTTCCATCACAGTGTTATAATTTTTCATCACTATGTTATCAAAATTTTTCCTTCACAGTGTTATCATTATTTTTCCAATAGATCGTTATCATAACTTTCCACTACGACGTTATATTTTTTCATCACAACAGTATCATAATTTTCCATCATAATGTATTCATAATTTTTCTTCACCAGAGGGCACTCATCGAAGCTGGACATAGCCGACCGAATGTGAGCACTTTAGTTCAATCCAGCCCTGCCACTCCGCGGGATTTTTCCCAGAATTTTGATATTTTTATCAGTACAACGGGATTTTTTCCCGGTTCGATATACCCTGGATGTATGTCTGTTTCGTTGATTTAAGTGCACTTACCATCACAAGTAGCCTATGTGCTGCAAACATTCATAAAATAACCAAAATATACCATATCTGATGAGAACGGGCATGAGAATTAGAACATTTTTTACCAAAATCTTCTGACCAGCAACTGTTTGAGCTTGGGAATTTTTCGCTGCCCTAGAGAATTGGCTAAAATCCCGACAGCAGCAGTCGTGACCGAGGTCAGTGTGGCTCAAAGGTTGGTTTGGTAAGGTTATAGGTGTCGGGAGAAGGCGGCAGATGCCAGGGTGTTCAATCGTATAGAGTGGACGTTTCGTTATTTCGGCTTCCGGTGTCTTTTTATTGACGGCTCCAATGCACAGCACTAATTGGAATCATTTTCGAATGCATAGGGAGGTTAACCTTCGTGTTTCCTGTTGGGCATATTCTCAATTTCTTTTGGAAGTCATGAATAGTGTTCTTCTTCTGAGAAACAGAGAGTTAAAATTTGCGTTACTGGGTTTACTATATCAAAATATTTCTTCCTGAGGGCGTGACAAGAAAAAAAATAATAAACAATTAAATAAATATACAAACACCTGCTACTGTTAATATTTAATATGGGTGTATAATATTTCGATGTGGTTTTTATCTTCATACATGTATCATAACGCGTATGAGATTACATAAATTATTATTAACTGAGGAATCCCGGGTCTCTTTTCTAACTGTGTATGCAACTCATTTTTTTTTCCTTTCGTCTAGAGTTTGATTTTCTAATTTTTATGCTTGCGGAAAGTTTTGCGCCATTCTAGCGTAAAAAGAGCTGGGCGCGGCCCTGTCGCAGCAAATAGCTCGTTTTTGCTCTCCGAGCCCTGCGGATGTTTTTGGAGGCTTTACATCAACGGCCCTTTTTGTAGCTTTACGATCATCTGCCGTGCAGCCCTTTTTGGAGGCTTTACGATCATCGGCCTGCAGCCCTTTTTGGAGGCTTTACGATCATCGGCCCTGCGGCCCTTTTTGGAGGCTTTACGATCATCGGCCCTGCAGCCCTTTTTGGAGGCCTTACGATCAGCCCTTGTGGAGGAAGTGAATTGAAACCTTTATAAAGTGTATATAGAGCAGAATTCAGGTCACATACAGGGTGTTCAATAATCATCGTTCCAACCTTTTAATTTATCGATGTTTCATTTAATATTCCATCATCTCCAGACCTTAATCCCCTTGATTTCAGCATTGGTCCATAGTGGAGAGCAATGTTTCAGCTTGCCATCACAAAATGTTGAGGTTTTCAAGGCAACACCCTTGGAGGAATGGGCAAAAATTCGCCAATCTCTCATTGGTGACTCTTGCCAAGCGGTTGCAGCAGGTTATCGATGCCGAGAGGAGGCATATTGAATAAATTATACATATTCGAAAAGAATCATGGTTAAACAATATAGCTACTTCATTTTGATATGAATATTTCTATTTATTTAATAAATGTGGGCATAAAATTGGAACGACAAATTTTAAACACCCTCAATAAATCGTTTCGTTACAACTTTTGCACAGGTCGTCTCATGGCTATGCCGTATTCCACCGCGGGCCGTACTAAAATATTCAATTTCCGTTTTTCCTTTATTGACACCCTAATATATATATATAGGTGTGCAGTGTTTATCCCTAAATGACATACGCTAGTAGAACTACAGTTTTATTCTATGACAGACAAACGGTGGCTGTCTTGAGTAATGATAGGTACCTATTAATGTAATTTACCATAATGAATTACTACAAATATAATATATATATATTACTATATTGATAATAATTGAAGCTAGAGATCACTCTGAGAGCGCATGCTTCCACAAAGAAGGCAACGGCAACGAAAAATTCAAAGTGGTTCTGAAACCATGAATTTCTTTGTATCAACACCAAAATCTAATCATTTGTGCCTTTCTATAGTGCTAACAGTTTGTTTAATTTTCCTGAAGATCCGTTTATAACTTTTTGAGTTATGCTGTTAACAAACATTATATGACAAACAAGTCAAACACACAAACGGACCAACCGATCATTCCCAAAATTTTTATCATTTATGTCTTTTTGCATTACTAACAACTTCTATAAATTTCATAGAGATCCATTGAAACTTTTTAAGTTATTGTGCTAGCAAGCATACACTAAAACCAAACACAGTCACAAAAAAAAAAAAAAACGAACGAACAATCAGATCACCACAAAATTTTGTTATTTACTCGTAATATGTATCTAACAACTCATGCAAATTTCATGAAAATCCCTCCATATCTTTATGAGTTATAGTACTAAGAAAAAATAGGCAGACAGACAAACAAACAAACACACAGATGAACGAATTTTCTCCAAAAGTTAATCTGTAACTGATAACATACCTAACAATCCCTGTAAATTTTGTAAAGATCCGTTCATAACTTTTTGAGTTCTTTTGGTGACAAACAAACAGACAGACAAAGACGACAAACAACATAATCTCCTTGGCGGAGGTAATTCATTTTTACTCTGGCAGTGTCTCAGTTCACTTACTATAGTAGTTATATCAGGTCTGAGTGTATGCGCTACACCCTTCAAATCTTCAGAACTGTGACGTCAGAATTACGTCACGCCACTGTGGAAATACCAAAGATTCCTCGCTGCAACACAGGCCTGACGCATTTGTGACGTCACAATTATGAAAATTCAAGTGTCGCCAACACTCAAATCTGACACAACTATCTTCCGTAAATGAACGGCGGCAATGCAGCTCCGATCACAGCATGAACTGCATCTGCTTATCCAGGATACTCAGTGGCATTAGCATTACCTACTTCAATCCAAATTTTTTACATAATTGAAAAGCTGTGCCTTCAAAATTAGAAAAATAGCTAAAAAAATGTAATTTCGAAACTTCCCTTTTAGTTGCTTCGCATCATGGTTCTACTCTGAAGAACATCCTACTAGTTCGTTTCGTTGATCTTCTACGTGGTTTGCTCATCACTTTATCAGAGAATTTGAATTTTGAAATATGTTAAAAGTTTGAAGCAGAATACACGATAATGTTAAAAGTTGCTTCAGAAATTTTTCACTGTTGATACTTCAACTACAGCAAAGCAAATTAATTGCGCATAGGACAAGCTTCGTTACTTCTGCCACTTTGTGCAACCTGGTGTAATTAAAGCGTTTTCATTGGGGAGGTAGGAAGGGGAAAGAGGAGGATATAAATGGTCGAATACATAAATTTCCTAACACACCTTAATTTTCATCTGATTGTTTTGACACATATGCATTATTGCATATATTTATTATATGATAATAATTGAAAAAAATCCACTTTTAAGCACGCAATGCAGTTTCGATCAGTATTCCTACTATAGCTAGTCTCTGTGATACGAATGTGAATAATTCTTAGATCATCGAACAAAATGTAATAATAAAACTTAATGGCTGGCACAAATAGCAAGTAAATAAATACATAAATATTTTTTAGTTGATATACATACTTCTCACTGATTTCTACAAAATAAAATTAAATAAATAAATACATAAACCTAAACAAATAAATAAATATACATATAAGAAAATGAATAAATTCACATCAGTTGGGGGACATTATTGTCGATTTGGATGTGCACAACTCCCATGTACACCGATATATACAAACAAACAAACACACACACAAACATACGCACTCACGCTCAGGTATTGTCGCGGGCCCAGTTGGCTCACCGTCAACTGTGCGGTGTTTTTGCCGAGCCCACCTGCACCACCGAACACAACAGCCCTCAGGTGCTCGTTCGATCGTTCGTTTGTTTGTAACTGGGTTTTTTGACGGGAAAAATAGCCGAAAAATGAGTGTAAATTACGATCAAAATAACGTATTGAATGTGGAGTTATCATTGAGCTATGCAATACAGGTGATTCATTAGTTGTCGATAACATGTTAGATATTTGATTTTAAGGCGTTGTCATAAACGAAAAACACGTGTAAATTATGGTCAAAAACCTATTGAATGTGGAGTTATCATTAAGCTGGTGTCATATAATATAATTCATCTTAGCTCAGTAGATCGAAATTCCTTCTTGCAGTTGCGATCGTTCGTAAGAGCATCTGAGGATGCGTCGCTTATGGCATCGAACTGCAGCTTTGTATGCTTCGTAATTATTCAGCGTTGTGGGATTAGAACCGTCTTCGTTTGCAGCTGCGCTTCTACGTTAACTTTTAGCTATTGTGTGGTGCGTCTTCGCTGATAGTGGGATTTGTAATTGCTACAAAGTCTACGATGCTGATGTGCCAACCTATTAACCTCGATAGGTTGTAGACTGTCGCCCTTGGTACATGTGTGTCTGTACACCGTGCAGTAATTGGAGTCTACGCAGCAGACCATAGTTCAAGGTTGACGAAACATTTCCTCGTTCTAAGATGTCATTTATATTTTCGGACAATACGGTATCATAGTTACGTGCACCTTCCTATGGTAACCTCTCTAAAGTTCGCAAGATTTCAAGAACTAAATTTACCAAATTCGACCCTCCCACCTGATGAGCTGGAGAACAGCGAAACGCGCGTGGTGGGTAACAACATTTCTTCAACTACTTCTTTTGGAGTTCTAGAATATTTATGCTACTTCAAGAAAACATATTGATTTATAAATATACAAATAATTTATCCCTAAATGTACAAACACACGACCGTGCTCATATATACATTGTTTTGACTAGTAACCGCGCCATCATGAAATGAGGCCCAAAAATATGCATTTCAAGAAATCCCCGTTTTCTCCACTACTGTCTACCCTTCAAAAGACTTCTCAAACGAAAATTATACATTCTGCCTGCATGTTAGAATATGTAAAATCAAGTGACATGTTAGAACATGTAAAATGAAGTGGCAAGTTAGAATATGTAAAATCAAGTGGCAAGTTCGATTCTGTAAAATCAAGTGGCTTTTCCCGTATCAGGGAATCCATCTGCCCCCTCCCTTCCATGAAGCATTATGGATGTTATTCCAGACCTCGAAATCCCCCTTTTATCTTATCCTCGTACAGCGTGAATAAAAAAAAAAAGACATTATGTAACAGTACACTGTTATTGGTTGCTTGTTTGCTTGCCTTTCTGCCTAGTTCTACCCTCCCGATGTGAAGGAAAGATAACAGAAAATTCATGAGCTGAGGAGATGAGGTTAGGAGGAAGGTCGGGTTGTAAATTAACAGCAAAGAAGTTCCTTGAATGTGCTGGAGAAGTTGCATTTTCTGAAGCCGACTCCAGTTAAATTGAAGCTGTACACATTGACGCCTTTCTCGTGAACTTGGGAAATGAAAGGCTTGTCTCCTGTAACTTACTCCCTTGTTGCTCGCAATCTTTTGCGTGTTAGGCTTCCGATTGCTTTGTTTTTATCCATTCTCCTCGGGGCTCTTTCTTCGATTATAAACTGTCTTCACTAGAGATGGTGCAGTTCACGAAGGTAGAATCCAAAATTAACCTCCATATTTTCACTACTTCACTGGAATTCGTGTACCAGCCTTTCCAGCTTTGGTACCATTGCGATGAAATTTCTGCCGCCTGTATTGGAATCTATTTTCTTTTCGCCTAATTGTTTGGCAACCAAAGAGGAATGAGGCCAACGAGCATCATGTGCCGTCATTTTTGACGATCAGCCACCGTAGTATATACTAAAATGAATAAACAGAGTAAAAAAGTAATAAAAGAAACGAATTATTTAATGGTGGGTATTGATATCGTTGTGGGTTAGCACCAGGAAGTAAAGAATGCAACGGGAGGACTCAATAGGACTAAAATAAAAATTAGCCGTGACCGCACGTAGCAAATTTACATCACATCGACGAGTCGAAGTGTTTGAGTGTGGGACCTCAGGCCTTCGTAGGTTGTTTTCTTGAACATATCGCCGTATTTTTTCGATTTCTTTCATTCAATCTCCCGCTCAAGACTGGCCAGCTACTTGAGCTGCAAAATACCGTAAAATGTTGTCGCCAAGTACGGAAAGTTCGAGCAATAGGCTAACTGGTACTGTGGTTTCTCTCGCGTACAGAACTGGCTATAATGGTGCTTATATTTGTTGGTAAGGAATAAATATGTTCTGTGAAGAGCACTGTGAACTGAGTATGAAGTGTAAATAAGGCTTCAGTAAAGAATAAGAAGTTAGATCAGGTCGCCAAAAAAAAAACAAATTCGGCGCTAGTGCTGTGAAAATGTCCACACCAGCATGCACCACAATTTTCTATAGAATATTGCTAAATTAGTATATATTATCTTAATTTATTTCTACGCTAGAGATGAATTTCACAATTTAAGACAATTTTTTGCTTAAATTAGTTAAGATACTCATGGGCTGCTCAGCCATAGATTCGTCGATGATGACGTCACTTTTGGTGCTAATTTCTCGTGAGTCCTCCCGTTACGCTCTTTGCTTCCTGGGCAGCACAGTGAACCGAAACATGGGCTTCTGTTCCTGTCTGGGAAAGAGTAGCTATTCGTCGGTCATTCAATTGGGGATGAGCAGTTTTATACACAAATATTTTCTTATTTTACAAGTAAATAACTGACGCTAATGCACACGTATTGAATACGTATTGATATATATCCTTATCTATCTAGTGTCCATGCCCGTATTCACATTAATATTTAGTAGAACGCCTCGTGGCGTAAGACCATCACACGCGGTGGGGGCAAATTGAACGTCGTTTTTTTTATGGCTTGCTAGGTCTAGTTTTTTGGCATGGGTCACATCTAGGTCAAACCACCGCACTACCTACAAAAAATTATGAACATTGCTCAACTCCTTCGTCCACTTATTGGGTGGACAAACAAACAAACATATATACAATCTTAAATTCTTAACGAAAACATGATCACGCTCTTCGCTCTCTTCGCGGGTGATAAATATGTGTTCAAATACGTATTTACAAGCGTAATCATATACGTACCGTAAAGTGGGGTTATAGCGTCATTCCGGGGGTCATGTCGCCACGTGGCAAAGTTTTCAGTTTTTTAGTCATTGCAGCAAAAGTTTCAACAGCAGAACAATGGTACAAGGTCTATTTCAAAGGTGGCAGAATCGTCTATAATTTGAGACAAAAAACAAGCCCCTCAGACAAATATTTTTGTATATTTGTTTGTTTGTCCACCCAATAAGTAGTCGAAGAAGTTGAGCAATGTTCACAAGTTTTTGTAGGTAGAGCGGTGATTTGACCTAGATGTGACCCATGCCAAAAAAAAAAACTAGACTTAGCAAGCCATAAAAAAAGACAAATAATGGTACAAGGTCTATTTCAAAGGTGGCAGAATTTTCTTTAGCTTGAGACAAAAAACAAGGCCCGTAGACAAATATTGAAGAGGCAGTTGGACGTGGAAGTTGAGTATAGTTACAACTTTGACGTCCAACTGACTCTTCAATATTTGTCTGCGGGCCTTGTTTTTTGTCTCAAATTATAGACAATTCTGTCACCTTTGAAATGGACCTGTACCATTGTTCTGCTGTTGAAACTTTTGCAACAATGACTAAACAACTGAAAACTTTGCCACGTGGCGAAATAACCCACGGGGTGATGATATAGCCCCACTTTACTGTACTTATTGATGGCCGTATTATTTTTTAGTTTTCTGTACGTATTCATATGTATATCCATAGAATTTCTGAATACGCATTTACATAAATATATGATATCAAATTGGCATTAATATGCAAATATGTATGTCTATGTATATACGTATTTTTCTGGGAACCCTTCATTGGAACTATGTGTTCCGGAAAAAAAAAAATTTTGGTAGTTTTGTCAAAGAAAGTTTTTCATTTTTCATGTTGGGAGGCACTTTTGGATCTTGTTGCCTGCACGACCAATAAAATACGACTAGGCCTAAGTTAATACACTTATATTAAGTGCGAATTGTGAAAATATTGGAAACCATGTTTCTAAGTTATCTACCGCTCTGTTTCCATTTATAAATTGGAGACGTTTCTGTTTTTCAGTGAGGCCAGCATATATTTGGTGAAACTGAATTTGCTACATGGGATGTCGTCTGCATACAATTCTTAAAAAAACTATGAATGAAGTAATTTCATCAGATGAGTTACCAGAAATTTAATCTATTTTGTTCAATCTGGTCATGCTGGCTACTGTTTCTCATTTGTTTCATTGCTTGGATGGTGTGGCGATGCTTGAGAAGCCTGTTTATTGTAGAATACTAAAATGACGATTATCAATGTCCTGAAGTGGCTATTGAATTTCCTGAAGTCATGATTATTCCAATCCTAAAGTAGCGATTATCTCAATCCTGAAGTGGCGATTATTCCCTTCCCAAAGTTGGGATTATCTCAATCCTGGAGTGGCGAATATTCCATTCCTGAAGTGGTGATTATTTCAATTTTGAAGTGGCGATTATTTCAATCCTGAAGTGGTGATTATTCTAATTCCTGAACTGGTAATTACTCAAGTCCTAAAGTGGCGATTATCCAATTCCTGCAGTAGTGATTATTCTATTCCAGAAGTGGTAATTATTTAAGTCCTGAAGCGGTGATTATTTAAGTGCTGAAGTGGGAATTATTTTCGTCCTGAAGTAGGGATCCTCTTAGTCCTGAAGTGGCGATTATTCAAGTCCTGAAGTAGAGATTATTCAAGTCCTGAAGTGGGCATTATTTAAATCCTGAAGTAGGGAATATTAAAGTCCTGAAGTAGCGATTATTTAGGTCCTGAAGTAGGGATTATGTAAGTCCTGAATTGGCGATTATTTAGGTCCTGAAGTGGCGATTATTCAATTCCTGAAGTGACGATTATTCACGTACTGATGTGGCAATTATTCAAGTCCAAGAGTGGCAATTTCCTATGTAGCAATCAAGGCAGAGCTTCATGTCCAACGCTTTCCCTTGCCTCTTCCACAACACATTCAGGACCTCCGACTGAAGTACCGTTAGCGCTGTATAATAATAATTCACAAAGTCCATTTTGTTATAATTATATTGACCTTTCGCCTAGGAGGTGATGTTTTTGCCGGGGGTTGTTTGTCTGCCAGTCTGTTGTTGTCAGTCTGTCTGTCTGCTAGCAACATAACTAAAAAGGTATGGACGGATCTTCATGAAACTTACAGGAACTGTTAGGATTATCACAAAGCACAGATGATTACATTTTGACGATGATCCGTCACTCCGTTTGTTTGTTCATCATTTTGTCTCTCAGCATTGCATTGCTTGGCGGAGGTCTGCGCTCTGGGAGTGCAGCAAAAAAACATTAGATTAGATAGCTGGCAGTAGACGAATCAGCAGGCCCATTCCCAGAGAGCAGCCGGACCCAGGTTCCGTCCCCTTCAGAGCTGTTGCCCCTGAAAGTAAAGTCAACTTGACCTAACGCCCAACTGGGGAAGCCAAAGGGCACTGGCTTGTGCAGCGGATGTATGCATACTGACCCCAGCGGAGCGCACGGCTGCGGTCGACCATAAATCTTCAAGAGTTGTGGCACCAGCAACTGATGTATCTTATTTTTAATGACCCCCCCACGACCACTCATGGTTTGGGTCAGTTTCAGCAAGTGCACGGCCTTCCGAGACGTTTCCCTACCAAAAATAAGGGCCACCGATGTAGTAAAAACCACACGGCCTTTAGCTTCGTTAAAGTAACTTGCTCGTTCAGTTTGCTGGTCGAAGTCTATTTAAAACCAAGCCGTTTCATCCGAAAGCTCAGTCAGGTGCGTTGGTTTCGCCCTCTGTATCGAATTCCAGGAGATGACCTTGAATCAACTCCCCGTGAGATGGACAAAAACAAAATCGTGCTCCTTGAAATGAAATTTTCAGCCGTCTCAAGCGTACTTGGTTACTATTGTTCTTAGTTGTCATGATGGCTGGGGTTGGATGACGAAACGTTGCATCAACTTCCCATGAAATGGCTGGAAACTAAGTCGTGCTCCTTGAAATGGAGTCTCCAGCCGTCTCACGCATACCTTGGGCAGCTTATAAAACAAAGACATGTTTGACAGGGCGCCAAAATAATTCTTTCGAGGCTTAATCCCTAAACGTGCTAACCCGAGTATATTTGTTTAGCAGTTCCTAATATTTGCACGTTATTCTTACCATACTGTAAAGATTTTAGGAAAAAATGAGTTCGTTAAAAGGTTCACAAACCAACGCTCTTGGCTGAGGTTTTGGACAAGTGGGCTTGGCTTAAATCGATACGGATGAACCAATGGAACGGGTCCTGAGTCAAGTGAAAGATAATGAATGATCTCATTTATTTATACAACACATAGATGTTGATCCTATCAATCCCTGTAATTATATTTATATATTATATTGAAGCAATTATTTTCAGCCGCCGTTTCACGACGAAAAGTTCACGTGTATTATATATATAACACAAATATGTATTCCATCTACCGCTCGACTAGTCTAGACTGGGAGTTCATCCGTCTACAGTTGGGTTTAATTTACGTAAACACTAGGAATTAAATCAGGACTTGAACCGGGGACCTCCGGCTCACAACAGTGACACTATCGCGCCAAGCAAAGACAGCGTAAAAGCAAAGCAAGCAGACACAGCGCCTGCACGCTGTCTCCCTAATGAGACCAGCAGCTGTTCGATTCCTCAAGTTATTATAATTAGCAGAGTAGACTGACGAGCTCCTCCCCTCTATGCACGACCGCTGTAGCTTAAATGACCTTGTAAAGGAGGGTAGAGCGTACATGCCTTGTTTTGCTTTTATGCCTTCCTTGTTTTGTGCTATAGTGTCGGCGTAGTAGGTAGGAGGTCCCCAGTTGAAGTTCTGACTTTATCCCTGATATATTATAATATATATATATGTATGTATTAGAGGGCCCAGCCGAGAAAAATTACCACAATAGTTTTGTTATTAACATAGTTATTCTTCCGGTTCCCAGTTAAGTTTTGCCGTAAAATAGGTCTCATACCTGCAGGCATGATCTGCCGTTAATGAAACTCAAGTTGTACAGCCATGAGTTTCATGAGAGTAAAATATCTCCCAGCAAGATACGGCGCGGATATCAGTTTGGAATTGGTCAAACGTTGGGCAGTACTAAGAAGATATAGTTCAGTCAAAAGACTTCACCAGAAATACTCAGGACTCATCGTAACCTGGATACCAGCCGATAATTTAAAACTTTAGCCGCGACATTGGCCTGCAATGTACACTTAGTTTGAATACAAAAGACGTCTGTTCAGCATGAAGTTCCAACTACAACCAAGAGATTCAGCTAAAAAAAGCACAAGCGTAATGGATTATGAACGAAAAGAACGAAATCTCCAACCAAGACAGAGCCTCTCGAACTGCTTCGAAGAAATTCAGTAAGAAATATGCGTTATAGTTTGTGTCCTACAGGATCAAAAACTATATTAAAGATACCGCCTTTCATCTACTACGCTCAGAAGATGAATCATCGTCATATGAGAAAGTGCCGAGCTAGTTTTCAAAGCCAAGCGAGATTCAGAAAATTCAGTATGTATTTGCACTTCTGATCATATATTTCAGGAGCTATAGTTGTCACCGTTATTCTAAGGGCTGAAATTTTATGATATTTCTACTAGTCTTTCATTGGAAGCAAGCAAACAAGCGACTGACAACTGTATGTTATTACATAGTGGATATATAAATATTTGATGAAGAGATAGGTGTAATTAGCCTAATGAAGGGATTAGATGCATTTTATATGGGTAAAGAGAGGCTTAAGGGTAATCAACTTGTATAGAGCCAAGGCCTCCTAAAGTAACTTTGGGAGACCTTGATAGAGTCCAGGTGTGAGGTTAGGAGAGGCAAGGACAGCCTCTGCTAGTGCTCTAATCAGCTGGCATTCCAAAGGTTAGATAAGGCATGGACTGGTTCAGCTAACAACATAAAGAAGCTAATCTAACATATATCCTAAGCTAACATAACCTATTCTATCCTAACCTATCATCAAAACGTTGGGAAACGTTCTAAATGAACAATCTTTCTATAGCAATTCATTGGAGCGTTAGTGGAACCTAACCTTGCTCATCAAACCTTACACAGACTTGCGTATTTGATGGCCGGCTATACTACAGGGTGGTGGTGGTTGGCTCGAGCCAATCGAGTACTTTTTGTGCTGCCGGGCATGCTGAGTTCAGCAAATTTGCTTGGTGCAGAGCTACGTGGGGTCACTTACCTTACCAGGAATGGGAGGGTAGGGGCGCCGGTCGTTGAACCTTCCGTTGAGACGTCATAGTTCTTAACGACCCGTGATTGGTTGCAGCTGTACTACACCACTGACGCCAGTTGGCCTATGTCTACAGTACGAACCAGGGCGTGTTGGTCTCCCAGTGTCCGGTGCATTCAATGTTGGCTTTACTTTTGCCTTAGCTAAAAATGCACAGGCTACAGCTACACGGTGTATTTACATATATTTTGATAGCTATGGAAGGACGACTCCATATTCATATTTACGTACCCAAGCTTTTGGCAGTTGTTGAATTAGTGCCGACCACTGCTGAAAGCTTGGCTATGTAAATAAAAGTCTGGAGATGTCCTTTAATAATTATGAAAATGAAAAAGCCCATACATCGCGCATCGTTCATATAATTATGTACTGTATTTAGTATAGGTAGCTGCAATGATGCGGTACAGGAACTGTTTCGCACAAAGCAAATGTACGGAAAAATACAAGGAGAATAAGCGGTACGTAGAACAATAACGAAGTTATCTAACGGTCACCATAGCCAAAACGGATTGTGTCACTGCTTATCGGTGTGCTATATTTGTTGCCGATGTGTATATAGTTCGCTATAGCGAGACGAAAGCGAGTGCTGTATCGGTGACCGTGTGAGGTAGGTCTTTATTGCTCCTCGTGGGTCTGTGCCAATTTGTCCCAAGCTTCTTAGAGTAAAGGCCTGGGTCTGGGCCTCGAAAATGGTCCGATTGCGGCGAGTTACTTACTGGAAAATTTATGAGACGCATCCTGAAAATACCGGTACCCACTCTAGATATTTTGGACATAACGGGATAGAATTTTTTCTTTAAACTACTTATAAGCTACAAAATTTTTTTAGTTTGAGTTTTCTATCGAGATGAGCCCGAAATCTGCTCAGCATGTATCAAAAATATCAAAAAATATCCAAGTTCGTCGGAGGACTGCACAGATCGGACCAACTTCGTGACGTAGAGACCCAGGCCTGTACTTTGGGAGGCCTTTGCTCTGCCAATTCGTGTCCCAAGGCATTGTGCATGTCGGTGTTGTCACGTGACCGTATTCTATGCCGCAATATGTGAGCTTCCGTGAAACTCTAGGTTACTATTGTGATTAGTAATCATGATGGCTGGAGTTGGGTGCCGAAACGTTGCATTCAAATTTAAGTTCTTTTCAAGCGAGCTGGTACCGAAATATTACCTATGTTAGACTACAAGAATAGAGACACAGATTTATCACGGAATTACACCCTTGATTGATTGATCAGTTTCATATGAGCATCAGTTATCGTTGTTCATATTTGCACAATTTTGAGGCCCAGTTAACATGTGTATCGATAAATCGATCGTGATTATTAATTAACAGGCAGCCCACTACGTTTGGCAGCCTCAGATAAGGTCAGCTGCGCGCTAAAGCTTGACGCGCTGCCAAGGAGCTACGAAGAACAAGGCGACGCCAGTTTTCTGTTACGCGCTATTTTTTTTTTTTTTTCGTGGGGACTGCTTTATTAATGCCAGAGGTGCGAGCAAAGTACTCGTAATACGTTCCAATTAAGAGCGCTTTAGTGCACATCTGAGAGCATGAATGCATCGACTTAGGGCGTCTTTTTGTGACCACCTTGCGAATGATTCCGTCTGATGGCGCATGATCTGCGGATTTTTGTGACCACCGTGATTGTGAAAATTGATCGCACCGTGATTTCCTCCGCGGGATGACCATGCGCGATCAAAAAGTGATTCCCGCAGTTGGACAAGTAAAAATTCAAAATTTGAAATGCGAGTTCGTGTTGTTTTCCTATGTTTAGGGATAAATTGAATAATGTTGTGATGATTGTTTGTAATATTGACTTCCAGAATTGTAGTTTTGTTAGCTTTATTCCTTCGTTCGTTCAAAATGCTTTAAATACTGCTAGTTCACTGATGAATTGACTTCAAAATAAATAACAGTTTCTAAGAAATCCATTCCGCATCATTTTCCGTAAAAATACGATAGAAATCTATTTTTCAAAAATAGACATGGCGTCTTTGGTTTGTTTACAAGATCATTGACCGTTCTTGTGCTTTTCATTGATCACGATGATCATCATCACGGTGATTCCAATCACGAGCGCGCGGCCACAAAAAGACGCCTTTAACAGTTCGTATATGAAAGTTTTCTTCTATCTCATTACAGTGGGCAGCAAGCAATTCGTTGCTGAAATTCTTTTAGCTAACTGTACCTTCATATCAGCTCTACTTTGTAGTTCCAAATTGGAAGACAGTTCCCATATTCAAGTACAGTAATCACGTTTTTTATTTCCTGTACTTCATCTCTGCTATTCTTGCAGGACACACACTGGGAGTATTTTCAGACGTGTCATATTATGGTACTACATAGTGGACCCGTACGTGAAAAAATAGACGCAATAATCGATATGTTTGCTTAAAATGGGCCGGTGTGGGAGGACTCGGAAGGGTCAGGGCAGGGGCGTTGGATATGGAGGGGGTGGCTCCTGTGTCGCATAGATGCGTCATCTTTCGCCATTGGTAGCAAGCCTTCGTTCTTGAGACTGTAGTATTGTGGTTCTTTTTTTACGTTCCCTATCCAGTCTCCTTCTCCTTTCACGTGCGTCTTTCATAGTGACGGGCAGAAGTAACATCGAAAGCAAAACACTGCAATAAACTTGAGTAGAACTCCAGTCAACTTATATGAAATGTAAGGGTAACGTAGCCATGGTGCTGCCTTTCAAGCTCAAATATCTGCTTGTTTGAAGTGATGAAATTTTGGCCTATATTTCTTAAGACGCGAACACGAAATACATAAATATATACACGAAGCGTTTACATTACGATTCTTACGAGGGGGTTGAGTACGAATATCTAAAAAACATAAAAACTTACGTGCTACCAGAATTAAAACTGTAGATCTAATATCAGTGCCCAATAGCGGCTTGAGAGCCGTTCGTAAATTTGAAGCAACAGGAAAAAGTTTCTTTTACCCTGGGTTATTACTCGTCTGCCTTGTAAATTTTTTGAAATCCTAATTAAGTGAGGATTAGTTACATCGAAGCAAACGAATCTGAACGGTGGTAACGATTCCTGCTCACGAGACTGTGCGCGCCTTTACCGTACGACTTGCTTGAGGTAAAGCCCGCTTCACACCTACCTTGATACCTTGATGATGCTTCGGACGAGGCCCAGGTGGCGTTATGCACGCTACCCATCTTTCGCAGAGGTGATGCTGCAGTCCTTGACCAACGGGATGGCTAACAACGAGTTATCCCCACAGTTCACGTAGCCGCTTACAGCAGGTTTATCTGGCACTTTCAGTAGGTATGCGTCCAGTAAGTTTTAAAATTTCGCAGTCTCTGTACCGGTGACATTTCGAATGTGACGAGGTATTTTGTTGAATAATCTCGCCCCCGAACTGCGAAACTATTAGAATACTTTGTGGCATTGCCTCACCACCAGACGGTACGAGAAACACCGGGGAGTTTCTCCCTATTCTTCCGTTGACTTTACTCCTGATAAAGCTTCGGCCTGCTGAAAGTACGCCGTCAAAAAATTGCTTAGTATGCACCGCCGCGGCAGTTACTGTTTCCACTACAGCCTGCGGCAATTATCACGGAGCACTCGGAATCTTCCCGAGGATGTCTTGTTTTCAATTTGTCTGTGTTTCTGTCGTTCACAATTCATAAATTAATTCTTAATTGCGTTTTTTTTACTTTCAAAGAAAACGAACCGATTACAGGTAGACTGTTGGTAGTTGCCAAGTCAAGTTTCTCTTGACGATTAATTTTTCTTACTAGCCGGAACCTGTGAAATTCCACTACACAGAAGCAATGTTCTTCAATGATATCTCGGACCCAAATCATCCTAATGTTTTCTATCTAACTGTGAACGAACCTATGGAAATTCAATAGAACAAAGGCACTGTTCGTTATTTATGATGCCCTGGGACCCGCGATGCATTGAAACGCAACTTTGTATTCGATTGTGTTTGGCTTCGCCTTGGACATTGCCATGCCACGGAAAAGAATACCTATCTAAATTATGAGTCGTGTATTGCAGTTTGTACGTTATAACAAGTAGTAATTATGAAACTTTGAGAATACTTCCTACTTTGAGTTTATAGTTGCAGCGACGCACAGTTATTTTAGCGTTACGTTCAGGCACCATGAGTACCTAGTAGTTACCGCTACGTGACGGCCGAAAGGAACGGTTGCGTGACTGAGCAATTTTTGCGATAGTGGACACACGGTATAACATGCTTACGAACGCCTTAAAATGTCCCAAATCAGGTAGGGAATCTTCTACTTAAGACCTGCGAGCAGTAGCGGCCTAAATTTGAGTTTGATTCCTTGTGCTAATGATCTCTTCCCACGTCGTATCAAAATCACGTTAAGGAAACCCATTTTTCCCCCTAATACTGATGGAAGCGTTTCAGTCGTACTAACTAGCGTAGAAACCAGCTATAGATTTTGTTTCTGTGCCACATATAATGCACTGTGGCGAGACTATATGGCATCGGGCTGGGAGGATGCAACCATGGCTGAATAACGTTACGTAGTTCAGCCATGGTTGTAACGTTCGTCGATTCTAGTTTGGAACAATTTAACATTCGCAACAACGTGCATTTGAAGTGTTGTTTAAACACGTTAAGCTGTAGTCATCACGGTAACAGAAACTACTTCAGTTCCAGAAAACATGTCCCCTTCCGTAGTTTCGACTCCAGTGTGCAGCAGGCTTGAGGCTCACTCGGGTTGGCTCTATGCTGATAGTGACGACGACAGTGTGAACCCGGCTTTATAATGGAAACTGTCGAGTGCCAAACTTGTATAATCGGTCGGTCGGTGTTGTCGTGGAATTGATTCTTGAGATCGGTGTTCGGCTGTGTGGTCCGTGAACCTAAAGCGATGCCAGTATAGTAGGTATGTGGGCGACTTGAAATTCATGTATAGTATCTGTACATAAAAATTAGGTTAGGCCTGAATTCCAGTTGAACCTATTCTTAACTAACCAACCCTATTCCCAATATTCTTACGTAACCTCACCTAATCAAACCTATAATGTATCTGTTCGGCTAGCGACAGAACGATGCGCAAGCAGAGGCGCAGAACGGGAGCAGATAAAAAGAGGTCCGAGCGTGATGAACATTTATTAGAGAAGAACGAGACACGAAGAAATGTAAAACGCGTCAGCTGTGCAATGTTGCCATATCGTAGGTTAAAACGCTGACTGGTAAANAGTAACATCGAAAGCAAAACACTGCAATAAACTTGAGTAGAACTCCAGTCAACTTATATGAAATGTAAGGGTAACGTAGCCATGGTGCTGCCTTTCAAGCTCAAATATCTGCTTGTTTGAAGTGATGAAATTTTGGCCTATGTTTCTTAAGACGCGAACACGAAATACATAAATATATACACGAAGCGTTTACATTACGATTCTTACGAGGGGGCTGAGTATGAATATCTAAAAAACATAAAAACTTACGTGCTACCAGAATTAAAATTGTAGATCTAATATCAGTGCCCAATAGCGGCTTGAGAGCCGTTCGTAAATTTGAAGCAACAGGAAAAAAGTTTTGCTTTGCCCTGAGTTATTCCTCGTCTGCCGTGTAAATTTTTTGAAATACTAATTAAGTTAGGATTAGTACAAGGAAGCAAACGAATCTGAACGGTGATGACGATTCCTGCTCAAGAGACTGTGCTTGCTTTGACCGTACGACTTGCTTAAGGTAAAGCCCGCTGCACACGGTAGTAGAAACACCGGAGAGTTTCTCCCTAATCTTCCGCTGACTTTACACTTGCAAAGCTTCGGCCTGCTGAAGTACACCGTCAAAAAATTACTTAGTACGCAAGCCACCGCCGCGGCAGTTACTGTTTTCACTACAGCCTGCGGCATTTATCACGGAGCACTCGGAATTTTCCCGAGGATATCTTGTTTTCAATTTGTCTGTGTTCCTGTCGTTCACAACTCATAAATTAATTCTTAATTGCGTTTTTTTTTACTTTCAAAGAAAACGAACCGATTAAAGGTAGACTGTTGGTAGTTGCCCAGTCAAGTTTCTCTTGACGATTAATTTTTCTTACTAGCCGGAACCTGTGAAATTCCACTACACAAATGCAATGTTCTTCAGTGATATCTCAGACCCGTATCATCCTAATGTTCCCTATCTAATTGTGAACGAACCTATGGAAATTCAATAGAAAAAAGCACTGTTCGTTAATTATGATGCCCTGGGACCCGTGATGCATTGAAACGAAACTTTGTATTCGATTGCCTTGCAGCGCCCTAGGCTTCGGCTTGGACATTGCCATGCCACTGAAAAGAATATCTATCTAAATTATGAGTCGTGCGTTGCAGTTTGTACGTTATAACAAGCAGCAATTGTGCAACTTCGAGAGTAATACTTCCTACTTTTGAGTTAGTTTAAAGTTGCAACGACGCACAGTTATTTCAGCGAGACATTAAGGCACCATGAGTACATAGTAGTTACCGCAACGTGACGGCCGAAGGGAAAAGTTACGTGACTGGGCAACTTTTGTGATTGTGTACACACGCTATAACATGCTTACGAACGTCTTAAAATGTTCCAAGTCAGGTAGTGAATCTTCTACCTAAGACCTGCGAACAGAAGCTGCTCATATTTGAGTTTGACTCCTTGTACTAATGATCTCTTCCCACGTCATATCAAAATCACGTTAATGAAACCCATTTTTCCCCCTAATACTCATGGAAGCGTTTCGGTCGTACTAACTAGCGAAGGAAGAAGCTATAGATTTTGTTTCTGTGCCACATGCAATGCACTGAGGCGAGACTATATGGCAACGGGCTGGGAGGATGCAACCATGGCTGAATAACGTTACGTAGTTCAGCCATGGTAGTAACGTTCAGCGATTCTTGTTTGGAACAAATTAACGTTCGCAACAACGTGCATTTGAAGTGTTGTTTAAACACGTTAAGCTGTAGTCATCACGGTAACAGAAACTTCAGTTCCGAAAAACATGTCCCCTTCCGTAGTCTCGACTCCAGTGTGCAGCAGGCTTGAGGCTCACTCGGGTTGGCTCTATGCTGATAGTGAAGACGACAGTGTGCACCCAGCTTTCTAATGGAAACTGTCGAGTGCCAAACTTGTCAAGTCGGTCTGTCGGTGTTGCCATGGAATTCATTCTTGGGATCGGTGTTCGGCTGTGTGGTCCGTGAACCTAAAGCGATGCCGTTATAGTAGGTATGTGGGCGACTTGAAATTCATGTATAATGTCTGTACCTAAATATTAGGTTAGGTATAAATTCCAGTTAATTCTTAACTAATTAACCCTATATTCTAACGTAACCTCACCTAATCAGACCAAATCTAACTTAATCTAACCTATTCTTACTTACCCTAATTTAACTTAATCAAACCTATTCTCACTTAACCTAATTTAAATTAATCTAACCTCTACTCACGAAACCTTACCTAACCTATAGTGCAACTAAACCTAACCAAACTTACTCTCACTTTACCTAGTTTCAGCTAACCTAACACATAGTTTGAGGAATAGACCACATCATACATGGTGTGGTCTATCTTAATCTAACCTATTCTCACTTACCCTAATTTACGTTAATCTAACATATACTCACGAAACCTAGACATACCGGTAGACATGTTTAAGGTGATCCACAAAGTACATATACCTACCTACTGAAGCTTTGACCTATGCTTCTTCCCATTTCTTTGTATTCATTTGACATAGTTAGAAATACCGCCTGTCGCTCACGTTTACGATGCTGGAAAAGAGAGCGCATTAGCTATGGCAAAACATATTCTATCTTTTGCCTGCGTTATCTGAAAGACGGTTGGTGCAAACGTCCGTCAACCTGGACACAAATGATACCCGGAATTCTTCCAAAATTTGGATGTTATAGCTAGCATATTCAATGTTGCTTGTGCGCAACGCATGTATAACACATAGGTACTTCATGTCCCTTCTTTCTTCCTCTGCAAGATCGCCTTTGTAGTGGAAACTGTTGCTTAAATTGCTCAATCTATATTGTGATACTGCTTGTCCCTTCGTTAGCTAGTACGATCGTAACGCTTTCCTCAGTATCAGATAGGGGAAAGTAAGGGTTTCCCTGATGTATCCTTGTTACGACGTGGGAAGAGATCAATAGCAATCTCGAATTTATCTGCTACTGTTCGCAGGCATTAGGTAGAAGATTCACTGCCTGGTATAAAACATTTTTTCACCTTCGTATGCATGATACGGGGCCGAGGGCATCATAATTGAGGAACAGCTCTTTTGTTTTTCTATAATTTTCACAGGTTCCTTCAGTAGGTATTAGATTAGGGAAAATTAGGATAATACAGGTCTGAGATATCACTGAAGAACATTGCTTCTGCTGTGTGGAATTTCCATAGGTTCCAGCTGGTATAATATTAATATCGACGGACCATATTTCCTTCGTTTCTTTACCTATTTAATTATTGTTGCGAGGAAAATAACGGACCCTCTCCCGCAGATTTTACCTACAGGTACCCACACGAGTCATGAATTACTGTAGTGAGCAGTGGGTGTAGGATGGACCGCATGGGTGACTACGGTGGGTGCTGCAGGACTCCCACACCCAGACGCACACTTCACTGGGGCCCATGAGTGGCCTCCCTGATGTAAGTATTATGGTTGTTACTGGGTATGAGGTTGTTGTCATAGGGGCAATGAGCGGTTTCCCTAATTACCTCCGCTAAGGAGGTTATGTTTTCGTGGTGTTTGTCTATCTGTCACCAAGATGACTCAAAAGTTCTGAACCGATTTGGACGAAATTTACAGGGATTGTGTTAGGAGGAACAAATGATTGACTTTTGGTAAAGATATGTCCATCCGTTTGTTTGCTTGTTGGTTTGTTTGTTTGTTTGTTCGTCTGCCTCATTTTTCTCAATGTCTTAACTCAAAAAGTTATGAATGGATTTTTATGAAATTAACATGAGTTATTAGGTATATAACAAAGAGTGGATGACCAAATTTTGGTAATGATTCGTCACTGTTTTTAATTTTATGCTTGTTAGCACAATAACTCAAAAAAATAGTGAATGGATCTTTATGAAATTTGTTGGGGTTGTTAGTAATGTTGTAAGACATAAATGATCAAATTTTGGTGCAGATCGATTTGTTCGTTTGTATGTTTGACTCATGATTGTCATAACGTTTGTTAGCAGTATAACTCAAAAAGTTATGAACGGATGTTCATGAAAATTGCACAAGCTGTTATTATCAAAAAGCACAAATGATTGGATTTTTGAGTTTATACAAAGAAAATTATGGTTTCAGAGCCAATTTGAGTTTTTTGCTACCGTTGCCTCGCTTGGCGGAGGTATGCGCTCTCAGAGTACTCTAGTTTCTAATAGTTTTTATCGTGAAATTTTTTTTGCTGCGATATGTGTTAGGTTTGGTTAGGTAAGTGTGGTGAGGATAAATACATAGGAGCCCAAAATTTTTATTTTGCTTTTCTTCTAATTCCAAATATCAGGTATCTCAAAAAGACAAGTCAGACCAAGTGTGTTTCGACCCAAACAGTGAGGTAATTAGAAGAACATTCAAAATGTTGGGTCAGGTTAGGCGAGCAGTGTCTGAGTTTGCTATAATCGCAATTATAAAAAAAATGTGAGAAATAAATTTTAGGCCCCGTGCAGTTAAAGAATAAGTTAGTTTAAAGTGTAGTAAAGTAAGATTAGGTTAGGTTTGGTTAGAACAGGTTAGATTGGGTTTGGTTAGATTAGAATAGGTTAGATTGGGTTTGGTTAGATTAGAATAGGTTAGATTGGGATAAATGCCTCGCCCCTAAAATTTACATTTTGGGCTTTTTTTACGCCCCAAAACACGTTTTCTGTTAGCTAACTCATAAACCATAGATCGCATACGGTTTGCCTATATTCCAAATGTTAGTTAATTAGACAAAGACTGAGAATACCAGGTTAGATTAGAGGGAGTGAGGCCTGGTTTCCTATAATCACCTTGAAGGAAACAATTGTTCTTTGACGTACGAGCCACAAGAATCGTGGCCTCTAATAAATTTCATGTATTCTTCCATCAGAAGTGCATCGTATGTCACTCACTCGTCTCGTACTTGATGTGGTGCAGATGTATATATCACGAAGAAAAGCCAACAAATTTAATACTGTTGCATTTTCATTTGAAATGTTGAGTGTAATCTAATTTTGTGTTATTTTGTTCCACCAGGAGCCCACCACCTCTCCTCAAACCTTACGCTCGTCTACGTCTCTTCCTGACTCCCTAGTCTTGTGTGCCGCCGTTCCGCAATATTCTACCAAAACCTCAACCCTAAGCTTCGGACTATCATCTCTGCCCGTTCGTTCTACGCTCTCATCTCCCGGTAAACCCGAAGAAAATATAAAAAATTCCTACAAAGTCTTTGGGAAACCCGAAGAACACTCAAAGTATCTTTCCGAAGTTTCAGGAAAACCAGAAGAAAGCAAGAAGAGTCACTCCAAAGTCCCTGGGAAGCCCGAAGGCACCCCAAACAAACTTTTCACTGTCCTTGGGAAACCTGAAGAGAATCTGACGCATCTTTGCAAAGTTTCTGGGAAAAACGCAGGAAACCCTAGGAATATTTTTGAGTTCAGAACTACCCAGTCGGTCAGAAGCTCTCACTTTGGCCGATCTCCTAGCTCCCCTCGGGTGGGACCCGAAGATAGGTGTAGGAAACAAGAGGTTGCCGGCGTCACAAAATCCAATGGAGATGACACGGGCATTCGTAAATTATGCATCCAGACATCAACACCCGCCTCGAGGGACCATTTCCAGAACAAATATGATAACTTTGATACCCCAAAATCGAACTCAACTTCATCATTGCGTGGGTTGTTCGTGAGACGAAAGGATGGTTACCAGTCGGAGGTGGAATTAACAAAACCAAAAGTTTCAGCAGTTTTACTGCCACCGGAACACAATGGGGAGAAAACACGAAAGCGAGAACTCGGTCAGGATATTTCTTTGGTCCACGAATATGAAGATCCACAAGGGAAATTTGTTACCTCTAAATTGAACGCCGCAGTTAAAGCTAAAATACCCGGATATGACGCATGGCATGATGATCAGGTGAAAAAGTTGACAAAAATACGGTTATCTAAACGTGAAGGTGCTCCTAGTTCAGTAAAAAGACACACTCAATCGGAAGATGTAACTGATATTACAGTAAAAGATTCAAAAAGTTTTTCGGATAATTCAATTGAAGTAGAAATTGGGACCAGTAATTATTCCAATTCCACAGAGAAGACGCTGTATAAGAGCGGTCGAGCTACCTCAAGTTTAATTAAAAAGTTTGGCCAAGATAGAAATTTGACTAGCAACAAAGATAACGCCGACTGTAGATGGCTTGGCAAAGAAAGTGATGATGCTAAAATAAGATCCTTGGAAGTTTCAGATGACAGCCAAAATTATCCGTCAAAGAAAGTTGATCCCCAGAAAATATTATCTACTGGAGTTCACCTCAGCTCCGAGAAGACCAAGGTTAGGAAAAAGAAGTTGACCACTCGAAAATCCCTATCTTCTCAAAACACGCGTAGTAAGCAAAATGGCAGAGGAAGAATTTCCAAAAAGACATCCAGCAGCAGAAGTCAATCAAACGAAGGGTCTCCTATTCCGAAAGTTAAATACAGAGCATACGATAGGAAGAAATCTACCAGTTTGCCATTGGTAACTACCCCTGTTCAACATACCATCCTTCAGGTACACACATTACCGCATCGTTCAAGAGACATATCCGCTAGACGCAGATTAAGGAAAACTACCCGAGACAAGGCCTTTCCGATAGTGAGAACCTCAGTAAACAAAACAGAAGTTTACCCTACTTTAGAACGTAAAGATCGAATTGAAGCTTCCAGTGATGGGCCATACAACGCAAAATCTCAAAAGAGCATCAATTACACTTTTAGCAAGGTAAAAGTGTCAAACAAACCAAAGCAAATAGGGAAGCAGTCGGCAGATGAGGATCATGGTAGTGGACTCATCCCAGATGATAGTGATCAGCTGTCTGGGGGAACATCTTCAAGAACAGCTAAGTTGAGAAAACTTTCAAAGTATTACCAGACGCGAAAAATCCGACCATCGCTTCGCGCTTCGGAAAAACGTAGCTCAGATTCCGAACCCGCTTACCAGAGTCTTAAAAATATTTCTGATGAACATTCCATAACAAAAAGTTACTCAAAACCTCCTCTATTGCTCAAATACACAAAGACTTCCAGAGTGCAAACTCCATCATCGTCAGAAGAGAGTGTATATGAAACGTCTGCGTCTCAATTTATCAGTACCGACACTCTTCTAAGTAAAGCAAAGCAAGCAAGTTCAATAAAGCATCAGAAAATTCAAAAACAGAAGCCTATTTTTCGGGATGAAACTCTAGTCGCTGATCCAGTTGATACGCAATGCTCACCACCCCACGATCTAAAGAAAACTTATCAAGAAAAACGCAGTGGAACTTCTAATACACTCACCAGCGACACTTACGTGTCTTGTATTGGGTCATCCAAAGAACTTAGCTGTGGCGATGCCATTGTTCTTTCTTCTTCATCTGGCACATTTAGATCCAAAAGACGCAGGAAGAAAGTAGTGACCAAATGCAGTGGCACTCAAACAATCAAAGATTCATCTAGTGAAAGTCTACCAGCGAAGGAAACTCGTCCTTCTGCACCCATCCCACCGCCTCCCACACCCTGCAGCGATCCCCTTCCTGGTTTCAACTTGAGACAGCAAGCAGTACTGTGGGCACTTTTGGGAGCGTCTGATATTAGCATCGTGTCTTCCCGTGAAGTGTCCCTCGAGTACAACACAGAGGCTGACGTTAAGCCACCAACCAAACCTCGACCGCTGCCACGGGTAACTGTTAGTTTAGATTCGGCCGATGACCCAAAATCTTCTCGTCAACTTCCCAGTGGTCGCAGCGTTGACGCTGCTCCCCAGTATGCGTATCTTGGCCTTCCATCCGCAACTTCGGGTCCAACCTCAATCTCCTCTAACCTTTCTTCTTCTTCGGTGCAGCCCCTTTCTTCTCCATCTATACAGCATCACTCGGTATCTTTAAATTCGTCAGACACAAGTCTATCTCTTCAACCGTCTTCTACTAAGTTTTCAGATAAAACCGAAACCTCTTTGACTAGTACCGTCTGCCCTCCCGTCACATCTCTTCGTTCAGAAGGTTCTTCAATTACATCGAAGGGTTTGGATGAACCTCCTTCCCTTCCTTCTTTGTCTCAAGCTACAGACGAAATATCTTCTTCAATAACAGAAACCCAAGAGCTAGCAAGCGAGAGCAAAGTAATAAACAAGCCGTCTCCGACTCAAAAACCTAGCAAGTTGACTGAATTAAATGATGCTTCAAGTCTCGGCATTAGTGGAGAAACGCTAAGCTTTCCTGATTCAAAGACTATACATACGCCTACATATATAACAGATACTGTGCATGAAACTGAAAACAAGGAAACTCAAACTGAGCAGATCTTATATGTTGATGCATCAGTAGATCAAGGTGAAGGTATAGCTGATGTAAGATCATTGACAGAAGGTTCTGCTTTGGAAACTCCTTTGTCAGCTGATATTGCTGTGGATGCAAGAAAGACCTTAGAAAAGAGTGCGATATTTAAATCTGTTGCATCAGGAAGTGGGAGTACAGAAAGTTCTTCATGTAACATTCTACCGTCAGTTGGTTTGGGTACTGAAAGATCTTTTGAAGAATCTTCGACGTATGAAGTTTTTCCATCAGATGATGTTACTGCGAAAACTGCCGAGAAAGCTCCAACGAATAAAACCCCAACAACAGAAGATGTGCTTGTGCGTCCAAGATCTTTGCAACAAACTTCGACGAGAATAATTAATCCGTCTGTTGATGCTGACAGTCAGATTCAAAAGTTTGATGAAGGAAACTACCACGCTACTTCTATCTTAAGTCAGTCTCCTGCCGACCCTGAGACTAAGTTGATCAAAGATACATCCGAGGTTTCAAACGTAGACACTCTGCCAAAAACAAAAGTTCTTTCGAATAAACACCAGGAATCTGATGATATAGATTATCGTAATCATTCCAGCCTACTTGAACTCCACCATTCCACAGGGCTGAGCCACCGTTTCGCAACAATTGGTATCAACGATGATTCCAGTCAGTCTTACGAGGTATTCGAGATGGAAAAGAAAGGGAATGAATTTGTTATTCCAACCAGCGAGGAGAAAATGGTAATTACTGATTTGGAAGTCCTTTCGATATCCAGTTTGTCTCCAGAAATCACCAGCTATAGTAGCTCGCATATCGCCTATAGTGACAGTTTACCTTTGAAGACCGTGGGTCAGAATCAGGTAGTAGGCAGATCTAGCAGCACGAGAAAGACGCCAACCCCTATTAGGGTGGAGGTAGCTAGTGTTACTTCACAAAACTCTCATCTCGACCAAATACATTATCCAACCACCTCCAGTGGCCTTAGTCCTGTAGAAACTAGCGTAGGCAAAAATAGTAGTCGACTTCAACTGTTCAGTGGATCTAGAGAGAGCCTTCCCCATAGCACTAACGGGCTTTCAGTTGCGTCAGACGTGTCTCCTTCCCCAAGCAGCGTTACCCCCGTCCATGAGCCAAGCTTTCCCTCGCATTCTCCCTTCCACTTGTCTTCAGCACGAGTTCTTCCAGATGCTGAATCAGGTGATAGCATTGAAGATACTGCAATTATTAAGTTTAGGGACAGTAGTGATAAAGTTACGAATACATTCCGGTCAAGGTTGTCGTCGCTGTTGAATGTTGTGTGTTTTAGGGCAAGTAGAGAATCAATTAGGAGTTCGCCAGAAACGTTCGACGCTTATGCAAGTCCAAGTAGGTCTAGAGATCGTGTCAAAGTTTCTTGTTTGTCCTGTTATCGTAGACAAGACTCCGACTCTTCCGTCCAAGAGCATATCAGTAGAGTAGATAGAGAAAGGGTCTCACCTGTTGAAGTTAGCTATGCGAAAGTTGGAGCAACTAACAGAATTTCGCTCGTTAGCTCAGAAGACGGTGATCCCCCCATTGAGATTTGGTCTATCAGCTCCAGTAGAGACTATGATGTTTCGAGTAAAATACCTAATGTCACATCTGATGAGACTTCAAGCAATGACGTGGCAGATCCAAATCTTAGCGGTAGGTCGGATTCTCCGATCATCATGGAATCAGACACAGAAACATATTTGCTGGGAACCCCAACCTACCACAGATCGAAACCATTCTTCGATAAGAAGAAAAAAGTACAAGGATATGACGGAGATAGTGGAAGATTCCTCACGACAACGGATAAACTGAAGCACCGATTTGGGTTGGATGGTGAGTCAGAAAAGAGTCCCTCCTATAATATTAGTGATGTTTCTTCCATCAACTCTGGGTTTGTTGATGTTTCTTCACAAAAGAAAGTTAAACGGGGAGAAGTGCTAGCAACCCACTACGAGAGTCCATTCGAGAAACCAGAACACACTGAATCATCATCTGGTAGTGAAGAATCTTCTGGAGAATCAGCAGGCGAAGAAGAAACAGAAGAATCCGGCAGCGACGAGGAAGAAGAGGCGGAAGAAGAGGAAGAAGACGACAACGACGACGAAGAAGAAGAAACCTCAGACGACAAAAGTGAATCAACTGGGAACGAAGAAGAACAGTTGCTGTCACAGCAGTATGCTCATGGGAGAGATCGTGCTAGGGGGCCTCTTGAACAAGAACAGAGCGTATCTGGAACAGAAACTACTGAACAAACTGAGACTGAAGACACATCCAGGTCGAAGTTGAGTTTCGATTTAAACCACAACTCAGAGATGCAAAAGAAGGAAGAGGAAATTTTGTTGAGGCCATTGTCAGTTGCTGGGAAGGGAGACTCCTACACACCCCCACCCATTAGTCCCTCCATTATTCTCCCTCGAAGCGTTAGAAGTCTGTCAACCAAGCGACAATCCCACCATCCAGTTACGTTGAGTAAGTTGTCAGAAAGGCAGATGAAGAATAGAGAACTGTCCCGGAAAGATAGCAGGAGATCCTCAGGTGATGTCGAGGCCACTATCTTAAGACTCACTGAAGAGGGGGGATCCGTGCCGGGGGATGTTGCCCAGCCTGCGTTTGCTCCGCTGGATAGTCGAATATTCGCAGTGCGCGTCGAAGAATCCGCCCTAAAGTCCATGACCGCCGATACATCGACTTCAAAAAATAAAATGCCATTATCTACTCAGATGAAGCAACACATGACCGAAGAGGCACGAGTCAATGCCACCTACAATCGCATCAAAGGTACGTTTTAGGGTAAAATTAGACACCTGGAGTTTAATTGATCTGTAGGGCTACCTTAGAAGCAAAATACTTTGATGGGTTTTCTGGAGGAAAGTACGGATTAGATTATTGGAAAGCTTTTTAAGATGAACTTTGGATGTGACTATTCGGAAGGTTTTAGGAGAAACTTGGGTTTAGATTATCGACAATTTTTTTGAGATAGACTTCGAATCAGATTACTGTAGTGGCTTCAGAGCAGAACTAGAAGCAGAATAACTTAGTATCTTACCATAAAATGCCCTTGTAGATGGTTCCGAACCATTTCTATGCCTTTCACCCCTGCGAGTACTGTAGTGCACTCCCTATAATATTAATAACTCGCACGATGATGAAAAATTCTTGCACTCCCTACAATATTAATAACTCATACGATGATGAAAAATTCAGTTGATACTAAAGTTTTGCGATAAATTTACCAAGTTAATTTTTGATAGAATTGCACAATCCAAAATTTTGCATCCCTGAAAAGGTCACCTCACATCCCAAAGGGTCCGAGCAGTCCCGCCTGGGAACCCCTGCGGGGTCGTGGTCACTAGCGTAAATTTTGATAAATCTTCCTTTCATATCCTAGGTCATTGTTGAGGGTAAACTCAGCAACTAAATAATCAGACTTTAAGCTTTATTTCACATCACTGGAGGTCCCGTCTCCTATGCGGCTTTTTCTACAAGGGCTTCAGAAGCGGGTTCGGAATCGGAGGAATTGATTGTATGCAGTATGAGTCAAAGGTTTCAAGTTCGACTCCGACTCCTGGTCCTCCAGTTTTCCCGACTCCGACTCCTTCAGCAAGTGGGTTTCCGACTCAGAGACCCCTCAGATCCTCCAATTGCGCAGCCTCGGTCGTAAGGAGCCTGAGCATTTGGGGTACATGAAGTCGAAGTCTTTAGGAGTCAGAGGCATTGATTGTATGAAGTCGGACCTAGGCTCTTTTGACTCAGCAGCCCTGGTCACTGTGACCAACCTATTTTATAGTGACCATAACAGCACCTTCTCCCTCCCCATCCCAGACGGTCTGTCGCCAGTGTCTCAGCTGCGAGCAGTGGAACGCAAACATGTCAGCGCTTCCAAGCTGAAGGAGGACCTATTTGTGCTGAGCAACATTGATAGGTAAGTCTTCGGGCGTAACCAGTGTCGCCAAGTGGTACGCTACACATCAAAAATCGCTAGATGGGCACCAAAATACCACAAGGAATCAAAAAATGCCGTCACGTCGAATTTTTTGCTCCTATTTGTACGCAATTATGCGTCAAAATTTCATAATTAGTTTTCTATAGTATTTTAGCTTTTATTTCCTATTAATTTACGTGTACACTGGTGAAAAAATGTCTCAAAAGATGCCGCTAGTTTCAAGAAGTGAAAATTTGCCTCGAACCGCTCTTCAAAGTCTCTAAATCTAGCGACGTTGTTGCTACATAGGCAGCCCTGGATCGTCGTCGCACCACGCAGGTCTGGGGCTCCCAACAATGCAGACTTGTATGTTTGTAGATTGCGGGAAAGGAGAGGCGGGGGATGTTGGTGGAAGGGATGAAAGAGCCGGAGTTGGAAATTACCTAGACCGTATGAGTCGCTGTCGATGAAATTAAGAATATTTTATTAAGAAACAGAGCTGGCAGAGGATGTTTCGAAGTCAGGAATTGGAGTCAGTAATTGGTTGGACCCGGTAGTAGACGTCGGTGAAATTAGGAATATTTTGTGGAGAAAAACAGTCGGAGTCACTAGGAGTCACCCATTTTCAAGGCCCTGATTCACCCCAGATTTTAAGCGACGTCCCAAACTACACTAGTGACGCTTGCAAAGAACAAGCTGAGGTACCTGCTAACATGTTAGTATAAGTAACTTTTTTCCTATCCACACAATAACTGTTGCGTTTGGACCCTTTGCGAGGAACATAAGTCATCTGCTGAACGACGGGAGGCCTGTTATCTGGTCTTTTTTATAACAAGTTAAGACGGCGGAAGTGCTTCCGAGGGGTGAAACAGATACAAGCTTATACTTCCTTCCTAGTTATTAGATTAATAGCTGGCAGTATACGGAACAACATGCCTATTCCCAGAGAGCAGCCGGACTCACACCCCGGTCGTGCTATCGTCGTTCACGATGATTTGTGGGCATGTTTGTGTACGCAGATCGTGTGCGTGTGAGCGGCGTTCAAGTTGGTGCGCCGTGTTACTCGCTGTATCGCTGATTAAGTTAGGTTAGGTAAGGTTAGGCAACGTTAGGTAACGATAGGTAAGGTTAGAAAGGTTAGGTCGGGTTAGGTTTGGTCAGAAGCTTAGGTAAGGAGGTTTGGTAAGGGTAGGTTAGGTTAGGTTAGCCTAGGTAGTATTTATTTTAGTGGTGGTGCGCGCAGGGAAGCTTACTTGAACGCAAAATCGTCGTGAACGACGATGGTACACCCCGGTCCTCTAAGAGCAATTACCTTTCTTTAAAACAACATTCAGACATCTGACGAAGAAAAGAAAGCGAACTGCGAATATTTTCCCCTAATGTCTCGAGAGACGCGTACTGATAATATTAGTATGTGAGGTTGAGCAGGTTTTTTGTACTTCACCTTCTGCTTCGAGTGGTGGTCGTTATAAGTTGTAATAATATAATATATCCACTCTATTTAGCTGTACCTCGGTGTTGTCGTGTGCTACCAAGTCGTTCGTTGATCATTTCTGTCATATTTTCGCACAGCTTCATACGTAGATCTGTAGACGTTTTTTTCTGAACTGCATTTATTTTTTGTCCTTCGACGTCAATCTACTTTGTTTTTCTTGCTGTATACTGGATGCGCATAAACATATTTATTCTGGCTTAGCTCATAGAGTGCCGGATTGTACGTCCGGCTGCCCTGTGGGAATATGCCTGTTGGTCCGTCTACAGCCAGCAATCTAATCTAATCTAAGTAGTAGTATAAGGCCCTGAAAACCTTCCTGGGGGGAGAAATGCATGATTTTAGTTTACTTTACTAAGTAGCGGAACACCAGCGATGGAAAAGATAAAGATAAAAGAACCCCGAAGATGAGTGAAGTAAACGAAGGGCTTTGTTCAAGCAATTATTTTCCCCCTTAAATAACGACGGTGCGGTACACTAGGAAATATGAAAATACAAACTAACACACGATTTGAATTTTTTATACAGCTTAACTGCCTCTTACATTTAGAAGAGTGCCCGCGCTGTCAAAAATGACAGGGAGCAATTTGTGATGGCCCTTCTTCATTGATCATTGTTTCGTTACTCACATGCGCCACTACGGCCAACTCGAATTAATATAAAAGGTAAGTGCTCTCTGTTTCTATTCATCTGAGAAGCACCAGTCATTAAATGACGGCAGGAAATTAGTACTTCAGGAAAGCCCCCCCCCCCTCTTCGTCTTTGCCATCTCTGCTTTTTAGTCTTCAAAGGGCCTCTCAATTGAAAATTGTATTTTATATAAAATTGTCTATTTATATGTATAAATATGGCCCAGTCATGTTACATTAACGGTATCACCTGTGGCACATACGAACACGCCTGTGCAGGCCAGCTTAAATCCATAGTAACAAATAGTAAGCCGACCTTTGGTTTGCTCAAACGCAACCCCGTATCATAGATACCATAGCATTATCTTCAACTCTCGAATTTCCTCCTATCTTATTCCTACAGTACGTGACGTGATGTATAAAATAAATATCTAATACTAAGAATAGCCTTCGTGTGTTTATAAATAAATATATATATAAATATATATATTTATATGTTTGGTGTCACGCTCTTAACGAAATAGATAGGCGGAAATTAGCCCAGGTTGGAGGCTCGATCTGGTGCTCCTCTCAAGC
>LQNS02277813.1:869144-883746 GCA_001587735.2 Parhyale hawaiensis | reverse complement strand
TGCTGGTGCTGGTATTGGCAGCTTTAAACGATCTGTACACAGAGCTATTCTGTGATCTCGGATCTTCTTTTTTTCATTCTTTTGTTTTCTCCACCCGCTGGGCTGGTTGCGTGGGGGTTTTTAACCTCATAGAGTTTCTCCGTTCCTACGTCGCCAGCCTGGTGTGATTTAATAATAATAATAATAACAGGAGAATGATGACTATGGTATAGAACACTCAAAAATTGCCTATGCTAGTGCTATACGTCATTTTTACGGTAGCGGCAGCCTAACTAGAATGCTGAGCTCATGGCACTAGTCTGAACGTTGCAGGTTCGAATGCCAACCCAGGCACGCGAGCTCGCTGACTCAGCATTTTATATCTGCACAGATGCCGTGGGGGCACTTACTTTTTCCAGAAAGACACGGGTCGCTGCGTAAGAGCCATCCATCCATGGTGCCATAGGTATTGAAGAACCGTGGTCGACTGCAGCCGTACATTCCTTTGGGCAGCCGGCATATATCTGCAGCACGAACCAATGCATACGGTTTTGCCTTTATACACGACACTGTATATGACACACATGCAAATATGTCCGCAGTTGGGAGAGAGCGCAATCTAAATCGCGAATGCTCAAAACCAAAATTTGCGCAGCGCATAAAAAATTTGCCCTATTTTTTTTATAATTGCGCTGCATATAAAAAGTTTGAGCTATTTTTTGAAAAATTGCGCTGTGCACAAAAAGTTTGCACTATTTTTTAAGAATTTGTGCTGTTGCACATGCCCTTGCCATTAGGTTTCGTGCCTCCGCCTCCTCCTCCTCGACACGTGCCTCTTCGTTTCCCTGTAGTTGCCACTACCAGCAGGTTTCACGGCTCCTCCTCGACACGTGCCTCTTCGTTTCCCTGTAGTTGCCACTACCAGCAGGTGCTATGCCTCCCCCACCCCACGTTCGCCAGGGGGGGCGGGGTCCATCAGTTACATGATGGGTGTGGTCAGCCAGGAAACTTCGAACCCACTTTACCCCGCGCGGAGATCGAGGCAGGAGGGGGCGGGGGAGGTTATGCAGAGCGGTTGGCGTGAGAGAGCGTTGGACTCTTAGGTAATTACAGGCGTTGTAGTGGCGGCGTTTTACACAATTGGCTGCTGGAGAGCTTCAAGTCTTAGGGTATGTTTACACATTGTTTTTTACCTAGCCTACACAATTGGGTGCTAGAGAACGTACTGTCTCATTGTATGTTTACACATTAGTTGTTTGCCCCTACCTACGTTCTTCACTGCAGTCGGAAGTTTCCCTGTGTACCTGTAGACATAAAATGTGTGTACACCTGTACTTTTATAATAATTATTACCTCCGCAAAGGAGGTTGTGTTTTTGGCTTGTCGGCATTTGTCTGTCACTTAAATCACTCAAAAAGTTATGAACGGATTTTCGTGAAATTTACAGGGATTGCAAGGCAGCTTTTAGTGAAGATCACTCCACTCACTTGTTTATTTGTTTATCTGTTTTTTTTTTGTAGCAGCATTATTCAAAAAGTTATTAACGAATCTTCCTAAAATTTCCAAGATATGTTATAATGTTACACGCCGTACATGAGTAAACTTTTTGATAATTTTTTCGTTCGTTTGTTTTTTGTGTTTGTCAGAACATAGGTAACTCACATGTTACCAACGGATCTTCACGAAAGTTGCAGGAACTGATAAGAATCTTAAGAGAAACCGTAGATTAGTTTTCGGTGATGATCAAAAGGAAATTCTGGATTTAGATCGAATTTGAATAAAAATCCTGGTTTCAGGACGAATTTGAATAAAAATCCTGGTTTCAGGAGTAATTTGAATTTTTCGTTAGCATTCCCTTTGCTTGCTGCGTGGCGGACGCATGCGCTCTCAGAGTGGGTCTCTAATTATTTATGTTCTAAGGTAAAAACCTTTAAACATACGCTTCTCTTTACGAAGAATGAGTCACTTGCAATATGGTCTTAATAAGATATAGATCCTGCCCGCTGGTGGAAAGCCACAGACCATGCATTCACTTATTCTATCTCTACATGTTAGCATTCCAATCGGAAATTCATAAGCATATATCGGAAACTTGTAGGCATTTATCGGCTGCCTATGAGTAAATAGTAAGCGGTATCGGATAACATCGGATAAATGCCTATAAATTACTGATTGGAATGCCGACATATACGCCAGGGCGGTTTGTCCTAAATATGTTGGATGCTGCACACAGATGGAGATAATTAACGTGTTTGTTTTTTACATTTAATTGTTTGTATAACTGTCGCTCTTCAGGTTCGTTAGCTTATCAAGTGTCTCTGGTAGTCTCGAATAGGCCTACTGCTCTAATCTAGAGTAAATTTGAACTTAGAAAATTATGCACTTAATTCAGCATTGTTGAAACAGCCGCAGCAGCGACGCGCATCGATGATGCGAAGAACGAACGTACGGCGAACGACGGCAAATGGCTGTTGTGGGAACCGGCCGTTAACGGAAGCGTGAATATAAAATTTCACTTCTCTCACACAGCAAAGCTTTATTTGCTTGGAGGTCATAGTGCGCAAGTTGACTAAAAGTTCGCCGTGGAAACACGGAAAGGTATTCTTAAGAGCAGAGCTGCAAAGGAGGGTGAAGAAACGGGACAAGCGACGGTCGTGTTAATCGGCCTTTATCGCTTCCTTGGAGAACTTATTTTTGAATAGAAGAACAGATCTCGAAGCGCCCTGGGGTGTCCGCGTGTCCTGTACATAAAGAAATCCCCAGTCAATGGCAGTATGCTCATAAAAGGCCGGAGCGTGCGTCCCGGCGTCTCTCTGGGTATGGGCCTCTTGGTCCGTCCACTGCCTGCCATCTAATTTGATCACTATGACCAAGTGCTGCGATCCTTGGGGGACCCTGAGGATCCGTGAGTCCTCATTGGGCAGCGGCAGGGTCCTGTTTTAGATGAGAAACTGACCGTTTCAGCACACGTGCGGACAATGGCGCTGGAGTAGTGCGCCCATTTTATTCGCAGAAGATATAAATTATGACCTCAAACAAGGGGCACACCGAAAAAGAGGGGCAAACGACTCCTACCAATGCTGCGCGTCCCCCACCCCACACAATTGGAGAACTTATTACTACTCCAGCAGGGTAACGAAGCACAGTTGGTTGCGAAGACCAAAAATATTCCAGGTTACATTCAAGTAACCCTAATAATATATTATCTTCTTTGGTCTTCGCATGCAAGTGTGTTTGGTTGAAGCCTTTTTCCGCATATTTTGACCTCATCTTTATTTGCGTAGTTGTGAGTTTGTTGTTCCATCTTTGCATTCATTTTCGTTCCGAAGTGCGCGTTTGTTTCATTGATATCAAAATCACCGCTAACAACAAGTTTTCTTAAATCTGTCGAGCTACCTCGAAATGCGTCTTATCCAGAGCCAGACACGATGGCCATCGCCGATTAAACGAAGTTGCGACGGAACATCGCAAAAATCCATCAGCGATAGCGATGGTTCGATCGAAATCATATCAAACAATCGGCGATGGCCATTTTCTCTATCGGCGATGGTGTTATGAGGAAGAAATTAGATTAGATTAGATAGGCGGCAGTAGACGAACGAAAAGGCCCATTCCGGGACTTACACTCCGGCCCTCTATGAGCTATTGCCATTATGCTAGTAGGCTGTAGAGGAATGGAGAAACGAGCGGAGAAAAAATGGAAGACGAAAGAGAAAAAAGAAAGGAGAAATAAAAATAAGGGGGAGAAGAATCTACGCCAAAGCGATGATCATGAATGTCCGCAAGCATGATCGATGTCCGCTGATATGCGGAGCTTAAATATATAGATGGAGCGGAAGTGAGACGAAGTCAGCTTAAAATGGCCTAGGAAGCTTTGGTCGTTAAGCGCTTGCGACTCGTGGAGAAGAAGTTCTTAGCTGTGGAGGATGTCTCTCCCAATGTATGTCAAGACGATTTTTAAACGAGTTGACCGACTCCGCACCAACAACGTCGGAAGGGAGTCTATTCCAAATGCTGACTATGAAATAGGGAAATGGTCCGATGAAATGACTGAACATGCCATCGGCGATGGCATACAATGGGCATCGTCATCGGTTGTACCTACTTCCGATGCCGATGAAATAATGAAATAGGGCTAAAACTACAGAAAAACAGGCTAACGAGCTTGAAACATTCATTTTTTAGTAACATTAAAACAAAGAAGGGGTTACAAAGTTTATTTTAATGCTTTCCCAGATCTAACAATGGTCAATTTATAACCTGGGCCGGGATGCACGAAACTCCACCAAGTGTATTTAGCTCACAGATTTTCCCTTAACTTCAGAAAAATGCCCTTTGTGAGCTACGGGCACATGCACAAACGATTTTCTCTTTCCCGCCAAAAGAGATTTTCCTTTATTCTTGTACTTAATTTACGGGTGCTAGGACCATCCTTAAATGCAATGAAGAAACAGCTGCAGAAGCAAATCATCGACGAAGAAACATATAATGAGCGCACATTGGTCTATTTTACACAATATTAACTAACATTCTCTAAGTATTTCTACAAAAGTATCGCTTAAAAATATTCTTTTAGTGTAGTAGGCTATCCATTTCTATTGGATACTGTCGAATACTTTAGGGTGCGAATGAAACTGATTTTACACATTAATCTTTTGACATTCCTAAATAGTATGGAGCGTTCTAACTTTCATAGCTAGCTTAAAGATCATATAAAAGTGCACAGCTCTTTGATGGAAACACCCAAAGCCATAGCGAGAAGCGGAACTTTTACATAGGCTGACATTTTCACTACTGTTTCATCCACAAGGGTACAATACCAGGAAAGGAAAAAGAAAATCTTCGGACACTTTGTAGAGGAAACGGGCAACAAAAGATTTCACGAGTCCCAACCGTCTTTTCAATTAGATTTCTCATCTAATCACGTGTATTTTCGTCCTTGAAAGCACAACGCTGAATATACGGTGCTCCATTCCGCAAACTGCCAGCTGCTAAGCATTCAGTTTACAGCATGCGCATAGCTAAAGAATCAATTCTGTCTTTACATATAGGCTACAATGATTTTTTTAATCATTATCCTATCGATTTTAAAGCTAAAATGTGTTGTAAGGCGTCTAAAACAACAAAATATGACATGTACTCCATTCACGGCAGTAACGGAAGAAATCAGCTGGTCGTCAGCGTTTTATTTTCGCGTTCCATCTCTGCTTGTAGCAGGGGCTGGGATTTGCCGAAATCGGGCTAGGGACGATTTTAAGCATATGCACGCAAAAGGGTATAAACAGACGATAAATGCCTTTGAAATTGTTTAGTACATTGGAGATTTACTGGACTTAAGATGTCCTCAGTATAAGGCCATTTAAGCAGTTTAATGGAGAAATTTCTATTTAGCTTTACGGGCGTTTTGTGCGTACCGGCCGCGCTACCGTCGTTCACGACACATTGTGTGCGTGTTTGTGTACGCAGATCGTGTGCGTGTGAGCGGCGTTCAAGTTGGGGCGCCGCGCTGCTCGCTGTATCGCTGATTAAGTTAGGTTAGGTAAGGTTAGGTAACGTTAGGTAAGGTTAGAAAGGTTAAGTTGTGTTAGGTTAGGTAAGATTAGGTTAGGTTAGAAAGTTAGGTAAAGAGGTTGGGTTAGGTAAGGGTAGGTTAGATTAGGCTAGGTTAGGTTAGCTTAGGTAGTGTTTATTTTAGTGGTGGCGCGCGCAAGAAAGCTTACGTGAACGCAGAGGTGTCGTGAATGACGGTAGTGCATCCCGCCCCTCGGCCTTACATTTCGCTTGGAATAGTATTACTGGTTTGAAAGTCGTACACAGGCCGAGGTTATAAGAGATGCTGCTTTTATTCGAGGTTTGTGATCTGAGATGTTTGCATTTTTAAGATTTATTAATGCGAGGACCATCGCCGACTGTGACGCCCTACGATGGCCATCTCCGACGGTTATTTCATCGTAGGTCATCGCAGATGAAAATTGGTGTTTTTTGGTTCCGATGAAGCGATGGTTTCGCCATCGCCATCGTAAGAACGATGGCGATGGCCATCGTACCATCTTAACATAATCGGAGATGCCGACTTCTGACCTTATCTATGTTACCGCGTGTGATCTTATCTGCAGAACACAAACTGGGCGTAACGTTATCGATACGTACATGGTTTAACTCTTCGCAAAAAAAATATTGTACACTCCTAGTCCTGCAAATCACACTGTTACTGGCGTTAGCTACAGAGTACTGTAGGTATGCTATTTTTGGTGCGACAAACATATCTATTTCTGTAGTTCTCGTCCCAATATGTATTGTATCTATATACTGTAGGTGACGTATTTCTATGCATTAACAAGATAGTTTTCTGTATGCAAGTGGACAAATTAGCTATTAAACAGCTACTGCAAGATTCCAGATTGACAATTTGGCAGTTTGTTCACATTCATTGCAGTTTTTAGTTCTTAAAAATCCGTTCAACTAATTGGGCTCCAGGATGGCAATACCTCCGAAGGAAGACCTTCAAGGTTGCAAGCATAAAAGGACATCGTTGCGGTTTGTGTAAACTGTAGGGGACACGTTAGCGAATGTCGGCATTTGCGGTCCTGCTACAATAATAAAAAGGCCGGGAGATACAAATCTTCTCCCTTGAGTTGAGTTACTTTGAGTTACTGTGGCTCAGCCAAACTGATCCGCTGGAGTTGCACCGGGGAGCGCTGCATGCAACAGCTATGAAGTAAGCTGATCCCCGTCCCACATCAGATGCGTCTAGCACTCTCCACCCTCATATATATACTACTGTAACTTTTAACAACAAAGCGGTAGTCCCAGATACGGTCGTCTATAGCTGTTCCTAATTGTCGTTGGTGCTTCTCGGGTTGTGATTGCGACATGATTCTCTGGAAGCGAGGAGTGCGTTTCACTGGAGTTGTGGTTGTGGCCTCAGGTTAGGATTCCTATTTATGTATGTCCAGCATGCATGGTGAACCTGATCGTTCGCGCAACGAGGTCACCACTGTGGTCAAAATCAAAGTCAGATTTTTAATGAACTGTTGTTTCTTCGCCAGGCGAGAGCGACTGTCGAAAGTACTCTACAGAGAGCAGGGACAAGTTTTCGCTAAGCCTGTGTCGTTTGCGGCGATACGGCAGCATAAAAGGATGATTCGTAAACTTCAACAGCATCAGCTGGAGCAGCATTTTCAGCGACAACAGCACGAAAGAAGCCTTAGCCAGCGGGCGAAGCTACGAAAGACTTCTGCCGACCGAGCTGTAGAACCAACTTCGACTGGTAATGTCGTGGAAGTCGACGAAGAGCCAGTAAAAGTGGAAGAAGCACCTGCAGATACAGATCCTGGATCGCAAGAAATACCTAATTCGTCGAAACAAAGCAACCAGGATTGGAGAGTTAAAGATGGACCAGCTTCATCAACTTCCGCGAAAGTTGCCACCGGTATTTCAAGTCTTTTAGCTAAAACAGATTCCACCAGAAGATCATCTCGTCCGACTGACATCCAGTCCAGCGCCCTACCCCTCCTCGCCTTGCCACGTTTTTCTGGGGGTATTGTCGCGCCGCCATCTCCAACGGACCCGTTCTCGAAACTTCCCTCCTTTATATACAAGTACCATTTCCCTGACCCACCCTTGCCTCCTGAACATTTGCGAGTGAGAGAGCCTCTGCCAGAAGAAGGAGCTAGACAGCGAGTTCTCAGCAAGGTGAGGCAAATTTATTTACTATTTATAATGAGTAGTGTATAATGCGATGAGATACCTGTTTTTGAGGGTAGGTTCCCCTCGCGCCGCCCCTTCCGGTTTCCCAGGCCCCGCCCACTTCCGGTTGGCGCCCCCTAGACCCCCGCTAAACCGGTAGTTCATTGGCCGTAATAAACCGGAAGCTCACGCGCGAAGGGAGCCGCGATGGTAGGTTACCCTCAAAAACAGGTATCTCGTCGCATAATACACTACTGTAATGCTACTAGAAATGCTACTAGATGAACTAATGAATGCCAATGGACTTCGTACACCCTTGCCAGACTTTTTTCTCTCCTGGAACTGTAAAGTGTCATATGGTGTCGTTAAATGCATTGTTAAAAATCAGCGCAGTATTTTAAGTCCTTCCCTCTGAACGGAAATTAGCAATGTAAAGATCCCAACTGTAACTATGCGACTTTGTGTATTTTTTCTTTCAGCCCTTGACAATTCGACTTCTTTTTAAGAAACTCCCACATCTACAGTATATTTTGCTAGCCAGTTGATACTTACGTTGTCGTAGTTAGAGTATGAAGACCTAGCGAATTTATTGCTGTGTTGGCAACCTTAATTGGATGTAAATATATCGGATGCCTTTTGCTATCATATTGATCTTGCTATAAAAAGGCAGCACTGCAATATATTTTTATGTTTATATCCTGTAGTCTGTATCAATTTCTTTGAATATATCCCCGTGGTCTACGGCTTCCATTCATTATAAAATTTGAAAGTAATTGTCTCATTTTATTAGCATGAGAAATGTTTCATCTTTGAACATCTTAACACTAATCTAGAGGTGCCACAAATATTTTCTTCGATCTCGGACATCTCATTCAGTAAATAATAAATATTTTTTCCATAGTAGTTAATATTCTCAGTTGTTTTCTAGCATAAAATTGCGATTCTGAACCCACTTTCGTTTTCAAAATTAGTATAATATACTTTTTCCATCAGATCATTGCTCAAAAGCCAGCAGTCAATCGGCCATCTGAATATCAGGAGCTTATCATGGTAGAAACTGACTTGCAGCGGAGTGAAAAAGAAAGATCCAAGCCAGATGGTCCATTGACTTTACAACTTCCACATGACCGGAAGGAACGCGAAACCACTCATCGTCTCCTAGAAAAAGATGGTCCCTCAGGAGAAGACGCAACTAGTATTGAAGTTTCCAGTCCTCGACAGGTTGACGTTGTTGATGAGGAAATAGAATCTGCAGAGAAGGAAGCCAAAAGCGGCGACGAAGTACCCCGAGGATTACGGCCTGAAGTGCTCAGTGGTCCTCTTCTTGTCGAAATCGCAGATGAAGAAGCAGGTGAGAATACAGAAGAAGAAGGCCAAGGTCGTGGTAGAAGAGCACCAGGAATGCAAGCTGAAGACCAAGCTACTGCTCAATTGGCAAATACACTTAGATCTCTAGACGATGAGGGTCTCCAGGCTGTCGATAAGGAGACATCGCTAGATAGCATTGATCGTGATTCTGGCTCTATTCCAGAAGGAATTTCGAATAATATTGCAATTCAAAACAGCCACGTTCAAAAGTGGAAACCATCCGCCTTCGTCCAACAGTGTCTTGCATCTCACAACCTCTATCGACAGCGTCATTCTGCTCCTCCTCTGAGCCTCGATCCAGAGGTAAATATGCGCCATAGCATTAAGATCCTTTCATAGACAGTCTCAATCTTTTTTGCCACAGGGAATTTTTATATTTGCTTTATGAAATAATTGTGATATCATATAGTCTCGCACATAGTGAATACGCTAATTAGGTATTTCAGCTGCCATGAGCCAATAATTTTGTTGGTTTGGTAGTGTGAAAGGCAAAAAAAAAAAAAAAACCTGGTACTGAGGGCAAGTTTACCCAGCCCTCATGCTTCCCCTTGCCTCTTAGTGCTGGAGTGCTGCTTAGAAAATTCTTTCTTTTGGTGCTTGTACTAGAATCCATCACCACTACTGCACTTTGCATAACGCCGTTGTCCACTCGGCCATCAAGAGTTTCTTGCTGCATTTCGATGTTTTCCCCAATTTGATGTATCTTCTGGGTTATCTGCATTTCCATGCACGACTTTAATATTACATTTTGTGCCGATTCTTGAGATGAGAACATTTAAAATCGCCTGTTGCGGGACGGGTATTTGCAAGTCATTTTTGTCCTGGCTTGTGTTGGTGACGTCACCACCACTGTAACTCTGACATCACTACACCGGCGACTGACGTCACTACCCCTGCCACTCTGACGTCACTGCAACGCTGACTGTGACGTCACTACACCGGTGACCGACGTAACTACATCGGTGACTGACGTCACTACTCCTGCCACTCTGACGTCACTACAACGGTGACTCTGACGTCACTGCCACTGTGACTCTGACGTCATTACACCGGCGACTATAGTTTTCTTGGCAAAATTGAAGTCGTTCATGTATAAACATTTCTAAAACTAAAAATTGCATGCCTGTGTAATGCAGACACACAAACAAATTGACTGCCGGATTATCACCAATTATGTCGAATGCATTATCTCACAGGTCTTGACGTCAGTAACACTTGAATCATTAAAATAGACTCTAGATAGCTCCAGTTTTTTGGTAGGGAGCAAGTGATACTTTCCCCCCTCAGGGGGCATTGGATGGGTCATAGGCCTTAGAGTTAGGTTAGTTTAGATTCGTCGGCCCATCCTACGTTGTGGGAAGCAGCGCCCCCAGGGGACCCTGTAGGTTACCTTAGCCGTTAGCTAGGCCTTCGGGACTTCTGTCTTTCGTGCCTATTGTGCATACTTTCGATTTCATATTCCTTTTGATATCACTTTCGTCTGTTCTTCTTTCTCAACTTACTATACCCTTGCGTAGTGATACTGTGTGCGAACACCTTCGTGCATGGGTTCTCGGTGACTATCGACATACTATATGTCCCTTCCTTTTCTTCTCTTAGGGTGCCTGCACAGCAATAGCAGCTTAGCGAGAAGCTGGCAGGCTGGCAGTGTTTGAAAAGCACGGAAAGCATCGGAGCGTGCACACCGAACAGCGGCAGTTGAGCAGGCCGCCGCTGCTGTTCGGTGTGCTCGCTCCAATGCATTCCGTGCTTCTCAAAAACTACCAGCCAGCCTGCCTGCTTCTCGCTGAACTGCTTTTGGTGCGCCGACACCCTTAGAAAAGCTTAGTAACTTTTTAGGGAGGCTTAAACTATCTTATACTACTAATGATACTCTCGGAGCTTCGGGGCCCTGTGCCCCCTCTCCTGGATTCACCCCATCTGTACATCATGTAAACTTTTACGACCGCGGTGCCGTAATGTTTAGATGTACATAGTGACGAGCCTGCGCACCTTGCAAACAGTCTTATTGCTCAATAGTGGTATTTATATGTTCCTCTCGTTTAGGAAAATAATATCCAATCTCTTTCCAGCTATGCCGATTGGCTCAGTCGTGGGCCAATCACGTGTGCCACACAGGCGTGGTGCGCTACCGAGCAAACAAGAACATTGGGGAGAACATCTTAAGTCGCACCGTGCGCAAAGTTAGAGGCAAGCTGCCTCCCCCGCCCACTGGTGAGCGATGTTTGCTACTAACTTAAGCTACTACAAAGTACAATTATTAGAGGCCGCAACCCTGGTAAGTGGTATTTCCTACAAATTTCAGTTAAGCAACTTGAGTTGGAGTCCAACCACGAATTTTGGTGAGTGATGTTTGCTGTAAAAGGAAATACCATAAGCTGGCTCTTTACATGACCTATGGTGAGTTACTTCCATATTTGAAAGTTTGATTTTCCACTTTATTGACAATATTTAATAATACCCAATGGAAAAAGACGTGTCTGAAATTATGTCCTTTAGACCTACTGTGTAGTCGCGCCTATCTTCTTCGACGATATCTTAATTAAGCAGCCATGTATTCTAAATATATATATCCTCACAAATCGTAATGATCGGGAAAAATTGAAACACTGACATACTAGCAACCTGGTCCGTATTGCACCTCGCAGTTACCACTTGTAAGTTCATTAAAGGAACTCAAGCGTCCCTAGGTGTGTGAAATGCCAAGTATCATTGCAACGAGTTCTCTCATTGGCCGAGCGCACAGGAGCTTGGTGTGTGGGATCCCATGTCGCATGCAACGAGCTCTCACACTGGCCAGGTGCACAGGGGCTGGGTGTGTGGGATCCCATGTCGCATGCAACGAGCTCTCTCATTGGCGGGGCGCATACGCGCGTGCGCATAGCGTTTTACAGTTACACGTGTGGGGTTCATACATCGTGCTTCTCTTGGAATGTACAGTTTTTGCCAGCTACGAGACAATAACTCTTATAATAGTGTAACGTTAGTAAATCTGGGCCCTGGTATGTTAACTCAAGTTCTACATGTCACTCGTCTGTGCAGGTGAAGAGGTGGCGGCCGCCTGGTACAGCACAGTTCGTCACTACAAGTTCTCCCGTACGGATGCTGCGCTGGCTGCCTGTGCAGGTACGTGGCTGCTGCAGACCATATTAAATAATTAAATACTGTAAACTTTATTAGGCACACACAGGAACGCCCAGCTTTCAATTTGACTTTGATTCTACGTAGATATTAGGTCGTGAGTCTACACATAAACATGCTATGCACGTTAATGTGTGAACTCCAGTTAACGTTTTTAGCACGTCGTATCACAACGTGCTGGGCACGTCTTTAGCATAACGTGCTAGGGACGTGTCCAGCGCGGTACATCACAACGTACTATGGTAAGGGACAGCGTAGCACAAGATGCTAAGGACGTGCCCAGCACTTTGTGAAACAAAGTGCTAACAAAGTTACCAGGAGTCACAAATCAACGTGCATAGCACGTTGTGCCACAGCTCACAACGTTGGTTCTACGCCGAGTATTAGCGGGGAAGGTACAAGTGCGCGAGACACAGCTCATCACTAATGTTATGTTACGTTACTGCTGTTACGTTAGACCGGGCAATGCCGTCATTATGAACTGCAGTGCTTTTGGCCCTTGCACGTACTGCAGTGGAACCAGTGGTGACGTCAGGAAATTGACGTTGGAGCCTGGAATAAAATGTAGAGGGGCTTCACAATATATACAAACGTGTATGATGGTTAAATGGTGACAATATTGGAGGTTAAGAGGCTCGTTGGGGGCTCAAGCGCCTCCTTTTAGTAGCCACTCATTGGAACTTCTAACACGTGCGCAGATATATCGTCTCAGTTTGGAGATGACCTGATCCACAGCATACTTGTTACCCCGGCATGTAAGCCATTTCCTTCAGTAAACACCGCATGAAATCGTGAAGTTGTACCACTGAAGTTTGAAATTAAGTTTGACTGCGCGTTTTTCTAGGGCTATCAATATGGCGTGGGCAGTGTTGCAATTCACATGTGTCGCTGTAGCCAGCATTCCTTTCTGAAGTTTTCTCAGGATTGGTAATCTCTGTATGAGGAGTTGCACTGCACTCGGCGTCCGAATGCGTTGCTGTATCCTTTTGCTGGTTCCCATACGTATTGCAGCGCGTCCGAATGCGTTGCTGTGTCCTTTTGCTGGTTCCCATACGTATTGCAGCGCGGCCTAATGCGTTGCTGTGTCCTTTTGCTGATTCCCATACGTGATGCAGAGCGGCCGAATGCGTTGCTGTGTCCATTTGCTGGTCTCCATACGTGATGCAGAGCGGCCGAATGCGTTGCTGTGTCCGTTTGCTGGTCCCCATACGTATTGCAGAGAGGCCGAATGCGTTGCTGTGTCCTTTTGCTGATTCCCATACGTGATGCAGAGCGGCCGAATGCGTTGCTGTGTCCGTTTGCTGGTCCCCATACGTATTGCAGAGAGGCCGAATGCGTTGCTGTGTCCATTTGCTGGTCCCCATACGTGATGCAGAGCGGCCGAATGCGTTGCTGTGTCCGTTTGCTGGTCCCCATACGTGATGCAGAGCGGCCGAATGTGTTGGTGTGTCCGTTTGCTGGTCCCCATACGTGATGCAGAGCGGCCGAATGTGTTGGTGTGTCCGTTTGCTGGTCCCCATACGTGATGCAGAGCGGCCGAATGTGTTGGTGTGTCCGTTTTAACAGCAGCAACGTGTATAGTCTTCTAAGTTCCATGTAACACCAAATTTGAGGAGATATCCGAACATTTACCAGTGGCACTTGCTAACGAAACTGATTGCACTACTCCCAACACTTGAGTAAGTCTCTTCTCATGCCGACACAACACTATGCAGTCGCACTGACTACTTGATGCGAGGATGTGAAACTCTCCCGATTGAAAATATGTTACGAAACGACAATAGAGCTGCACATCAAGGAGGTTGCTGAACAATAGTGCACATTCTAGCGACCAGTTGGCCTTGTTGTTGCATACATAGTTGGCCTCGGCACAGTACGCAAAACGTTTGAACGCACGTCAAAATCAATCGTATCAATCCCCCCCCCTAATAAATATATATTGCGGTTACTCCAGAATGGTTATCATGTAAAAAAGTAATATCATTCAAAAGCACCGACAACAACAGGCACCTAAACACATTTTCGTTTCCAGGTCCCTTCAGTCAGATGGTGTGGATCAGCACCAGGAGCTTCGGTGTGGGTCGGGCGGTGAACCCTGCCACGGGCCGCACCACCGTAGTGGGCTACTACACCCCGCCCGGTGAGTTGTGACAGGACTTAGTGGGCTACTACACCCCGCCCGGTGAGTTGTGACTCGACGTAGTGGGCTACTACACCCCGCCCGATGAGTTGTGACAGGACGGAGTGGGCTGCTACACCCCGCACGGTGAGTTGTGACTCGACGTAGTGGGCTACTACACCCCGCCCGGTGAGTTGTGACTCGACGTAGTGGGCTACTACACCCCGCCCGATGAGTTGTGACAGGACGGAGTGGGCTGCTACACCCCGCCCGGTGAGTTGTGACAGGACGTAGTGGGCTGCTACA